>PUFA01000058.1:5122500-5722500 GCA_003508835.1 Eonycteris spelaea | reverse complement strand
AAATCATAGCTTTCTTCTTTTTTCCTCTTTTTTTAGGTGTTAAAAAAGTAACAAAGAAAAAGAATTTAGTATTCTATTAGTTAGGGCTCTTGGTTGCACATGGTAGATAAGTCAACAAAAACTAGCTCTAACAAACTGAGACTTCATTGATTCCCATATCTGAAAATTTCAAGGCATGGCTGACTTCTGCCGTGACTTCAGTAATCTGGATGTTTTTTTCCTCCATCTCTCTCATCGGCTTCTGCTGTGCTGGCTTCAGTTTCTTCTCTACCTGTTGTTTAAATGACAGGCCCCATTTCACTACTTTTCCCAGTCTTGGAAATCCTAGCAACAGTCTTGCAGCATCTCATTTGCTATGATGGGATCACATGCCTACTCCTAAACCAACTGCTATGGTTGCAAGAGAATGTGAGGGTCTCATTGGTCAGGTCTGGGTAATATGTCATCCTTACAGCTGAGGCTCCTATTAGTTCCTATTAGTTTCACAGGAACTGATTGTGGGAAGGGCTATACTCCCACTAAAAGCAAGTTAGAAAAATGAATGATGGGAAGTTCAAAAAGCAACAAATATCTACTATGAGTAAAAAAAAACACACTCATGTTAATCAAGGAGCCTAGGAATTATGCCAATTCTACCAAAGTTCTATAGCCTTGAACAAGTCACCCCTGGTTCTCTTCTGGACCGTTGGTTTAGCCTTCTTGCCCATATGTATTCTGCTCCAGGCCCTTTTATGCACTGCTCCTAGGATACAGTCCAAAATCCAAACAAAGCCCTGAGTGATCAGCCTCTTTTCAAAAAGAATGACTCTCTCCTTGTTACTCTCTGAGCAATAAACAAACACCCAGGCTTTTTGTTAATTCCTTAAGCACACCATGGCCTCCTGCAAAAGAGCCTTTATGCATTTCTACCCATTAGCTAGACCTCTCTTTCTCTTTTCTTCTATTTGCTTAGTGAACACCTACTCACCTTCAGATATTAATTCAAACATTATTTCTGCATTGAAGTTTTTCTAACTCCATCCCCACTGGGATCAAGTTCACCTACAATACATTCTCATAAAACATTTCATTAAATAACACTTATCACAACTTTTATTTATGTGTATTTGTGCGTTGATTTGTTTTTCCATCAACTTTATTTTTCTCCCTCACTAAAGTATAAGATCCATGAGGAAAATACTATGTCTATATTTGCTTACTACTATTCCCCTGTGCCTAGCACATTGTCAATACTCAACAAATAAATGAAGGAATAAATAAAGATGCTTCATGACAATGTGTCTCAGTTTCCTATCTCTAAAGTAATGGGATGGAATTAAGAGCTCAAACCATCAATTTCAGCTCTTAAAATTCTGATTCTAATTAAATACTACAAATGTTTTAAATTGTGTGTAGGTTAAATATTTTTCAGTAACACTTCTGAAGAAACAGCTAAAGAAAAATAATCATTTAGCTCATGGATCTTATAGCTAAAGGGTGAATAAAAATTCTTTGAATTAATGAAATACCGCCATCCAAATTATGATTACCAATTCTCCATTTCCATTAATATGAGATTAAAGACACATCTCCTACCCAAATAAAAGCATTGAAGTTAGTTTGAAATCACTCTACAAATGATTATTAAGACCTTGAACTTCTTTGTGAGGGGGGCCAGGGTTAACAATATATAAGGCAAGTAAATTTTGTCCTTTGTCCCCTTCCTTTTGTTTTCAATTTTTCTCATATTTGGGGGCTATGCACACCCCATTACCCACAACAAAATACCCAGTGCCTTCTCTCGCCTCTGGTTATCATATTAGAGCCCTCACTCTGCCCCAGCAGGGTCTGAATAATACCCTGTACATACCCACCATGAATCACCATCTTCTACTTCTCCATTAAAACTTACCTGCCCTTGCTTCTATTTCTTCATAGCCCTGATCTTTACTGGGTGTCAATGGTTGTAATGGGTTATTAACAAGAAAACTCATCCATTCTAATATGTTATATAGTTAATTAATGTTACCTCCCTCAAGATAATAGGGCATATGTCCTCTTAAAGGCTTTTAAGAAATGACAGTAATGGTGGAAATTTCAGGCACCATTGCAGACTGATGAGGGAGATGGATTTTAAAGCACAGGGCCTCTCGTTGATCCTCAAATTATTCCATGTAGGCAGCTGCTGACTCTGCCCATGAGTAAGCCAGTGTCTCTCTGGAGAACTTTATAAACAGCATGAATTTCGCTGTTTGACATGGGTGAAGCATAGTTCTCCCTGAAAATAACTGCTTTTAAGGTATCATCTGTTTATAAAGCTGTCATTTAGATATCCTCAAGACTAAGACAACTACCCTTTTCTTTGAGAATGAACAGGTCACCCTGCCCTAGGAGACTGATGAATTTGGAGGTGTCTGAGTAGCCAGCTGATTTACTTATTTTCATTTTGGATTCTAATTCAAAATGTATACATTGCTAAAAGTGAAAGAGAATGCTGCAATCCCATGGCATGCCCTGCTCATCCAGAACATAATTCCCCCACCCTCATCTGTGAATCTCCTGTTGATATCAGGGACAGTCACCGCATGCAGGGAAGGGAGACACATGCAAGGAAAGGGAAGCCCATTATGTCGTTGAGAGCTAATTTTGCTTAATCTTCTTGATCTCCATAAAGAGCATTCTGAGACCCCATAGGATTTAAACAAAAAAGATAAAGATGAAGAGGAACTGCTGAAGCAGAGCCAATGTAATACTTATTTATTAATGTCGTCCATCACAGTGTGTTTACATGCCTAACCAAAATTTAAAACTGTCTGATTGCGAACAGAGGAAGAAAACCAATTGCTGTCTGTATCAAGGCAAAACAGACTCATGCTATCCCTACATGCTTACATTTAGAAAATAAAATGAAACGATATGAGCATCACATTAAACACTTACGCTTCCATTTAAAATGAAAAGAAAGATAAGTAAAAACATAAATCTATGACCCCGGGTTTATCTTTAGACAGAAATTTTGTCTTAAAAGGGAACCTCTTCATGCTTAATATCGGAGTTAATATTAAAGAAACCTTATCCTTCACTTTTCTCCACTGCCTTCTGGGGAGGAAGGAATTGGGAGAGAGGATCCAAAAGGTGGGGGCGGGGGAGAGGGGTCTCACAGCTTAATGAGACCAGCTTCGAGAGTAAAATCATTGAATCAGAATATTGGCATTGGAAAATACTTTAAAGGCCTCCAGTTCAAGCAAGAGGTAATGCATTTTGTACTTGAACTCTTCCAGTGACAGGAAACTCATCACCCCTCAGGCATCCCATTCTAGTTTTGAATAGCTTAGCATATAAGAAATTTCTCCCTTGTAATATTCTAAAATCTGTGCCCTTGTAATTTTCCCTTATTGATTCTACTCTGCCCCTTGTAGCCAACTAGACAGAATGAATCCAATGTTTCTCACAGAGTACAGGCCTTCAAATACTAGAAGATAGTTTTCTTTGAATACCACCAGCTTTTCTTCCTCATTGGCTTAATTTGCAGCATATAGCTACAACACTATTGCTTGAAAGTTTTCCAAACTGCCTGAAGTCCTCATCTTTCCAGACATATATGTCAGGAAGTCAGACTTTTCTCTGCATTTTTTAAAAATTTGCCCTCTCTTGTGTAGTTGGTTAACCTAAGATTATCTACTTAGGCTAACAATTTTTAATGTTACAAAGTTAAGCATTTGTTTGAAAAGAGGGCAAATGTGGTTCTTATATATCTTCTAATCTTCCATAGCACTTCTCCTGGCATTCATTCACAGGGCTTGAAAATGCCTTGTATAAATAAATGAATGAATGAAGTATCCTTGTATTCTAACACTTGTATAAACTTTGATATCTTACAAAGGATTTAATCCATTATTTGAGTGTCACAATAAATAAGAGATGAGTGAAAGAGGTATTCTTATCCTATAAATAGAAAAAAATCGCTACTCAGAAATAAGTGTATTATGAAGAAAAGTCCTTAACTGGGAAAAAACAACTTTTAACTTACTCATTTCACCCTATATTGCTGTAGCATACATTCATAGAATTCCCATAAGATTTCTATTAAATATATTTGCATCATAGCCAAGTTACTAATTTTACAGTACATTTTTATGTTAATATGATACTTCTTTTGGACAAAGGGGAGTACTCTGAAATATTTTTTCTGATTTGATGAAAAAGCCAAAATAACAAACTATGCTTGCATTAAGAAAACAATCTATTTTTTCACTCTTAAAATTTTTAACAATTAACATTTACATTTATAATAAGAAAAGCACTCTTAAATGAGATACAGTGAGAAGGAAAAAAATAATCTCAATCTATTAAACATTTATTGAGATTCTATTGTGTCCAGAGTAATTTAGAGCAATGAAGAAGTTCCAAAAGAATGAAAGATGGAGGCCCAGCCCTACAGGGAAAGATGGCGTAGTGGACATCAGTATATGAAATAACAACTATGCACACTAATGGAATAAAATTTTAGAGATGAGAATTTCTGGAGAAATTAAGAAATTGTAATTAGGGGATGGAGACAAAGGACATTACAGACAATCTACATGAGTTAGTCAGCCTTAGATAAACTATGTAAGAGAATTCAGTATGTCCTATGCTTCCTTCACTTTTCATTTCATATCTATTTCAGGTAACACTGATCATAACTGAATCCATGCTGCTCAAGATCCGTGAGTAGAGGTCAATGGAGAAAAGAACACTTACCCCACAGTGTCAGAGACTTCTGTTGTTACTTCCCCCGGAAGACTTAGAAACTTGCTGATGTATACACCAAATTACTGTAACATGAGTTTCCTGTCTTACCAGCAACTTATATAACCCACTGGGACATTTCTGGGGTGCACAGGAGGAGTTCTCACCACCTGCCTACCGAGTGCTCATGCTCCCCCAGTCCTGGAGCATTGCATTGGCTGTCCATCCAGCTCCCTGTCCTGATCTACTCCTGTTCTCCTTCACTCAGTTGTGCAACTCACCAAAATGGGGAGAAACTTCTCTCCCAACTGTGCTCAGGCACAAAGAAACCTATTCTGGGTTCCCTAAGTCCATCCATCACTCCTGCAGTTCAACAACTTACATGAGGCTTGTCAGGGCCTGCCGACACTTACTTGTTCTTTGTCTTAACGAAAGTCATTTCTAAACTAATTTTCAGCTCTTACTGCCTTATGATCCCAAACTCTTTAACTTTTAGTCATTGTGCTTTTTTATAATTGCTAAATTTCACTTGTATTTTTTTCTTTTCAGCGAAATTTCTCTGAATCTAACTGGATATTCACCGTGTCTCATTGTTCCCTTAAAATCTCTACTGGTACCATTTATTCACGACGAAATGTTTTTCTTTTTTTTTCAGTCCTACAAATAAAAGGATTTCCATAGCTTCCCTAACACTCCACAAATATTTCATGAACAACACTTGCCAAAATGTGACTCTCATTCTAGTAAATAGTGTTTTGGCATATGTGACATCCAAGCATTTGTAGAACGAAAATATCTGCTAGGTTCCTAGGGCATGGCGGACAAATTACTGCAGGTGTAGACAAGAGACGGGAACTTTACGCTTAATCCCACATACCCTGCGTACATGCTGTGTTGCTGGACAAGCTAGAAAACCTTATATAACAATTTGGCATAATAAAATTGTGATCTTGATGCAGCTCCTAGTCTATAGCGTACTGAACTAAAAAGAAAAAAAGAACTGCAGCAAGTACCACCATCATTAATCCTATGTGAACTTCTACATAAAAGAGAATATATTTAGATTAAATGAAAGTCACTTAAATTTAGAAAATTCAAAAAAAAAAAACTTTGAATACATCTTATTTAACTTCATACTCAAGCGCCAATACCATATAGTGCTAGGATGTACTATATGATGGAAAGTCTTCTTAGATTATTTAAAACTATGAGATCACGATTTCCTATATTTTGACAACCTGCTTCCTCATTCTTGCTTCTGCCCAAATTTAAAAGGATGGGCTGCAGACCTTGATGTATTCTATGAGACTCTCAAATCGATGAATGTCCATCTGTCGAGATCTTTGAACAGCATGTTTCACATAATATCTAGAATATAGTCAGCTCTCTCAATCACATGCTCCATTCGTCAGCACTCGCCAGTGGCTCACATTTTGGCTCTAGACTGTCAGCCCCTGACTACAGACACGCACATTCTACCTCAGGGACCCTCTCTGGACCTGTGGGCTTTATTCATTCTTTTTAATGAATCTCTATACCCTATAACAGAAAAACGTTATTGTTTTTCGAACACTCGCTTTTTCTAAGGGAATATATTTAAATATCTTCTGAAGAGTTGGTGTCTGTCTCTACTAAGCCCTTAGAGTAGCCTGTCAATTTATTAGGTCCTGGGTTGGAAAAAAAAAAAAATTAGAAAGCAGTGCACAATGCTAATAACTGTGAAATAACTTAATAGATATAAATGTTTCACAAAGGTGTTGCACAAGAAGAGGCCTATTAAGTAGATGTGTGAATCTAGAGGAAGAGAAAGAGTAATTCCATTTAATAAGATGTTTCCAGCATTATCTTACTAATTTGCTGAGGAGCAGGTACAGGCCATACAGCACTTATAAAGTAATTAGAAATCCTTGATAATTGTTTTTTTAATTAACAACAAAATTTGAAAAAAAAAATCTGCTACCCATTCCCACTTCTCTTCTGGATTAATTGTGGTAAATTCAGGAAAGGCAGTTTATGCACAAGAGATTTTTCCATTCCAAATTAAGAGGTGAAGATGAGCAGATTGGATACTCTTGTGTAATCTATGAAGTCAGGGAGGGTCCCTTTATTTCTAACTCCTTTTAATATTCAAGAAAATCTGCTGATCATTTCTCACAAACTTTTGCTCCCTTATTAGTGGAGAGAAGATCTCACCATAGACACTTGCATTACCCTCAGCACTTAATGCCATGTTCCATCCTCAATTATTGAAGGTCACTGAGTCACATAAGGCCAACAAAGAGAATTCTGATCATCAGCAGTGATGACAAGGCCATCAGCATAGCTATAATGAGACTTGCATGGTCTACAGAAACAAACAAGAATATTACTGTGATAAATCCAGACACTTCATACTGCTGCAAGCAAATGACTGATTACTTAGCCAGAATTGTCCCTCCATGTGTTTAGGCTTCTATTTTATTTTATATAAGCCATTCTGCCTGCTTCCATGTTCCTCTAAGCTGAGGTCAAATATCTCTCCCAATGAATGAGGGTTCCGCTGAAATTGATCCCCTCCTCTTCATCAGAATCTTACCAAATTTTGAAGCTTACAATTAAATGTATCATCTACTGGGGAAGTAATTTTCTTCTCTAAGTATTTCACCAGCTACTTGGCTTGACATTACTCTGTGTCAGTTTTTAATCTTTCATACTTTAGCATGAAAAAGAATGCCATTTTTCTTTCATTATATTTTATGCCTAGGAATTGAGACTGAGCTTTGGGATGGGAAGAGTATAGGAAAAATCCCAATCTGTTGCATACATAAAAAAGGGCAATTTGGGGAAATGTAAGATCACCTACAAGTGTTATTCTTGCCTCTTTCATGGTCACTGAAGGAAACAAAAAGCAGATTGTAACACTGGCAACCAATGATTTATAAAATTAAAATATTTATAACTAGATGACCACACATCCCTATTTGCATGAGGACGGTCTTGGCTAATGCTTACTGACCTGACATAATTATTAAAAGTGCCCTGTTTTACCCTCAAAAGTATCCCAATTTTGGACAATTATATGGTGACTTTATAATCAAGTTAGGAGAAGCCTTTGAGCTTCTTAAAGTGACCTTCTAAGTCAATATGAGGTTTCTGCTGGCATTCAATCTAAAAAATACTTCAAGGACTAGGATCCAGTTTTATCTGTTTCTCCAAGGTTTTTACCTTCAAGAATCACATCTTTATAACTTTGTCATTAGGTGAAAAGTCCCTCCATATGAGAAAGATACACTATTCAAAGTGCTTGATATAGCTAAAAGCGGTAGAGAATGAAACTATTACAAGATATCTCGCCTGTTTCCACCCATGTTTATAGACCCAGAAGACTTGGTTAAATATCTCCCATTCATTTATTCTTTTAACAGATATTTTGGTGAGCATGAGGGACTGCGCTAAGTGCTGTGGGGCACAGAAATCAAACCAGACATGGACATTATGTCTGTATAGAAGAGATGTGTATGATAAATGTCCATGAGAAGGAAAACTATGCAGTACTAAGTGAGCTCAGTGTGAGGGGAAGTTACGTCCTTACCAAGGGACGTGGGAAATACACTGGCATAACCACCCTTGTTGTTAATATTTTTAAATATTTCCAAAGTTTCCACTTATTTAGGCCTATAGTCACCTATGATGCCCTAACATGAGCCCCCCATCACAGGAAAAAGACTCTAGGAGCATTATTAGGGAGGGGTCAGAGGTCCCAAATAGCTGCTGAGTAAACTGAGGCAGCTTCCACAGCAGTGGTGAGGATAGAAGTTAGAAAGGTGAAGGACTAGCCCACAGGTTTGGTGGGCCTGTGGAAGGTGGTACTGGTGTCAACATTGTCAGCAGGGGCCTGGACCTAAGCTTCCCAACCAAGTCATCCAAAAAATGCCAGTTTCAGATGCATACCTAGTCATTAAGCATGGGCAGCACACCTAGATGCTTCCAGCTGCAACAAAACACCGGTCCCAGCAGCCTGAAGACTCTGTCATTTTATTCTCTGTAGAAATACACTTATATAATTGCTATATAGTATTATTCTCTTGATTCTTACCAAGGGCCAGTATAAGAAATAACCATATGAATACATTTTCTTCATCTTCTCTAAAGGCCACCATTAAAGATATTTTCTTTTATTATAGCAATCTGGGATCGGATTCCTGTTAGAGTTTATTTCTGGGAACATTTTCTTCTTATCAACCAGTATATATCCTTTTATTAGAAAATGAATACTACATGATTCATGGAATTTCTTTAGTGGCCTTTGTGACCCACACGGGAACTGAATTTAAAGTGTAATTATAGAAACTACCATTAGCTTAGACTTCAGATCCAATAAGCTCTTCTACTCCTTAATATGGGCCTTAATGTCTTATTGTATAGGCATAACCCACATTAAATTTTTCTAAAATAAGCAGCATATATCAGATATCTGTAATGTGTGTGTGTATATATGTTATATATATTATCAAATATTTTCAAATCTTAGCATTTTCATAATGCTAAACCAATGAAGTACCCACCTTAACTCTAACTCCATAACAGATAGTCTCATATTACCCTCTCCCCACTTTCTGGAGTGCCTACCACAGTCCTTGGCATATATCTGCTGAATAATGGAATAAATAAATACCACATTGAGAGAGTATTATTCTGAAGATTGCAATGGGGGTAGAATACAAAAATGTATCAAAATTCCTTGATTTTCCAAGCTAAACATGTAACAAACACTGCTGAAAGTAAATTAATCATCATCTGTGACTAGTAAATGTTCTTTGATTATTTGGATATTTCACTGCATTTGATAGAGCAGGCATTTGAAAATACAATTTAAAAAAAAACTGCAACTATTCCACGTAGCAGGAGAATGCCCAGTACATCTGCATCTCAAGGAGCCCATGCATTTTCAGTTTCCAGGGTTGAGGTTCCCCCTTTGGACCTATAGCAAATTAAGAGGTGTGTGATTCTTGAAGCTTTGTCTCTTTTACATTAATAAAGACTAATCATGTTTAAACATGTTAGCACAGCAAGCCCAGGGATGTGGGATAGGATGCCAGCTCTAAAGTGAAATTAGTAGTGTGAAAGAAGCTATGTGAAAAATCGTGGAGAGAAATTGATTGAAAATGAAAATGAGGTGTCTTTTGAGAAAGATGGCCTAGAAGCCTAACTGTGTGAACTGACAAAATAGGTTAAAAATATAATCAGAAAAGGCTGGCCTCTATGAGATTCAAATAACTCTTTTGCCACTCTCTACAAAGCAACTGCATTAAAAGCAGGAAAAATCATAGCTACCATATGCACATTGCACAGAAGATGGCTTTCAGAAAGGGGTTCAGAGCAGAAAACCCTCTGTGTACAAGAAGAAAAAAGTAATCTATTCCTTTAATACCAATGAAATCTCTCTCTCTCCCTCTCCCTCTCTCTCTCTCCCCTCCTTTCCCACCCCCGACAACAGTTTTTACCTTGTTCTCTCCATTTTTGAAAAGCTTAAGTATATATATCTAAAGCTTTCTCATCTCTCTGATGCAACCGCTCCAGCAATAGGAGGCTGCTGACCACTGCCTCCATTGGTTGTGAAGTTTGGGTCCCTCTCCTGTGACTGCTTGTGTCAAATGTTTATATCATAACTCATTTTAACCACTTATCAGGATGGTGTGTGCCTACATCCATCCCTCATGATTGCTAAGGAGAATTAAGGAATCATCATGAGGTACCAGGTACTCTATGTTTCTGGTGAGAATAGCCAAACGCCATATGTTAAGATATGGAGAGTAGAACCTACACATTTCATTTGAAGTTCCTTTCGAGAAGGACAGAAGCACACACACAGGGCACACACAGTAAACCAGGCCATAATGAGCCACAAACCACTTGTTAAGCTTGTGTGCAAGCCGCGTGGTGAGTATCATTGCCTCAGGGTAAGTCGTTCTTACAAATAAGGAGTTAGGACCTCTGAGGGCCATATTCATTTTGTCGTAATTTCTTCATGCTAGATAGGATTTCTTTATTTAATTATTTTTCTTCTCATGTTATATTCAACTAAGACCCAAAATTTAGTGTCAATTGCGTTAATACAGATTTACATTATGGTACAGCTACTTCACATAGTTGTTTAAATCAATAATAATGATAATAGGAGAGGAGGAAAAAGAAAAAAATAATTTATTTCATGGTTGCAATGTGCTAAGAGCTTTATGGACATTATCCCATTGGAGCCACGTCAAGAAGGACAAGATTATTTTTGTCCCCATGTTATAGTTTCATGATAGATTGAGAGAAAGAGCTAAAATCTGTGCACTTGTGAATTTAAGTGTGGCCATGAAGAGCCAAGGCTTAGTTTACCAAAAAGTAAGCATTTGTTAGAGACTGACAGCTTTTTTGTAACTCTCTTACTCCAAACCCCAAACATCATAGCAGGGCTCTCACCCACTCAGCTGTCCCTAGCCAGGCAGCTGCTTACTTCCCTTCATTTAATTGATCATTGTTAATAGAAGGAAAAAGTTTATTAAATGATCAGGTGAAACATCTATTAGTGAAGACGTTCCTGTGTCTAAGTACTCAAATTCATTTAAGAATGTCTGTGAAAGTATCAGATATTATCAAAACACTGTATAGCGTAAATAGTGCCACCTTCATGAGGGGTTTGCTTTTTACCCCCAGGGTCTGCTTATGAAGGCATTAACCTAGTGCGGGAACAAAGCTCCAGGTGCTCTCAGAGGCTGGATTTGTGACACAGGGGAATCTGGGTATTGAGTGAAAGGGAAAGGCATATCGTAATTTTCTTTCATCCCCTTTTCCCCTACCCATGAACGGTTGACAAGCTGAATAGCTTGTGTGGGTGAGTTGATCAGTAGAGTGTGTGGGGAGGCTGAGGCAGACAGCTCTCCCAAATTAGCCCGCTGCCAGTCTTGGTTCGCTGGCGCTTTGACACCAACATTAGGACGCAGAGCTTTATTGCAGTGGCACTTTGGCAGGATACCATTTCACAAGGAGCTTCCAGCTCCGAGAGGGAGAACAGGCCTGTTATTACCGGATGCTTTAAATTCATGGGCCTTGCAAATGGAGAGATGTGTTTGTCAAGGAGTCCACATTTAAAGAAATACTTGATGTTGACTTTTTTGTGTAGGTGAAACTCACTTAACCCTCTGAGGTCTCACATTTCAGCTAAGAAAGAATAGTGGTTAGCTGAATTCTAAAGAAAGAATGATAAAGATTATAAATTATCTTCTAAAATCCAGATTTACTCAAGGATGTACAATGGTAATAAACATTTATAAACGCCAAGAATAAAGCATTTAGTGAGAAGGCTGATGTTAGATTATACCTATTTGTCATAGGATTTCACTGGAAGTAAATTCCTCCAGTTTCAACAGATAATGTATAAGTTGACACAATGCTGTGATGTGTTGCAGATGCTATAAGCTCTCCAATGCTGTGATGTGAGCAAGATCAGCAGGAGACCCTATATACCTTATTTAAGTTGAGAGAACACAACCATGCTCCATGGGCCTCAAAGTGTGAAGGTTAAATCTGCAGGATGTAAAGTAAGGAGACCAATTTCTGTGAATAACCTGAGAAATTGGTCTCATTGCTCTAGAGTCATAGCCTTGGAAAGTAAGGAGTTGGCATTTAATCAAATTTAACTTAGCAAAGTTAACCCAAGACAAATTTAATAATGACTGTTACAGAATAAAAATTAGCCATCATTGATAAGTACTTAAAAATGTGATTAAAATTTTTGTTATCTTTTCAGCATCTTAACATATTTTTCACTATGATTCCTCCAGTATTTGAGATCAACATGAATGTAACCATCCATTCCCAAACTTTGCGCCAACACATCCCAGGATGCCACAGTGAATTAACTATACGATATATTTTTTTAATTTTAGACGTAAACAAGAGATAGTCTAGATATGCCAGATATCCCACCAACCACCTGCTTGAAGTTTCCCCAATTTCAGTATTAGATCCCTTTTGATCTTTGTGAAACTGAATTTCACAAGGTTGCTATCAGCAAGTACCACATGAAAATCAATGTAGAATGTGAACAGGAACCGAGGCTAACAAGGTCTAATTTGATTCCAAAGTTTGAGAAGTTTTGCAGTGCTCAAGAGATATACATATCCCATTTGTGTGTAATATTGGATAATAATAAAACAAAAAAATGTTTTTTAAATTTCCGTGTATTTTTTAAATGTCCAAGAAGTTGTTAGGATATAAATACTTATTGTTTGGAGTCAACCACTTAAGGAAACTGTTATGTATTTCTTTTAACCTGGAATGCAGTGAGAATTGCTGAGACACTAAGAGCACCGTGAACCAAAAATGTTCAAAAACTCTAATGTAAAGTTTTCAAGCTCTCTCTCTCTCCCTCTCCTCTTCTCCTCTCTCACACACACACAGGCACACAAAAACAAGCAAGTTTAAAGGGATTTGCTCCTTTTGTTCCATTCAACAGATATGTATTGAGCATCAAATATATGCTAGGCACTGAATCAGAAGCTAGATATTTAGTGTGAATACAACTGATAGTCTTTATTGTCATGAAGCCTAAGCTTATGAGAGACAGGAAGCTAATGAACAAGTTAACAAACACAAAATACACAAAATACAAAATACAAAGTTCTCTAAGGAATAAGAAAGGCTTTATTTCTGGATTTCGCTCCCTAGCTGCAGGGGCTCCTTTTCTCATTCACCAGGCTACAAACTTATGCTTGTCTTCCCTCCAAAATCCCTGAGAAATTCTTAAACCATACATGCCCACCTGTACTTGTGAGTAGGCAACGTCATAATTAACACACTGGATCAGAAGCAGCATGAGAAAGAACACCAGTGAGAAAGGGCTCTGGGCATATACACAGTCTTGAGGCAAAGGGATAGAGGTATATGTAACAGGGAGTTTGGATAAGGCAAGAGAAAAAGAAAAATGGGACTAGATGGGGACCACCCTTATGAGAGGCCACATCCTCAGGTAGGGCCCCCCTGACAAGTCTGCTGCTCTAAGAAGTCAGTAGTTCCAGAGTATGTCACTTTCAACCCATATGCTCCTGAGAGCAAAGAAATAAGATCAACGGGAGGATGCCACTGAAAAGAAATATGGGAGATTTAATATTTGGCCTATTTGTCACTGATGTTCAGAGAAATAAAATTGTACACAGAGAATCTCCTATGCAGTGTAGACTTTGATCCTACCCCTTCCTACTTCTAGCAGGAAAGATGCTTGACAGTATGAGAGGTACCACCCTATATTCCGTATAGAGCCCACATGGCTCATAGATTCTCAGAGAGATATTAACGTGTCCTCAGTAGAAATAGCTGTGTCTACACATCATTCAACACAGAAAGCCCTCGAAAATTCAAGTAACAAGGGGAATTGCAAGGAGAAACAAATTATCTACCTCTATGAATGCATTCTTACTCTCAAAAGGTTGTGAATTATGTGAGAGAAGTAGTACCAGAACAAACAAACTGTTACTCAGAAAAAAAATTGGTGGCCTTGCCTCTCCAAATAGAGTGAGATTTGAGGACTAGAGTATCTGTTCTCCTTTTTAGACTCGCCGGATTTCAGAAGTGATACTCGGAAAAGTCAGTCTTTCAGTGCCATCAGAGCAAGGACAGTATATTCCAAGTTATAATTTAGAGACTGTGAAGGTTTTTGTGAGACTCCTGTTATGAGAGGAGCTCAGGGAAAATTAAATGATCCCCTGCCTAGATTTAGCAAATTAGGGTTGTAGAGTATCCTAGGCCAATAGACTTAGAGCTGTGCAACTCACTACATGCTTTCTCAACAAGAGGACTAGAGCAATTTGTCTAGTAGAAAAAGGCAGAAACAGGAGAGAAGAAAAAGGCAGCTTAAAGGTAGTGCGATGTTCAGTCATCTCAAGCTAGAGAGACAACGTTGCTTGTTGTTTCTGTCCTGATGGAAGAATGGCTGTAATTATGGAGTAATTTGCCAGTCTCCTTCAGCTTGCAAACCTTCTAGGTGGGAGCCATGCTTATTCCCTCATGGTGCACAACAATGCTGGCCATGTCTCTGCTGTCAGGTGTTCTCAGCAGCTGGGGAATTGTTTACATAAGCATGTTCTTTTTTTCATCTGAATCAGAATAGTGCTGCACAAGGAAAGCAGGTTTTCAAAGGAAAAGGGGAATATTAACACTAGATTTTTTTTTTTTAGAGAAAAGAGTAATGTTTTTAAGAAGCTTCAACACACAACTTAGCACTTAATTGTATACTATCTTGTTTTGTTCTCTACTCAAATTGAAGTCTCAAGCTGGATGTGGCCTTAGCCCTCATCTAGTCCAACCCTCTAATTTTAAAGATTTTAAGAAGAACACTATGGAGAAGTTTTTGTTTGTTTGTTTGGCAGAGAAAGTATCAGGAGTCAGATTTTCAGATTCCTGGGTTGGTGTTTGACCCTATTCTGCCTGCCTCAGATGTCCCAGAAGACAGTAAGTTTGAGATTATAAATATGCCTATATCTTTATAATGATGCTCAAGTATTTACCACCAATGAGTTTTTAGTTTTCTTTTTGCATTTCTCTTGTATGTCTAAGAAGGAGAAATTGTTAGAATCAGAAAAATCCAGATAGAAAATATGGTATGAAGGTTGTATATTTTCTTTTCAAAAATTAATCCTTATAGTAACTAACAATGATTTAATACTTAATCTATTCCAGAAACTTGGGATAAAAGGGTGGGCAAAAGTAGACAGAGTTCCTGTGATCAGATAGCTTAAAATCTAGTGTAGGCACCATGCATTCATTATAAAAAATAAAAACTGACATTTGTTTTTTATGGGCCCAAACACAGTAAAAAAAAGTCTCTAAATGCATTAACTCATTAACCCTAACGACAAAAATAAATAAGTAAATAGATAGATAGATAGATAGAGATAAAGCTAGCAAAAAAAAACAAAACAAACAAAAAAAACCTGCAAAATGGCATCGTTCCATTCCACAGATGAGAAAGCCAAGTCACCACACGTTTAGGTCTACTAGGTCTGGTCAGTGAAAATTGAGAGGTAAGATTTGAACCCAGGAAATCTAAAGCCAGTCTCCTTAATCATCACGGTGCATTGCCTTAATGAACTATAAATAGAAAACATGGTAGGAAATGTACAAATGCTATTAGAGAATCCCACAGTATTACCTTCTCCCTTTCGAAGAACTACATTTATAACTTGAAACTGTTAACCCTAAATCACAGACCCCTTCAATCTGGGTTAAAAAAAAAAAGAGCAAAATCTAATTCAAAAGAAAGAAGTTACCAGAAAGGACAATAACCCAAATCTAATAGACATTTTATGACACTGGGATAAAGCACTTTTCATTTAACTCATGTGGAACAATCAAAAAAGTAACCTTTACGATGGGCAAATAACCTTGATGACTGATACCTTTAGTTACTGGGCAGGCATTACCCTCTGGCCACTGCACAGTTGGGGCAGCTCTACTTCTTATCACTATGTTGATAGATGAAGCATTTTCCTATGAAGCGTGCCTTTCTGAACTTGAAGATAGGGAGATCAATGGTTCTGAATTGCCTGGTACTAAGATATTCCCCAACATGCAGACTCTCAATGCTAAACCTGTGACAGTCCCAGCCTACCACCTCCCACACTACTCATGCTCGATCTGGCATCTGAGTGCATGGGAGTATCTTATAAAGCCCAGGTGGACAGGGGAAGGTTTGGCCTTACATGTCTCTAGGCATTCATCTCTGTCTTCATTGATTCCTCTGCTAATCTTGTGAAATTCATGGTCCCTTTTCTTGGCAGCAACAGCTCTCTGGTAAACTGAGCCCTCTCTAATTATAAGCCTCTCTTTTGGGTATAGATTGTCTGAGCTCTGGATATGGTTCTCATTTGAACCTCAACTTGCGAATTCTGCTCTGCTGTAGGCCTCTGCCACAAGTCACTATGACAGTCACCTCAGTAACTGCCTTGGTAGTTGGCCAGCCAACAGCTTCAACTGTGTCCCACACATCTGAGATCATGTCTCAAGCTTGTGTCTGCCTGAACAAATGATGCAGCCATGTCTCCTCTGCTGCAGCCACTTATTGTTGTGAACGATTTTTCATGAGAAAATTTCCTCCCATAATTCTAAATACCAAATATGCACAGAGTCCACAGACTCTGCTGAGTCTTTCTTCTCAAGCCATGTCCCTCGGTTTCACTACCCCTCCCACCAAGCACCTGAACCCCAGAGGTAAGGTGGATACTGATGTCTCAATTCCTGCATCTGCTCCTTTTCCCCCTCTTGACTACTCCCATCACCATCCGAAGGCTTTGTACTTCTCCCTAATGGGAACTTTGTTTACATGTCCTCCATGTCTCTGTGGTGAAGTCAGCATGTGGAGTGAAACCTATGGAATTTAGAAAACCTTTCTACTTAAGACGATGGCCTCTATTCCCAGGGATTCAGCCTGAGGCTGCAAATGCTATTGGTTCAATGGACAGTTACTAAGCAACATGCTAAATATATCAGAAATACTTTAAAAAATATTAACCACATTGTGCTTTTTTAGTTGTCCTCATTTGTTACTGGCTTTGTTACTTTCTTCCTTTTTTTTTTTTATTACTAATATAATATCACGTGAATCTATGGCAACGTTGCCTCTGCCAGAACAACACGGGAAGAAAATGAGAGGACAGACAGTAGGAGCCTCACACTTGAAGCAGGGAGAAGTTTAAAAGATTATTTTCTCCTTCCCCTATCAGCAACAGGCTAGTACATGAAAACAGCAATGGAAAGATATCTACATGACTACCATTAAAATGGTTATATAAATTAATTTCCTAAAAAACTTTTTATTTGTCACAGGAAAAAACCTGAGTGTTATCTTCAAGTATGATAAAAAGTCCTTATTTTCCTCACTGATAATTCTGTTTCAGATACAGTGCCATACCTTGTGGTTGGTATTACACAAGATATTTGACATTGAATATCAGAGCTGACTGGGTCCCAGGAGATCATCTAGTCTAGTCCTTTTAAAATATTTTTAAACCAGAAGAATTATGAAATATAGCCTTTCCCCCAAAAGAAATCTTGCTTCAAAACCCCATGTTGAAAAAGCAATGGTACTATTCTGATTAAAACCAGGATAGAGATCTGGAGCCTAACCCACAGTGATCTCTGATACATATGGGTACAGCAGAATTCTCAAGTGTCCTTCTGTTAAGCATTGCTATCACCAGTAACGACCAGGAAATCAAGATTCAGAGAGGCTTCCCACTGACAAAGATCACATTGCAGGTTTGGCTTATCGACTATCTCTGTTAGTTCATGCTTACATACATTTTGGAGCATTTTAACAAAGATTTGGTGCTTTTATTAAATAGTTTTGGGAATTTTTTTTGTTTTTGTTTTCGGGAGGTTTTATGGCTATTTAAATGTCTTTTAGTTGCTTTGGAAACTGATTTATGTTTTTGCTTTAGTGGTGATATATCTTTAAAAGAAGAAAGTGATTTTTCAAAAAATCCATATTCAGAAAAGTTTTTTAAAAAACAAAATACAGCTCTACTATTCACCAGTATCTCTTGGAATAGGAAGTTCAAGAACTCATTTAAATCTTGCAACAAGCCAAATGTATCCCAAGAGAAATTTCAGGAGACAACTCTGTCCAAGAAGATACTCTCCCACTTCAGCAAATCATTGCTTGACATAAAACAAGTAGATCTGGAGTTGGGGATTTAAACAATAATATAAGGATAAAGAATGAAAATGTCAAACAAGTTGTCTCAATCACACGCACAAAAGGGGTGACAGCCACAGGGTTGTTTTTTTCTCTCCTCTACAAATCTAATTTCTGAGATTTGAAGATCCAATAAATTGTCATATCTAAAGGACTTTGTGCAAAAGTTTAAACTTCAGGAACTATGAGTTTTTTAAAGTCGTGGAAGATGGATTTCATGTTTTTCTTTTACAACATTTGGATGTGGACTTGGCAAAGAATGAGGTTCCTGTGCTAATTTCCTCTTGCTCTATGTAATTAGTTGGCATTTGAAATGAGGTAACAGGATGTAATTGTCTACTGACCAGTGCAAGCCCATTTGTTTATGACACACTCTCCCGGCTTTTAGATGTACAATATTATTACCCACCTCTTCATTTGTGTCACTGTCTCTTTCCTCTTTTCTAATTTCTCCAGGTCTACTCCCCTCACTCCCTACTTCCTTTGTGGGCAATACAAGAAAGCTCTTTTCCTTCCAGCTGGCAAGGCATTAAGGAGGTCTGAAGGGGGTGTACAGAGTGACTTACACACTCCCCAGAGGCCAATTACACTTGGAATCCTCCTGATCCGCCCTGATCAGGGAGTGGGGCTTCCCCTTATAGCCTATTGTGTTAGCTCTGAGCCACCTGATCAGCTGGGTCCTACCCAGTATTTAAATTAGGGCATCACCAATCCTGGACCCACATCAGGGCCTCTAGGTAACACTGGGGAATAAATTAACATTCTGCTCTTGTTCCAAAGCCACATGAACACCATTATCAGAAACCCATCAGCAATAAAGGGAACTGTTATGAAAGTCTCAAGAAGAAAGGGGATGAAATGGCATCATGTAATTGTGTGCCACTGCACTGTCTTAATACGAAAATTACTACATTACCTTTGTTATATTTAGTGGAGGGGCGATTACAGTTTAACATAGCATCATGTTATGTAGCTAGTGAAGTAAGTATATTGCAAAAGTTTCTTTAAGATTGTCAAATATAGAAGGAAGGAGGGAAGGAAGGAGGGAAGGAGGGAGGGAAGGGAGGGAGGAGGGAGGAGGGAGGGAAGGAAGGAAGGAAGGAAGGAAGGAAGGAAGGAAGGAAGGAAGGAAGGAAGGAAGGAAGGAAGGAAGGAAGGAAGGAAAAAAGAAAAATATGCATATGCAGCTTTTATTCATGTGTTAGCTAAACTTGTAATCCAAACCATTGTAAGGCTAATGTTAGTGGTCAAGCTAGTTTAGAGAAACGCTTGCAAAACAAAGCAGACAGAAAAAGAGTGACTATCAGAAAATGACTAATAGGCAAATTAGCAGACACCAAACTGGCTCTGGGTAAGAATTATGTGAGAAAATAAATGTTTCAAAATCAACAGCAAGGCACTTCATAGAATTTTGGAAAGTAAAGAGAAGGACTTTGAATTTATTGAGGACAAATCTTGGCAGGACATCATGATGAAATGCTTTCTTTTTATATCAGAAATAACACACACACACACACACACACACACACACACACACACACACACACACATTTCTTTGTTGAGATTTCCTGCATTTTTTTCTTTTGTTTTGTTTTTCCAAAACAATTTGTGATATTGCTACTGAAATTGTATAGTGAATTTTCACAATAAGTTTCATGGTTCTTCACATTCAAAATATATATCTATTATGTAATTACATCAATCTGTATATCAGCCATTTTACTTTCACTATTTTTATAACCTGTATTTCAGTGTCCTAAAATGAACATGAAAGACGGGGGTGAAATCATACTCTTTAAATAATTCAAACGACTTTTTAAATTAGGCAAGAAAAATTTAGGTCAAATATATTGTCATTCTTTTCTCTTGATTATGTATATAATATAAATATATAAACAATAATGTAGACTAATACTCAAACTGTTACTATTTTATAAATGTATAAATTGGAAATGATTTTTCACTGTACAATAAAAAGGATAATACCATTAATATAACTTCCAGAATTTCAGAAACATTAAAGAAATTGCTATTTTAAAAGTCAAAGTAATCAAATTTTATGTGGATTTCAGAATGTATTTTGAATCTCTTTTTTTGCAAAAGAGATTTTTAATTACATAATCATCTTTTTATTATCTTTCTGCATAGCCCAGATTAAGTAGGAATAACAAGTAAAACTGTGCCAATAATAAAAATAATAGTGGCTAAGTATTTCAAAAGTATTTTAGATATATTTCAAATTTATGACATAGAGAAAAATCCTAAACTATGTGAATCTTGTGAGTTTGAATTTCTGTTCTAAAAATATTTAGATATATTGTATCTAACATAGTTATTTAATACATAAAGAGTTCAGATAAACTAATTTTAAAAATAGTGTCTCAATAGAGAAATGGAAAATATATGAAAGGAAGTAGTATGTTAATAATAAATATAAAAATATTTCAGTCTTCCTAGTGGTCACATAAACATAAATAACATCTATAAGATATTTATAACAATCAAATGTGCAAAGACTTAAAAATGAAATGCTGATGAAACTATAGTGAATAAGTGTTCAACAATAATGGTGACAATGTGAATAAGTACTACATTGCTGAAAATCAACTGGACCATCTATATCACTGGCCTTAAAATTTTTCATGCCTTTTGCTTCTTGTACTACATGTTAAGAAACCAACACAAAATTCAGGAACAAATGTATACACAGCAATTTTTCTTACATATTATTAATAAAAATATTATCATCTGTGTGACAGTAGGATAGTGGTTAAGTAAATTACATTGTATTATAGGCAATACTATGTAGCTATCAAAATTGATTTCCAAGAAATACTTGATCTTAAGTTTTAAGTGTAAGATTCAAATTTGAGAGTACAGTTAAATTCCAACCGTATTTTTAAACATTTGGAATAGTCACGCAGAATTCATCCCCCATGCTATGAGGAAGCTCAAGAAGTATAATTAATTCAAGCAGTCCCATGGACAGGCCCAAAGAAAGAAGGACCAAGAGCTCCAGTTGGGCCAAGTTTTGTGCAGCCATCTTGTCAAGGTGCCGAACATGCAAGGAAAGCCATCTCGAACCTTCCAGACCAGTCTCTTTGCCAGCTGAATATCACCAAAGACCTCAGGCAATGTCGCAAGAGAAGAAATGCCCACTGAGCCCTGCCAGATCCACACAACTGTGAGATGTAATGACTGTTAATATGCTAACATATAGATATGGGTAGATATAGATGTGGATACGGATAAATGAAGATAAATAGATAGGAATCTAAAAGAAATGATTGGAAAAAAATTTAAAATATTAATAGTAGTTTGGGTGAGATGTTTATCAATAATTATTAATATTCTTTTTTGCTTATCAAGTTTCCAATGATAAATATGTAATATTCTTATTCAAAATTATTATTTTAAAAGAGAACAATGCATTGATCATTGTTGTTTAAAACAAAATATGTCTTTAATATAATATATCCAGAGAAATATGACACATAGAGCTTAGGATTAAATTACCTACATTAGGACTTAAATAATTTAAATAACCAAATTATTAAAATTAAAAAAATGAAAATGCTGTTCTTAAATGTTTGCTAATTAGACTGTCTTTAAAAGATTCTAATCATATTTGGATAATACCAAACGACCACTTTATTCATGGGTGATGTTAAGCTCTGAGATCCTCAGTAATAATAATTTACTCGTATATCATATTCTGCTTTGGGTTGGTGAGCCACATCATTCATCCGTCAATTCATGGACATCTCCAGTATTGTTCATCAGTTTCATTTTAAATTCCCAGGATCTGAATTAATTGCAGGTGTCTGTTTCCAACAGGAGTGTAGTCTTTAAATTATACATGTCAGTGCATCACTTACATTATGCCACATCCTATTATGCTTTTTCCCACCACGAACTGGCATAACACAACATGACACAAGAGAAATGCATTGACATGTTGAGAGACATCAAAAAAATAAATACTAAATTTAAGGAGATAGTATAGTAATGATATTTTGAGTTATCTAAATTCTTTTGAGTAACTTGGTTTACTTTATTAAAGTTAGTCATTGAAAAATCAGGTGGCAAAATTGTTTGTAGTTGATCCCAGGAGAAGTCAACTTAAGTTTGAAGGTTCAAAATGTTAAGTGATAATATGGTACAGGGGGAATATTTACATTTAATCAGATGGTATTTGAAAAATGTTTTACTACAAATAACTCAAACTATCAGAAATATGCCTAATAGTGTTCAGCTCCAGTCAATTGTTGCCTTATGGGAAAATGGGGGCCCAGTATCCCAGATCTACAAACTTTCCAAGAGAAGGAAATCCAGATTTGTTGTGTGTAAAATATATTAATTTTTAAATGTTGGCAACTACTTCAATTTTATAATATGACACAGGCTAAACAAAATATACCTACCTGTGTACAAGAAAGAACTTGGCCAAGCTAAAACAGGCTGACTTTGCTCCAAGATTTTCAACACAAATAAGCCACTCTCAAGTCTACTGCTGACGCAAACAAAGCTAACCACAAATAAGCTTAAACAATCCCATTGAAGAGCCTAAACTTAATCTGGAAGGAATTTTTATACCCACAAATCCCCAAATGTGCTGTGAACCAAGAACTCTCAGGTAAACTTTACAGTAACCTCCACTGACTCCACTAAGCAGGCTGGAGAGAATGGACCTGGGAAAGAAAAAGAGGTTGCTACTTGAATTCACAAAAACGGAATCAGAAATTTTTAAACCTAATTTTATCACTTTCAAAGATAGCACCGTTTTGTAGGCTGCAACTGCAATGACATTTATTAATGAGCTATTACTTGTCAAGTACTGTGCGAAGGGTTAGGCATACAAAAATGAGCAAAGCCTTGTCTAGCGGAGGAGAGAGTTATGTAAACAAATCATTGCACTACAGTGTGCTTCCTGCTCTAAAAGGGGAAGAACAAAGTAGACCTCCGTAGAAGAGAGAGTGATAAAATTGAACAGGACACTGAAGAAGAAAGCTTTGCAGAAGAGGAGACACTTGAGCAGATTTCAGCCTGAGGACTGAAACTGTGGCCAGCGGGGATGCCTACGAGTAATTAAATATGTATAGAGCACGAGATATGGGGCTTAAGGAGGCTGGAGAGGAGAGAGCAGCAAGTTATAGGTCATCCTAAGCATTTGGGCTTACTTTTTGGCAATGAAAAACTATTGAACCCTTTTAAGCAAAGTATGAGCTGATCAAATTTTTGTATCACAAAAATCACTGAGAACATGTAGGACTAGAAGCGGGGAGCTAAGAAGTTATTTCAATACATAATCCATGAAAGAATCATAAAACCTAAATTAAAATAAAACAAAATTTTAAGAAAAAAATTATAATTTCTGTACATATTATTCAATGTGTAATAAACATAATTGCACTTTGTTTTACTTGTTCCTTTAACTTTTTAGATCAGAATAATCATGTGTATTATGTCTAAATTGCCACAAAATGCAACACTAATAGAACTTAAATTCATAATAATAGCCAATGACTAAAATCATATGTCAATAAGAGTCTGTGTTAAGGAAGAAAAATTACAGCTTCTCATCACATCCCTTGATGCAAATTCAGGAGAGTGGTTAGTCATTTGTTTAAATAAAATTTTACACCTTTATTGGAGTCGATAGTATGTAAAAGTGTTACAGTGTTTGTCTCAACCTGGATTCTCAGAGAGCCTGAGGTTGAGGGCCCATAGGCTCCTACTTTGTCTGGAAGAACAACCCTGGGAGCAGGAGTGAAGGACAAGGGGCTGTGGCAGGGAAAGAGAAAAAGACCCAACAAGGACTCAAGGGCATGTTTGAAGTCAGGTGCTGCTAAGTGCAACTGAGCACTCCAACATCCTAGGAACTCTATACTAAGCTTCTCAGAGCAGCTGTTAGAGGAGGCAAAAGGGAGGAAGAACCTTCCCACCACCTTTTGCCTTCTATGGGTTAAAATGTCACCCTGTTAATTCCCTACACATTTCCCAGTTTCACCCGTGTAGATCCCCACCACCAAGCTGCTCATGCAGTGCCCCACACTTGGCACTCAGCGCCTGTGCAGGAGGTGAGAGGTCCACAGGGGCATCAGATGGGTGCTGTCAGACTGCACCTGCATAAAGTCAGGCAGAGCTGACTTACAGCTGCCTGCTGCAGTGGACATTGGGACAAGGCAAGTGAGACCAGCGATATCTGAAGTGGGGCCCACCAGGTATATGATACTGAGTCTGGCTTTCAAAACAAATTTATACACTCAGAATGATTCATGACATTTAAAACAACTTAATCACTCTATAATCATAACTTTTCACCAAGAATTTGTCTTTGAGATATGTAAACACAGGTAAACTTTATACATTGTCACCTGCTCACTAAATAATTTGCTTTTATTCTTACCCATACTATCTGCCTGAATTTCAATTAATTTCATGCTATAATTTACTGATTCTACCACCCTTCTAGGTCTCTTCCTTCATGTCCTCCTCCCTCCCCACCTTGGATTCCATGCTGCATTGTTATAATTATGCACTTGCATATATCAACTCCCTCACCCTTCCCTCAGAGCCTTGTGAGACAACAGAAGAGATCAAAAGAAAACTTCAACAAACTGTCCCAGACGCATCCTCACACCTTCCTACAGTTTCCTCCTACTTCTGCCTTCCCTTCTGTTTCTCTGGGTAACCTGCCCATCCACCTCTTCACTGGTTCTATCCCCTCTTGCTTACTAAGAGACATTGCTCCAGTATCTGTCTCTTTCTCCTCTGTCATCAATTTTCCTTCTCTACAGGATCAGTATAAAGTATACAGGCATACTAGAATGTCCTGATCTTCAAAACACCCTTACTTCACCACACCTAGCCTGGTAGACCACAGCCTACTAGCTAACAACCCATTTCTTTGCTCCCTTTGACAGGATTCAGCTTCTTTTCTCATTCTTCCTAGAAGCTCCTCCCCTATTCTTTTGATCCCCACCTCTCCTAAACCTTCACTTATCAAGACCACTAATGGTTACTACACTGATGATGCAATGGTCATTCACTAGTCCTCATCTTAAACATCAACAGCAATTGATACAGATGATCTTTTCCTTTTCAAGCTTTTTTTCTTTCCACTTGGCTTCTGGGGCAATATTCCCCCTAAATTTTCCTTCTCTCACAGTGTCTATACCTTCTCATTCTCTTTGTTGATTCTTCTGCATCTCCCCAACCTCTAAACTTTGGAGATCCTCAGGCCTCCCCATTGCAACTTCTTTTCTCTACATGTGCTCTAGCTTTAGATAACTGCATCCAGTTCCTGTGACTATAAATACCATCAATTCCCTAAGACTCTCAAATGTAATACCTCAGTCCTGACCTCTTCCCTCTATTACAGACTCATATGTCTAAAAATGTTTTAAAAGCAACATAAACACAATTCTTTTTATTGAATTTATTGAGCTGACATTGGTTAATAAAATTCACGTGTACAATTCAATAATATGTCGTATGTATATCGTATTGTATGTTCACCAAAGTTAAATTTCAATCTGCCACCAATATTTTGGCCCCTTTTAAACTTATTTACCTCCTCCCTACCCCCTTTCCCTTGGTAACTGCTAAACTGTTATCTGTGTCCATGAGTCTCTACTTATCTTATTTGTATGTTGCTTTCAGTTTTATATCCCACATATGAGGGAAATCATATGGTTCTCAACTTTTTCTGCCTGACTTATTTCAATTAGTATGATTATCTCAAGATCCATCCATGTTGTCATAAATGGCATTTTGTCTTTTTTATGGCTGAGTAATATTTCTTTCTATATATGTGCCACATCTTTATCCAAGCACCTATTGAAGGACACTTCGATTGTTTCCAGTCATGGCCACCATGAATAGTGCTTCTATAAACATCAGGGTACATAGATTGATTGATAGATAAATAGGTAGATAAATGTTTTCAGTTTTAGGGGCTAGATACCCAGAAGAGGAATTGCTGGGTCATATAGTATTCTATTTTTATTTTTTTGAGGAACCTCATACTGTTTTCCATAGTATCTGTACCAATTTACATTCACACCACCAGTGTATGAGGGTTCTTTTTTCCCCTCAATCTCTCCACTACTTGTTATTACTTGTCCTGTTGATGATGGTCTTTCTAACAAGTGTGAAGTGGTATCTCATTGTGGTTTTGATTTGCATTTCCCTAATAACTAGTGATGCTGAGCATCTTTTCAAATGTCTGTTGACCATTGTATGTCTTTTGGGAGAAATGTCTATTCAGATCCTCTGCCCATTTTTTAATTGGATTGTTTGTTTTGTTGTCGTTGAATTGTATGAGTTCTTTGTGTATCTTGGATATTATCCCCTTAACATAATTCTTGATTCTCTCATCTTCACCTCCAAAAACCCAGTTCCTTCAAAATTCCTCCTCATCTTTGAAAATATTTTTGCAAGACAAAATCTTTCTATTTATCCTTGTTTGTCTTCCCTGTTACAACTTATATATCTATCAGCGAATTCTATCTTCTAAATTTTCAATATATAATGAGGATCTAAACACTTTTTACCAATCCCACATGAATGAGGGAATAACATCAATATTTAAGGGTGAAAAGGATACTTATTCATTTAAATTCCTTTAAAAGTAGCTTTAGTTCTTGAAAACCTCAGGTGATTTTGCAGAAGAGAGAATTCTAAATAATTTAAGGAAACAAAATGGGTTTTATTTACAAATTTGGTAAGTAAATCTAACAAAGAGAATAAAATCAGATGCATATTTTATATTCTGAATCGTTGAAACCCCAGTTAATATTTAATATGCATGTGATTTCCTTCAGTTACTTTAATTACTAATGTGAGAGGACAGAATGGGCAAAGAGTTGGGATTAAATAGGATTGGGATTTTTCAAAATGAAAACGATGGTGGGAGAGAAGAACAGGGGGTTAATGTATGCAAGGGAGTGATTATAACAGCAGCTCACAGAATATAACCTGAGAGAGAGAAAGGTGATGACAGAGAGAAAGGTGATGACAGAAGGGAATCGTGGATTACAGCATTAAAGACTTCAATTTTGGTTTATAACAGATAAATCAAAAGGCAAATTTCTTAAATCATGGATAAACAGTGTGTAAGTTAAGTAATGTTACCTCTGTTCACATTTCTTAAACTGATTTTAGTGACACAAGTTTAGGAAGGAAATTTCTAAGTACATAAATTTTAAAAGATGGCAAAGAAAATCAGCCTCACTTCACTATGACTTAATTGCCAACCTACAAACAATGAAAGATAGTTCATTAACATTAGGCCTCACTTGAAACCAATATTTAGAGCTTTCCTTATTGAAGATCTTTTCATTTAGACAGTCTCAACATTAAGATTTTTCTACAAGAGCCCCACAATCGTGAGTGGTTCCAATAGAGACTTATTCTTCTATTTTATTGCAGTGTAGCATTAACTAAAATCAGATGTGAAACTTTAGTGTTCAGGTTATACTCCAAGTGCAAACACAGCCTAATACCCCATGGGCAGAGGACAGATAACATCTGCCCAAGGACAAGCTCAGCTAAAGCCTTCATCTTCACTAGTTGATCACACCTGATGATATATTCTCCCTAACACATAGCTCTCACCATCACAACATAAAACTAGCTCCATTTTTTTCTCATCTTCCTTCCAAATATAACAGACTCTAATTCTTCATTCCTCTTTAAAGTCAAACTAGTTATTCTTTCCCACAGCCTGGGGGACCCAGTTACAATATTTGCTTTATTTCTCACCAAATCTCTAACTTTTCTCTTTCTTGGTTCTTTCCCATCTGCTTTCAAATCAACAGGAACTGGAAAAGCCATTTAAAATGAATATGCCCTTGACCTCAAGATTTATTCCAATTACTACCGCTTTTTTCCTTTCTTCTTTTTGTCTTTTTCATGTGAGTAATCCTTACTCCTTGTCGCAATTTCCACTATCTCCTATAAAATGATTTTCCTACAACAATGTTCCTAAAAATACCTCCATCTGAGAACACAGGCTTTCTCCAACACAGGCTTTCTCCAGAGACTGGTGGTCTTTCCTTAATCCTCTGATCATGCTAAAGCTCTGAGCTGCATGTGGCACCGGTGATCCATGTCTCCATATTGAAACATTATGCTCTTTTTCCTCGAGTTGAGATTGCCCCTCTCATTTCCCTCAAGGACTCCTTTTCCCTTTCTCGTTTAATCTGATCTGTGGATGTTCCCTAAACTTGTTTTTTCTCTCTCTCTTTCTCTCTCTCTTTCTCTCTCTCTCTTTCTCTCTCTCTCTCTTTCTCTCTTTCTCTTTCTCTCTCTCTCTCTCTCTCTCTCTCTCTCTTCTCTTCTCTTTCTCCTCTCTCTCTCTCTCCTCTCTCTCTCTTCTCTCTCTCTCTCTCTCTCTTCTCTGCTTGGAGAACAACATTTCTAAATCAACTCTAGCATGTCCAGATTAGTCATCTAACTCTTAACATGACAGGTCTGGGGGCTTTCACCTGAGTTGTTCCCACAGAGCACCATTTTCACAAAATTGGCATGTAAGAAATGAAATTTCTTGTTCTCTAACCCAGGCTCTCTCTAAACCAGCTCAAATTCAGTACAAAAAAAATCACTTCTTCCTTCAGGTTAAAATCTTAGACTCATATATGAATTCTCTTTCCTTTACCCCAGTATTCAATCTCTGATCATGTTCTATTAGACTTTTATTTGTAATAATAATAATAATAGTAATAGTAATAATGATGATGATAAAAACTAAAACATACATATACAGTGCCTTAAACTTATTTTATCACTTCCATTCCAACTAAATTCATCTTAATTAGGACCTATTATAATTAAATTACTGAAACAGTTTTCTGACTTCCTCCAATTTTCACTTCCATTCATCCTTCCTTATACTTCTAAACAAATATTTTGATTCCTGCCAGTCTTCAAATGTTCATTATAATTTATATGAACTAGTGATGGGCCAGAGATATACATATGCATCAGATTTATAGTCTAAGCATCACCAATGATTTATTTTCTTTATTGATCATAAACCATTGATTGTAAAGATAAAAATGACCAGCTTTAAGGTCTTCCAGTACCTCGCATTGGTCAGAATAATTCTGCATTAGGCTACAGTAGCAATCATTTCCAAAATTTTAGTGCTTTCAAGCAAAAATAAGAACTTCAGTGAATTTCTATCTGCCACTATGAGCTTGGTACCTTCCCAGGACTTAATCACTTTTTTAATGATATCAGCAGTGATTTTTTTTAGACATTATTTATAAAATGTGTCAAAATACGGAAGATCTACAAATTCAGCAAACAAGTATTTTTCAAATGATTGAGGCATGATGTTAAGAAATCATGCATGGGTAAAAGATTCATTCAAACTGCAAGAGAGGCCAACAGATTTTAATGAAGCAGAGTACAGAAAGTTCATTATATCACTTTAGACTCCTCACTGCAACACTTTAAGAAACTATCACTAGTCAAGTTCAAAGGAGAATATCCACAACTCTTCAAAACACTATTAAAATATTCCTCCCTTTTCCAACGCCATGTCTATGTAATGTGAGCTTTTTCTTTACATGTACTTTAACCAAAACAGCATACGACAACAAAGTGAATGTAGAGGCAGACATGGAAATTCAGCTGGCTTCTGTTAAGTCTGACATGGAAGAGATTTGAATGTAAAATGTCAACTATGCTACTCTTCTCACTATATTTTGAGGGAGTTTGGGAAATATAGTTATTTTTATGAAATATGTGTTATTTTTAACACATACTGGAACACATTCTGGTTTACTATTATTTTTAAATATTAAAGTTTTTAAACTTCTCTATTTTAATCTCTAATACAGTAAATATCAATAGGCATAACCCACATAAACAAAAGCTAATAAGCATTCTCAGTACTTATTAATAGTTAAGGAGTACTGACACTCAAAAGATTAAGAATCATTGGTCCAATTCCTTTCTTTCTGTTCCTGTAAACAAAAGGTCCCTTTTTGTTGCTTGAACTAAACTTTTTCCTGCTGGTATATTAAATACTATTTATTTAGTTAGTTTTTGTTTGTTTGTTTCTTCAGGGTTTAGTCATTTTATTAAGCTCTGTGTTAATTCTAACAGTTTGTCAATGGATTCTTCTGCTTTTTAGGTATACAATGATGTCAGTGGAAAATAATGAAAACTGAAGCTCCTTTCTAAACTAGAGCTCTGGTGTTATTTATTTGTGTCATTGGCCACTACATTCAAAACAATATCAAGTATAGCACAATGGCAATCATCTTATTTGTAACTTTATTAAGAATATCTTCAATGTTTCTCCACAAAATAAGACCATGACTGTTGGTTGATAATACAAATGCTTCACCGTCTTAGCAAAGTATTCTTCCAGTCGTGATTTGATAAGAATTTGATTAGAAGAGATGTTAAATTTAATTAGATTCATTTTGTCTTTTGTAAACAGAATCAGCTCCAGAGATGTCTATATCCTAACCCCCTAAACCTGTTACTATATTACCTTACATAGTTAAAAGGTACTTTGTAGGCATGACTAAACTAAGGACCTTGATATAGGGAAATTATACAGGATTATCTGAGTGGCTTCATTGTAATCATAAGAGTCCATACAAGAAGGAAGCAGGAAGGTCAAAGTCAGCATAGATGTGATGACAGAAGGGGTTGGAAGGATGAAAGGAAGGAGACATGCGCCAAGGACTGCAGGAACTTCTAGGAGTTGGAAAAGCATAATAACAGATTCTCCCCCAGAGTTTCCATAAGGAAAGAAGTTTTGTCGACACTTTGATTTTAGTGCTGTAAAATAATACATTTGTGTTGTTTCAAGCCATTGGGTTTGTGGTAATTTGTTACAGAAGCAACAGGAAACTAATATATTAGGCGTCACTTAATGATGACATTACTTTTAGTCGGCAACCTATGACATAATGTTCAAATCATAATGAATTGTTATTTTATTTGAGGATTAAAAACTAGTTTTGGTCATGGTGCTTATTTTTAATGTACATCTATATTTTATTTTCTGATATTTACCTCTGTAATACAGTAGTGATATTAATCTATAAATTAATCTATAGTTTTACTGCTGTGTTTTGTCATACTTTGTTATCAAAGTTCACCAACTTCATAAAATGATTTGAGAAACGTTCTCTCTCTTTTTATGCTCTCATCAGCTTATATGTTATTGAAATTTTAAATTACTGCAACTTTGAACACACCAAAGTTAAAACTTGAATTTTCTTGTTATTTTTTTTCCAAAAGCTCTAAGTCTACTTAAATTTTTTACCTCTTTTCAGACCAACTTGCAGAACTTATTCCTGATCGAGAACTAAGCTATTTTGTTGAGATTTAAAAATTTTATGAGTACAGAGTAGTATGTAAAATACTCTTAAAATGTTTAAATTCTCCCATCTACTGATATATGTAATGATATGTCCCCTTTTAAATTATAAATGTCTACATTTAGCTTTCCTTTTCTTTTGTTCTTGTTTGGATATGCCAGAAGTTTTTCTATTTGTTATTCTGCCTTGTTTGCTATTCTGTCCTAAAAAATAATAGTAAATTACTGATTGAATCATACTCTTCCTTCTGATTTTATGTTTGCTTTGTTGTTTTTTTTCAAAACTTTGGGGTTAGATATTAAATTAATTGATTTTCCTTCTTTGTTGCTTAATAAACAAGGAAATCCAGGCTATAAATTTGCCTTCAAGCCATAACTTTGGAAACATCACAGAGGTTTTAATTTAGAAAGTTCTCCTTTTCTCTCTAAATAATCTATCTAAAGCCTATAGAGTTACCTTAATCCAAGAGCTCTTTAGCAAAATGCTTTATTTTGCTTTTAATATTCAAGTTTTGTGAATTTTTTGTTTAGACTTTACAATCAAGTTATTTCATTGCAATGCCATTAAAAAATATAGCTTACACGGTTTCTACTCTTGCTTTCAATTAAGATTTTAAGGGTAGGTATTTAGTATAGAATCACTTTTTAAAATGTTTCTGAGGCATTTGCAAAGAAATTATTATTTCTATAGAATACAGGGCCTTTATATTAATAAATATGTGTATCTTATAAAAATTGAGTGTATATACATCATGTGTCATATATAAATAAAAATACAGTTATAGATATAATTACTATATTGGGTGTATTTTTCCAAGTCCTTTCAGTTCTTATTTATTTTTTAACTCTTTTAATCTGTCAACAACTAAGAATAGTATATGACAAAGCATCACATTACAATTGTGTTTCTGTCAGTCTCCATTTATCTCTAAGTTTATGCTATATATAGCTTGGTATTATCTTTTAGTTATATGTTTAATGACTGTTATAACTTTGTTATGGGTATCAGCTTTACCAGTATAAAAGCATCACATTACATGTTTTTTGTTCTTGAATTCTATTTTGTATTAAAATTATGTTGCTTCCCCTGTACCTTTGTTTTTTGTAAGTTCTTATGGTTCGAATTTGTCTATATCTTATATTTAATACTTCTCTTTCATGTTGTTTTAAATGTGGGTCAAAAAAAATTTTGGAGAAGTCTGTAGCCAGCCTAAATTTTGTTCTTCATAAATAACATGACTTTCCTGCTAATATTTCTAGCAATTTTGCTCTATTTTTATAATATAATAATTTCACCAATATATAGGTAGTGAAATCGATATTGCTCAGTATTTCATGACTATTTCTCTATTTTAAAAAATTAGATCTTACATTTGCTAATGAATCTTCTTCTGTTGTATCTTTGTTTATTATTTCTTTTCATCTACTCAGTTCTCTTTTTTATACATATCTAGATTGGATCACATAACTCTGTCCATATTACTAAAGTTTTTTCATTATTTTGAATTATTTATAGTTTTCCTGAAATATTAATATTTTACCATCTCTCTTTTTTTGTTGTTGTTTTGTTAATTTGTATTTCTTTCTGTCAGTTTTTGGTAGCCTGCTTCCTTTGAAGTTACCACTCCAACAATTGTGTTTCATATCTAAACAATACTGCCATATCTCAATTTTTTTCTATCCTCATAAATGCTTGTTAAAAATCTAATAAATGAAATTTTTAATCCTATCAGAGACATAAATCAAAAATTTTCTAAAATTTTCCCATTTTTCTGAACATAGATATACTACAGAGAACATACCCTTTATCCTCTGCTTCCACAGGGCAGTTCCCTGCTTTTGATCTCAAGTAACTGCCTATTATATTTATTACCTCAGGTAGTAACATATTCAATACCAGCAACTGCCTATTATATTTATTACCTCAGGTAGTAACGTATTCAATACCAGCCTTCTAAAACAAGAAGCCTCAGTGTTGTGGTCTTATGTAAGATGTGGCCATCTTTCCCACAGCCTGACTTCCATTTTTATGACTCTGAAAGATGAATGAGTGTTTTGAACAGGCCTCAGAATATTGGTAATATCAAATAAAGACAACACAGTGTTCTGAGAAATTAAGGAAATATTCAACCAAAATGTCATTATGAATAAACACACCTTTTTCTTCTCTCTAAAGTTTTTAGAATGATAGAAAAATATACTTCTAAAACGACTTAACGTATATTAGTAAAAAGTGAGACTGTCATTAGTAGACTGAAATATCTCAGGAATAAATGAAAAACAGACCATAATTCATTGCATATGCAAGAAAAGGAAGAAATTTGTAGGTGTTCTGGGCTCAGGAAGAGAGGTATCTGGAAACACATCAGGTTGATTATCCATTACCCAGAACAGTGGGCACCAGAGGTGTTTACCTAGAAGCTATAGCTAATGCAATCAATCTGTGTGCTAGGTCTGGAAAGGCAGCGCTTTGGCCCAAATAGCTGGCAAAGTTCAGGAAAAATAGGAGCTCTTATTCCTAGAAAAACTTGCACACCCCATACACCAGAATGTATTGTCTGTCCCCTGGAATCACCAGAGACAATATATAAATTCTAAACAGGGATACTTAAACACAACGATGAGCAGAAAGATAATCACCAAACATTTGAGGAAGCATCAGCAGAATAAAAACAACAAAATCAAAATAAAGAATTAACGGCTGAGAATTAAAACTTTGCTTAGCAGATTAAACATTTCAGATATGTATACTTGATGTATTTAGAGAACTTCAAAAGAATATTTTATAGACAAAAATAGAAATAATTAATGATCTAGAAATTTTAAATAGGATTGTAAGAAATGTTTAGTAATTGTGAAAACTAAATGGAATGAAAACATAGCTGAAGAAAATTCACAAACTGAAAGAGCAAAATGAAAGGTCTCTTTGAAACATGATACAAAAGAACAAAGTAATAATAACACTGTGTCAAAAAAAATTAAGACATAGTAGTATAAATACCAAAATCTATTACACTAGATTTACAGAAGGAGAAACAAACACAATGAAAGAAAGGAAATAATCAAGAAAATTATAGAAAAACAATTTCTAGAGCTAAAAAAGACACATGACTTCAGACCAACCTAGGGTTCAACAGAATGAAAGAAAACATATATACATGAAGATAAATTATAATAAAGTTTCAAACTTCAAAGAAAAAGAAAATCCTAAACTTCCCATGGAGAAGTAAACAGGTGACCTACAAAGAAACGCTCATTATATTAGTATAAAATTTCTCAGCAGTAACTTATGCTAGAAGACAATGGAGCAATGCTTTTAAAGAAAAGGAAGAACATTTTTTTAAATCTAATTCTTGACCTGGCTAACCTTTTAATCAATTATAAGGGGAAAATAGTGGCTTATTCAGGAAAACAACAACTCAAAAGTTTACCACCTCCACATCTTGCCTAAAAATAATTACTAGAGAATGTTCTGTTTTATAGCAATGGAAATCAAAAAAAAAAAAAAGGCTTATAGAATGACCAAAAATGGTTCAAGGAGTAGTAGTAAAATATGAACAGAATAATTACTATAGAAAAAATTTTAAAGTTTATGTCTAAAATGGCACCAAACCCAGATGATTATATGGGAAAGTCATAGTAAACACCTCCCAGAATAGATATCTCCATGAGCATAGAAAAACAGAGAAATGTGGAAGTCTATCCTACATATTCTTCAAGGCTAGCAAAATTGTGATAGTAAAAATTGGACAAGGATAAGACAATAAAAATTGTAGTCCAATTTCACTTATTATATAAATTCAAGAATTTTTAGTAGATGAATCCCATAATCGAGCCACACACACACACAAACATTGTTATCAAATAGAATTTATCCTAGAAATGAAAGGCTGATGTAATACTAGGAGATTTGTTGTAATAATTCCGTATAAGACATCATTAAAGGAAGAAAATGATAGGATAACCTCAATAAATGCAAAGAATTTATTTTCTGGGAATTTTTTTTTTTATGGTGACATTGGTTAAAGAAATCCAATAAGTTTCAGCTGTACACTTTAATAATAAGGCATATATATATTTACACTGTGTGGTCACCTCCCATAGTTAGATTTCTTTCTGTCACCACATATTTGACCTCTTTTATCCTGTCTACCTCCCCCCTTTCACAATAAAAGTCAACTAATAAAATTAATAATAAAAATTCAATTAATAAAATTCAACTCCCACTATTGATTTAAAATGGCGATTAAATGCTTCTACCACTCTAAAATGCTGTCATCCAGAAGAAAAATAAGAAGTCCATTTTTATTTGAGCATCACCCACCATGACCCCTACTTATAGAAAATAGCAACTATGGACTTTCTAAAGAATTTTGGTATTCCCTAACCAATGTATTTTTCAATGCCTCATTGAAGAGAATGTTCTCTGGGCCTTCTTGAGAAACATAATTAAAGAATGTGTGAGTAGGTTATATATAATTTCACTGCAACATTTCTATCCATCCAATTACTTTTATTCCTTTCTCTATAAAATATCAAATAATTTCTCAACTTCATTTAATGCAAGCCACTACAAAAAATAGATTTCAATCAATCACCAGAGTAAGCTACTAGAGCCATTCCCTGCTACATTACGTATTTGTAAGTCTTATGTGCTTTGCTTTGTGGTTATTTGGTACCATCCTATGACTAGCAGGAGAACTCTACTGAGAAACTGGATCATCTCCTTACTCTTAAACATTTGCATCTGCTGTAATATTTAGAACAGTATCTCGTACATGCCAGATGTTAATAATTCTTTTTGTATTAACTTAATATTAATAAATAATAATAAAGGTTTGATCCACTTTTGACATAACAGAAATTAAACCTTAAAAATAGTTCTAAGAAATAATAAATACTTTTTATAAAAAATTTCTATGTATTTCACTTTCCTTTAACCCAATGGACAAATGGGGAGACATTTTTTATTCTCATTTAATTACATTTTAACACTTACGTCAACAATTTTTCTGCACTTGGGACCTTCCCATCTTCTAACTAGCTAAGTTCTTTGTCAGTGTACTAGTTGCTATGGAAGAGCTATACTATATAAAGTAAGATATAAAGTAGAACCCTAGACACCTGGAAAAGCTAATGCCTAATTCTTTAATATCCACAACTGTGAGCTGTGTAACTGCCATTGCAGAAAAGTTCATTTTCCATTATCAGAAATAATGAACCAGATTTCCCCAGTACCCACTTGACTAGGGTAATACATTCGAGGCTTTGTGGAGAAATTAATGATCTTAGTAGTACTCCAGTGGCCTGGAATCCTTAATGAACATCCCAAAACACTTCACATAATTCTGAGAAGAGACATCAGCACTATGGGGGGAGAAAAAGAAGCCCATAATTACTTCGCTTTTTATTTAAATCATCTCACAAATTGTTTAGTCTCTTCTTACATAATTTGGAGTGTAGACTTTCTTATTCCGGAACGTGTGTTGGTGTTAAAGACATTATGTGTCCTGACACATGTGGTAAGGTAGGGGCAAGAATAGGTATTTTAAAAGTATCCCTGTGTCCAGCAGCTCAAGTTCCATGTGAGAAATGAGTCTTTAGTAGAGCTAACTTATATGTCATTGGCCACCCACCCAGCTCTGGTCTATCAGAAGCAAATGGAAAATTATAATGAGCATTTCAACAGGATGGCATTAGATAAGAAATCTCTATATATTTAAAATTATTTTACAAACTGCCTCTATCTGAATTCTCTTCAGAAAATTAGTCTTGCACACTTTCCTTCCCACCATCCCATTTTTTCTAACTTAGTTTTGAAGTCACAGGGCTGAATCTGATTCATACCATTAAAGTCTCTTTGTACTTGGTTCTACTGCTTTAACAAAAATGCTGTAGGCGGTTCACCAGAATGACTAATTTACTAGAGAAGTTATCAGAGTCCGTTCAGTTGCCACTGTGAAATAATTCATGTAAGACAATGGTGCCAAGTAGCACTCCATGGCAAAGGTTCATCCTTGAAACTATTTGCTTCATTCCAACGTATTCATCCATGAAGTTAAAGATCTCATCTAGAATGCCCTATTCATAATCAATTTGTTATTCCTGTTATAGATTAAAAAATGAAAATAGAAGAGATTTTCTTAAGGCAAAGCAAAGTCAAAACATATTTTATACCACTCAGTCAAACTTGGCATTGCAAAATTTAAATATTTTAAATACTATTTATATTATAATATTTAGAAGCAAAATTGCTTTCCCTGGGTTAGTTTCAAGAGATTCTTTGTTATATTTCTCTGGCAGGTGTGAAATATTCAAGAGTTCACGTATATATACTGGCTTTGTCACTTTTAATTTTTAAGAAAATGTTATTCATCATGAGCATAACAAGAAATACTAACAAGCTTAGGCTTAGAATGTAAGTATAAAAAATTATAGAAATTGTCATAGTTGCTGTTATTAACACAGTGCTAAGTTATCCAGATGCATGCACCTCAAATGGGTTCTGTTAGATAAACTATATTTTACAATAACTCCCCCAACACCAATTGAGATTTTCTTTTAGTACTGAACCCTCAAAGATTTTGTAACCGATTTTATCCATATTGAGAGAATTTAGTTTTAAACAGCCATTCAATATTCAGTTTGTTTCCTTATACAATGAAAGGTGAAGGAATGGAATTAGATTATTGTGAACAGTATGTGCTAGTTTTCAAAACATTCAGACTTTTAGTATCAGCCTTTCCTGAGAACTGCTACTCAAAACCAAACTAAGTAAAGATAATAAGACTAGAATGGAAATAGTAGATATAATAGAATAATATAGAGACTAGAAAAGTGACATAAAGCAATGCTTCCTGTCTCAAAACTTTTGATATTGCTTATGCCGCCCCTTCCATTAGAGACTTATGCATTTAGGGTTGGAATGGATTAAACAGAAACATTGGAAAGGGCTCAGAAATGTCAGCCTGAATATCAAAGGACTACAATTCCATCAAAAGTCCTCATGCCCTGGAACTAGCCCTGAAGTCCAGCCTCAGCTCTTACTCTTCCCCAACCTCCCTTATTCTTTGTAAATATATCAAACAATTTTAAATGCCTTAAATATGACAGACCTACTCACATGTTCTTCTTTTAGGAATGACATTCCCTCTTGCCTACTTCTGATAAATTCCTGTCTGACTGTGTTTTAGACCAAATATAACTTCCTCTGGGAATCTTTCTTACTGCCCCCAAAAACTTAGATTTTCTTTATGTTCCCACCATGTGTTATACAAGGTACATTATTAGAATTTACTCATTTTACCATAGTTGTGCGCAAATTTTCCTCCCTGCTGAGCACTTTTTCTGAGAGCAAGAATATATGATTAGTTTTTATATTCTTAACATTTATTATAGTGCCTGGCACACTGTGGATAATCAGTAGATTTTTTTAAATGAAAATAAGGGAGTTAAAATAACAAAATTATGAATTCTGCCTGAAATTTCATAAAAGAAGCTTTGAAGTGGGAAATAAAAATGTATATATAAATAGGGCTCTTATGAGTATTTCTAAATAGAGACTTCAAAAGAGCAACTCTAGAAACAATAGGAGTTATCATGAGGCCAAATTCAATATAGGGAGGGAAATAATATGCAGATAGAAGGAACAAGGACTCCATACTGACCCATAGGAGTTCTACTTTTTACATATTTTAGTGTAAAGGAGGAAAAAGAGTCAACCACAAGAGAGGTAAGAATGAAACTAGGTGAGTGTCATGGAAGCCCAGTAGAGTCCTTCATGAGGGGGCAATGGTTACCCCAATGAAATGCTGCTAAGAAGTAGAGTAAAATTAGCACATAAAAGTGTCCTTTGGACTGGACAATGCAGAGGCTTTTGGTGATGTCGGCAAGAGCAATTTGTTTGCAGAGGTGGGATGAAAACTAAATTAGGATAGATTAGAGATTGAATGGAAGGTGAGGAAGTACAGAGAGCATACACAGTTAAACCATTTGAGAAGTTCATTTGAGGAAAGAGAGAGAGAAATGGGAAGGGGCCAGCTGAAAGAAATGTGAAGCCAAGAAAGAATTGTTTTTAGGATGGAAGATATGAATGATCCATTAGAGAGGGAAAGATTGAAATTGCAGGAGTTAGCTCAAACAGAAGAGTCTATATTTGGGAGAAAATGGGATCCAGAGACCTAGTAGAGGACTTGGCTATTGTTCAGAGCAGGTTCACTCTATCCATTAAAGAGAGAGGAAGTAGGAGATGGATGTGAAAGCAAGTGGGCTCCTAGATATGGTAGCAGGAAGACAAGAGCTAATTTCACTGCAAAGCTCATAGAATCGTAATTAACACTATTTTATTTAGCTCATGCTGAAAGGATACTGTTTATATGTGCATCAGTAGGATAGGCTACATTTTATAGGGGTAACAGAAAATCGAAAAATCTCAACAGCTAACAATAGCAAAAGTGTGTTTCTCAGTCACACTATTGTGTATGTCACAAGTCAGCTGCAACTTGGCTCCACTTTGTCCTTAATCTGAAACTTTGCTGATTGTCATGCAGAAGGAAAGGCTCTAGGCAAATTATGCCCTGGCTCTTACAGCTTCTGCCTGGAAGTGAAACACCTCATTTCTGCTCATATTTTATTGGCCAAACCACATCAAAAGGCCATGCCTGCATAAAACAGGGCAAAGATGGATACTCTTCCTAGAAAATACTGCAGAGAAAGCCACAGAATATGGGTCAAGAATGATACAACCTACGACAAGTAGTGTAGACAGTCCATTCACATCTTTCAGTTAAAAAGTCTTAGGCAAAGCTAACATCCCCAGTAGTGGATTTTTTTTTCCTATAACTACCTGTTCTCCACATCTACACTACTAGATGAAAATGACTAAGAATGACTACTGTGTTTTAGAACCTTCATTGGGCTATTGCCATCACCTAAACTGTTGTTTCAGGGGTAACTCAAGTCCTCCCTTTGGCAGGTGGTCACAAGCAATTTCTGCCATTCACTCATTCAATAAGTACTTACTATATGCAAGTTATATCAAAGTTATTAAGATGCACACTTGACATAAAGAAAATTGTCATACTTTCCATATGATAAATGTATAAAATATAGTCTTTATGATATCATTCATGTGGCTGAATATTTCCTAGGTTTAAATAGCTATAGGAAAGATCACATGTGAAATCTGGATGCTGACCCCTAAATGAAATTATGTCTACACGATATTTTATGAAAATTAAATAGGTTTTCTCTTTCCTGGAGTAGGAAGAAATGCTCACGATAAATTCTATCCTTTGAAATTGTACCTGAATTGTGCTACTTTTATTCAAAACAGCATAACCAGTAGAAAAAAAAATTATCACTTTACTAATTAATTAGATGATTGTGTAGGATGGATACATTGAGGGAAAATTGTGAGATTAGACTTGTTCTGCTAAGGTTCAAAAGGCAGACAGATAATTTTAAGTTGTAGAATTCAATGACAGAAGAAAGAAGACAAGGGTGAACTAGCTCATCTACAAATGAAGAAATATAAGGCTTCCATAAGCCTTCCATAAATTAAAACACCCTCGTTGGTAACTCACCAGCATAGTGATAAGATAGCAGAAAATTTTCTAGCAAACATCGTTTACCCTTTAAACAAAGTTCTTCATGGTATTTTCCTATATTTAAGATGATTCCTGTCCAGGGCATATTGCTACTTTGTATTCCTCTTGATATTTTCATTTAAAAGAGAGCTGCTGTGCAAAATAATGTCCTTGTCTGTCCCTTCCTCACACAAACCTCCAATCAAATTTAATAAAGCTAGTTTGATACAATGCCAGCCTACACTTGGTTTACCCTTGGTCGACTTTAATAGGGTCAAAAATATTTTCGCATTGGCAGTGTACGCATTAATCATTTTTCCAGAGGATTTAGAAAATTGGAAGAGACAAGGCCAAGCAAAATTTTAAATTAATTGGGCCTACCCCAGCCTTCCAGGGTCACCTTGTGGCAGTTGTCCCACATTTTCCAGGTCACGGAGTTCCTGTGTTTCCTACAGCTGCCATGAGGAGAGATCCATGCTGTGGGCACACAAAGGTGAAAGAATTTCTCTCAGAAAGTGCGAATTTTCCTACGGCAACCACAACAATTGCCGTTTCCAGATTGTCGCCAGACACCAACCACTTAAATAATGCATGCTCGGCTGATGCCTCCACTTGTGCATTTTCTAATCGAGTAGTCAAGAAAATTTGCAAACACTCTGTCATTTACCATAAATCTGCTGCCTACTTATAACCACAGAGTAATTAATTTTAGTACTGCTCAGAATTATTAATTTCAGCCAGAAATATCTGTTTTCACAATTGCTAGATCCCCCATTTTTTTGCCTCCACCATATTCATTTAAAAGATTTGAAGCAGCTTTTTTTATATGGGAAAGGTTATTCAGAGTAACATTATTGAGGGTCCGTGTGATAGCAGTAATGGAATCTGTATTTCTGGTTCTAATCTATAATCATATGCTCACAGGTGTCTGACTGACTCTCCAGATGAAGCTGGCAACACACAGTAAAGGTTTTCCTGAAAGTTGGGACACAGTAGTCCTTAGCACTTTGCCATGTGATAGGCAACCACTTCAAGGTTTGGTTCTTCGAATGCAAGGTCTCAATGGGCTGTACCCTCTATGCAGAAAATTCTTTGAGACCTTGGAGAAAATTAGCAAATATTTTCCACTTGTTTAAATGATTTTAGCATTTGACAGAAAAGAGATTAAGAATCTTTAACAAGGATAAAAATAACTTGTAGTGGAATACACAATTATGAACATCTCAGCAATCATGTGTGTATCTAACAAACACAGAATGAAAATTAAGCATTAAATGTGGTGCATTTTTTTCTTGGTAAAGCTAAATTTGGCACTCTCTTATTTGATATTAGTTTCCTGTTAAAGCAGCTGCATAATATGTCACAAGACTGTCCATATTATAAATATGTAATGAGCATGAAAATTCGTACAGCTTTGTTTGACTAATGGCCAGATCTCCCTATTAATAATAACAGGAACACATAGCTAGCACAAGTATTGGCACTCTAATTGCCATGGAAGATTTCGTTTCCGCTTTCCACTGCATGAGTGATCAAGAAAAAAAAATGAAGGGAAAGTAAACTAACATCTAGAGATGTAAACATGACTCACTGGGAAATCAGACATGGTTAAGTAAATTCCAGGATGTTTGTGGTTATCTGGGTCTAAACATTGCTGAGAGTTCTGACTACTCTTGTTTTTAACTGTTTTTCCTCTGGGTGGTTCTTAGTCCAAGAGCATTCTTATAAAGGCCTTCATCCTTTTATAAACAGTCTGTTGTACATAGCAAGGAAGAGATGTCAGTCAAAATTAATGAAATTACCTAGTAGAGTGCAAAATGCTCTCACAAGACCATGATCTAGTGAAAAACACTAATGATTTAAGAGCAGACTTATTATCATCTTTGTTCTTTACTCCTTCTTTGTAACAAGTATGGTCATTCTGAGATGATGTTAAATTTAAATTTGAAATTCCTAAAAGAGATCAAGTCACAGATGCATAGAAAATATCATAAAGGTAGGAAAAATATGTCAGAAGGGGAATTTTGTAAATAAGATAGGCTGCTTGAACTTCAGATCCACTTGGGAAACCTTGAGGCATCTGACACACAGTCTCCTGGGAAGCTGAGAACAGCCTAGCTAGCACCTTATCCCTCAGTGTGTGGTCCAGGCTCAGCAGGATCTGTCTCAACCTGGGAATCTTGTTAGAAAATGCAGATGCTCAAGCCCACCCAGACCTACTGAATCAGAATCTCATGTTAACAAGATTCAGAAGATCGTGTGCACTTTAAAATCTGAAAAGCACTGGTCTAAAAGCTGTCTAAAAGATACGAAAATTTCACAGATATTACACGTCATTGCAGAGAATCAGCTTTCCACCTCTCTTTCGAGCTAACTAATCTCATTCCAGGTCTACATTTCTCTTTTCCCAAGTTTTTCACACACAAAAAATAATGTTGTTCTAGACATGGATACAATGAACATATCTCCAATAAACTTACTTGTATTTCACATCAAGGTGGGCCCACTTGAAAGAAGAGAAGTATTGTATACTAAAAAGTCAAGCAAAGGAAAAGAAAACATCTCTATAGTGCTATTAAAGTTTCTGGGTTTGTATCCATGGACTTTCTCATCTCTTCTGATCTGGCTTCTTGTTTAGAGTGGTAGACTTGGCAAACATGCCTTTAGAGCTTTAATCTTTTATCTTCTTGGTTACAAGACAAAGCCCTGAATACTACCAAACTGATGAAATGAAACCCATCTTATTTTTTTTTTAATCTTTAAATTTCCTGGGCTGTGATAAAGGTTTATGGAAAAAAAAAGAAAGAAAGAAATCTTTTTTTATCACTGTGATGAATAATTCAAACACTGTATAAACTAATTCAGAAAAAGAATAGAATTCAACCCCCATTAATGAGTCATTACAAATTACTGACTTGTACAATAATATCAGTGGTGTTTCTGGCATAAAATATTCAGGAATTATGTCCAGGATATGGAGTTAGAATTCAGGACTTTTCAAAAGACATGATTCTTTTGCAGGAAATATTGGTTACTAAACTGAGCCACCATTGAGATATTATGTTGTTCAATATTACTATTCTCTATTAATCACAAACATTTAACTTTAATTCATGATATTTTGTTCATAGCAGCACTATGCTGATCCTCACTGTATTTTGACAGCAAACTGAATTCTTGTTCACAAGTATAGGATTTGTTTAGCTCTAGGCATCTGTGTTTGGATTACAAGAATGCTGATTGGTTCACTGCCAGGGGCACCCAAAGGTCAAGCTGTCCTTTTAAAAATCTCTCTCTCATTCTCTTTCTCTCTCTCCCTCTCTCTCTTTTCCCCTCCCTACCTCTCTCTCTCTCTCTCTTTCTCTCTCTCTCTCTCCCCCTCCATACCTGCCCCCATCTTTGTGTCACTGATTAAAGTTAAAAGATAGAGGAAAAGGCAATGACCACAAATCATTTAATTCTTTTTCAAGGGTATTTTTAAAAGCAGAACTCAGTGTTGGTGTGAGGTCGATGTAAGTACAGATCACACTGGCATACATCTGACAGGTGACCTGAAACCTTTCAAACTGACATCTGTCACAGAGACAGACACAAGTTTTTTAGCCCGGGAGCTTGTTTTCCTGACATTTCATTTTTCATCAGATTTTAAGAGAAAGGAAAAAAGATGAACTTGAAAAAGTCTTGCCAGGGGCAGAAAATAAGATCAGGTTTTCTGCAGCTGCCTGACTCACCTTTAAAGGTTAGAGGTCTAGCAAAAGTGAACAAAAAAGATTTTGGTTTGATGTTATTGGATAAAAAAGACATGTTATTACTTTAAATACATTTCTGAGACTTGCATAACCATTAGACAGCATTACAGGATAAATGGAATCAGAGTGAGATTACATATCCATTTTAAATCCCAATTTTAGAGTTTAGTCATGGAGTAAATCAAATCCAACCTCACCTATTCATCTGGCACAAAAATGAAATCCACAGGTGCATGAATTTTCTCATGAATTGAATAATTTCCTGCTCCTGTAGTACTGAAATAGCCAGTGAAATTTAGACAAGGTACTGAAATTCTTACTTTGGACTAAAGGGATTTCTGCATTACAATAGTTACATGGTTTACCATGACCAAAGAATATTAGGAAAACATATGCTACTGAATAATAGAAAGAGAAAAGAACTTGGAGTCCGAAGAACTTGGGTTATAGTCTTGGCTCTACTAAAATTGTGATCTTGGGCAAGTGACATTTCCGTTTCAGTTTTATCACTTGTAAAATGGAGAAATTATATCTACCTTATGGAGTTCCAGTGAGGATGAAAGAGGATGAAAGTGTATTTGCAGGCTGACAAATATAAAACTATATCGGTGAGTGGAAACAGTATTGCACTCATCTTTTTTTAATTTATTTCAGTGCTTAATGCACTACTTGATATGAAATTAGCATAAAATAAGTGGTTCTTGATTAAAAATGAAAGGTAATACTTTCCTTATTATCAGACAGACATTTTTTTAACTGAGTCCAGGAAATTTTTTCTGTGAAAAACAGTATGGTTGAAGGTTAGGAAATATATTTCTACAGATTATCTCCAAATACAAATATAGGAGCAATAACTTTGGAATTCACTAAGAGACAAAGCACATGTTAGACCATATAATTTTCAAGTCTAAGAAACCAGGAGAGGCAAACTTATTGGGACAAAACTGTTCAGATTTTCTAAAATAATGGTTCTCATATTGCTAACTAGCCAGTGTTCCCTTGAGTATCAAATGAGTTTGCAGCCATAATGCTCATTGCAGTATAGAATTAAAGAAGGTACAGAATTTACTAAGACAAACTAAATATCTAGCCAACTAATTGTGAAAATCAAGCATATCTTGATAAGTACACCATCAAAACAGTCTCAAAGTGCTATTTATATATCCTGCTGACAACACTTCTCCACAAAGACAGAACACTGCAGAATATGTCTTACACATTTGTGATACTTAATATCGGTGCTGCTTATTAAACTGTTCAATAAGTTAAGGGTAAAGTGTGTGACAAGGCTGAGACTCTCAGGCCTGAAAATTTGGGTCTGACATCTATTCTTGTAGGTAAATTGGGGTCCAGAGCTTAAAGCTCTATTATTGATAATCCTACCTTTTAATCTCATTTTCAATTCTACTTTTTAGCACATTAATACATATAAGTAGATGAAGTAATGTATTTCATATCAGAAAAATCTATGGTATGTATTTCAGAATACGAAGCAATGAAACATATAGTATTTGTCTGGTCCTGTTTCTCTTTGCAGATATTCAGTTTCTGTTTTTCCTTTAAGTAGAATCATAATCATCATGCTACATGCTTTAATTCTTGGTTTTGAAAAGAGGGTCCACAAAAAATAGTAAAAATAACTTAGATCAATTCTTAAATTTATTTTTAACCTCCTTCAATGTCCTATGTTGCTATTTTGGAAAAATTGTCTAGTTCTTAAAGTTCCTAGTTACTATTATTTTCCTGACCAGCCTGAGAAAAACTTTTTTATACAAATTTTAGTTTATTTTATGAGATATGTTCTGCATACTTTGGATACTCAATAGTTTTCATGATAGTTATTTTAGTACTGATCATAGAAGACTGCATGAAAATGTTAATCTATACCACCTGGAACCACACAATTATAGAACCATCTGAAAAACAAATATACAAAAATTTCTTCCAGTAAACTCTGTAGTACTTTGGAGATCTTACCAGCTTTACTTGACTTTCTAATTTATTTTTTTAGGTTATAAATATATTGTCTTGAATCATAATCTGTTTGTATCTTTTAATATCCTTTTTTGCATTTCTTGATGTGATTTCCAATACTAGGATTTTAAAGAGACAAATACATTATTATTTATGAACATGTGTACAAGTTGAGGTGTACAGATTTGTACAGGTTTGTACATTTCTGCCTCCTTAACATTTATTTATTCATATATTACACAACATTTAGGAACTGGAGTTTACAAGTGCTACTCGATTTCTAAGAACAGGCAAGACCCATTTATGAGACTTTTAAAGCCACTTTTTTTCAAAACAAAAAGTTACATTGTCCTAACATCATGTGATCTAAAGTGCCAGAGTTCAATTTCAGTTCAGAAGTACAAACCCAGAAGATATGAGTGGGTGTCCAATTTAGTGAAATATTTTAGTTTTAGTTTCTGAACTGTAGAAGAAAAATGACACAAACAAAGTAACACTTCAGAGTCTATGAACAAACGGACATTTCAGCCACTGGGTGGCTTTGGACCAGTAGAAAGGGCTGTTACAGCTTTAACTTATATCCCCTGTGCCCTCCTCCTAAAATCAAGAAAAGGGGCTCTATGGACTTGAGTACGGTCTACATCTGATTAGGGAAACAGACTGCAGCATGGACATTAAAATCTAACCCCTCTGCCAGTCCCCCTCGTCTGTACTGTTCGTGTGAAAGAGGTCTTCACCCACTGGTAAGACTTGCGAAGAAGGGAGCTGTTACCTCTATCCCTTCACTTAAGGTGATGCTGCATAAAACCTGTCTTTGGCCTTCACTGTGCCTTTTCTTTGCCCCATCTCTGTGCCAATCTCTGACTTTGCCAAGGAAATGTCCCATTTCAAATCTTTTCTTCATAAAAAAGACTTCCCCCCCCTGACCACTCAGCTGTATGTACATGTTCATTGGAGATAACTTAGAAAATAACATCTAGGAACATATTTGCTTTCAGTCATTTTTTCCTAAGCCTGTTTTAAATAAATGACGACATACAAAATATATAATTTTGTATTCAGTTTTTTTCATATTATAAGCATTTTCCCATTGTAAAATTATTTTTAAAGATAACGTTACTGGCTGTATAACATCCTCTTGATATCATCTCAGTGGTATATTTTGTGGCCTTTATCTTTTTATCACTGAATTTTTTAGTCATTTTAAAATGTATCTCTACAGATTAAAAATTAATCACTTCTACTCAAAAATATTTCATGGATTATTAGTTGTCTTTTAAATTACTCAAGATTTTTTTGATGTGTAGAGGTTTTTTATATTTATGTTGGCAATTATATTGATCTTTGATTTTTTTTTTATCTTCTCAGATGCTCATTTTATTTATTTTTTCTACTTTTGCTTTTTGCACTGCTTTTTAAGCTTGGAAGTTTTTTCCTACATAGAAAAAAAATCATCTGTAATTTCTTCTCATTTAAAAAAGTGATGTTTAATATTGATTATTGCTAATATGATGTGTAAAGAGTATGTAGTGTAAAATTAATAATATGATCAATTCAACCTTACTGCTGTAATGTTTTAAAAAATTTTCTGTATTAAAAAAGAAAAATAAAAACTGTCTGGTTTCTTTCCATCCTATAAAGACTTACTTTTTCTGAGTTATCTTTTCTGAGCTTCTGATGGAGACGGTATTGACTTAAAGTGTTAATGAATAATAATGGCATTATGTCAGTGTTTCCCAAAGTGTAGTATCTACAAGAATCACCTAGGGTATCTCATATAAGATTTTAATTCAAAAGAGCTGGTGTGAGACTTAGGAATTTACATTTTTAACAGGCACTAGAAATGATTATTCCGAGATAGTCTACGGACCACACTGGAATTATGTGTTCCATATTTTAAAATTAGATGAGCAATTTCAACACATGGTGCTGGAACACTTGGCTATCCATATGCAAAAAAAAAAAAATGAATTTCAATCCATATCTTTCACCATATATAAAAATTAACTCAAAATGGATGCCTAGACTTAAATGTAAAACCTAAAACTATAAAACTTCTAGAAGAAAACATAGGAGAAAATCTTGTGGCCTTAGATTACACAAAGATTTCTTAACTATAACACCAAAGGCATGGTCCATAAAATATCAAGTTGATAAATCAGACCTAATCAAAATTTAAAACTTCTGCTCTTTGAAAGGCACTATTATGAGAAGAGAATGAAAAGAGAAGCCACAGACTAGGAGAAAATATTTCTAAAGTACATATCTGGTAAAGTACGGGCATACAGAATATGTTATTTTTAAAAACCCTTACAACTTACTAAAAAAGTAACCCAATAAATAATGAACAAAATATCTGGACACTTTACCAAAGGAGACATATGGATGACAAGTGTCACATGAAAAAATGCACAACATCATTAGTCTTTAGGGAAGTGTAAATTAAAAGCCACAATGAGATACTACTAAATACCTATAGAGTGGTTAAAATTTAAAAGACAAGAATTAGCAAGGTTTGGAGGAACTGGAACTCTCATACACTGATGAGGGATGAAAGATGACTCAATCACTTTGGAAAATAATTTAATACTTTCTTAAAAAGTTAACACATACCTACCATATGATCCAGTTGTTTCATTTCTAGGTATTTAGCCAAAAGAAATGAAAGCATATATTTACACAAAGATTTGTACCTAAATGCTCATAGTAGTTTTATTTACAATATGCAAAAACTGGAAACAACCCAAGTGTCCATCAACAAGTGAATGAATAAACAAGTTACTGTATAAGCATACAATGGAAAACTACTCATCAATAAAAAGGAATGAACTACTGATGTATGCAACTTGTATGAATTTCAAAATAATTATTCTGAGTGAAATAAGGCAAATCAAAGGAGTGCATATTTTATAATTCTATTTATATCAAATTCTAAACAATGCAAATGAATCTATAGTAACAGAAAAAAAATCAGTGATTACATGGGAAAAGGGAGAGGGTGGAAGAGAGGAATTACAAAGGGTCATGGAGAAACCTTTGTGGATGAAGTATATTTTCATTATCTTGATCATGGGGATAGTTTCACAAGTATACAGACAATAAAAATAAAATATAAAAAATAAATTTAATTAGAGATTCTAAAAGATAGTGATCTGCCTGCTTTCCTTTCCCTCTTACCCTCTTCTGAGATAACTCAACCCCACATGTTGACTGTTGGATCTTGGAGCAAAACCTAACAGATTAATTCCCAGAAGAACTGTGCAAAAGTGAAGTATAATAAATTTGCTGTGTTCTGTTTTATTTTGTTTTCTGTTGGGCCCATGAAAAATCAGTCTGCTTAGAAGGAGCTTCCTCTTTCATGGTTTGGGTTTCTAGGAAGAAGACTGGGATGGAATTTCCTTTGCAGGATTTCTATTAGGGAGTGTCTTTGGGATCAACCCCTGTGGAAGAGAAGAAACAGGATTGGGTAGATGGAGAAGTCAAGGATTGGGTGGTGCATGCCTGGAAGCTTTAGCTAAACCCACAGAATCTTTGGAGCTGAAAAGGCAGTAATATTTAGAATTAAATCCAAATAGTTGGTAATCACGTAACTAAAAGTTGTACCATGCGTACTAGATAGCAATGAGTTCAGGTGAGGTTTGATCCAATGTTCAAAGAATGTCACGAATGGCCCAGTTTCTTGCTATCTGTTTGTTCTGCCTTCTGCACATTCAGCTCCATGCCCAGACTCCATTCAATGGTCTCCTCAGTCCCAAGCTTATAATATAGGAAATGAAGGTTGTGGTCACATAAATCACATTCTCCCACCAACAATTCCAGTAGGGGGGGGGGGTGTGGAATGAAAGTCTAGTAGCTCCTGTGAAAAAGAAAAGGGTTCTCTAAAAAAAAAGAAAAAATTTCTATCCAGCAAAAGTCTCTTTACATCTCTTCAATTGAGCTATGTGCCCATATCCAAACCAAGTTCCCTGGTCAGGTGACTGTACTGGACCTATTGGCACAGTTGTGACACAATTGTGACACCAACTCCATCAAAATGGAGGAGGGGGATTTTCACAGGGAACTGTGGGAACTTGTAATGAGAAGTAGATGAAATAGATGATAAGCCACAAGTATGACTAGTGCTCTAGTGGAAATACACAACGATTTAAAGCAAATGTGCAAGCAATGGGGGAATTTTAGAGACTACGGTAATAAAAAGGGTAATTTTTTTGAGTACAGGGGCCATTTGATAACCACTGTAATATCATCACGATTAGCCAGCTGACCCTGCTTACTCATACACAATTTGTTTTTACTTTCCCCACGAGTAAATATATCCTCATCCTTTTGAAATAAAAACGACAAGAAATGTCAAAAATGAAAAAAAAAACATTTTTAAATTAAACTCTATTAAAGAAATGCTAGTTCAAAAAAGACATAATTGGGCTTTCTAAAACCTGGCAGCTCCCAAACGCCAACAAGTTTTTCTCTTCGCAAGTCTGTTCTCAGCCATTCCAAGAAAGGAACAGAGAAGAACAGAGCTATATCATTTTGATGACAACCCACTTCTAATCCACAGGATCATATGCCTTTGCGCCCTGTTCAAAGGAAACTTGGCCTAGAAAAGAATTAGTTTCATAACAAACCAGCCACTCTGAGAATAGAGGTGAGAAGAGATCGGGAAGAATCTGAGATGTGTTGAGGAGTTGGCGAGTTTTAATTGCCAGTTCATATGCAGCTTCATGATTGTGCACAATGACCGAAGGGACTTGGCTTCTGGTGTCTCCGTTAAACTCTTAATTCAGGAGTAGAAAATAACAAAATCTGGAAGGTATATTTGTTCCTTCTTGAGATACAAAAAGAAAAAAAAGAGAGAGAAAGAGATTTTTTTGAGTCACTGAGGCAAATACAATCATGTCAAGGAAAATCAATTACTAGGAAAGGTCAGCATCTGCAGCATCATCTTCATTATCTTAATCTAACATTAATTAAGTGCACGGTTTACAAGACATGCCAAAGTCTCTCTTTTCACAAAGCTCGAATTGCAGTACTCAAATGCATGGTTGTATCGGCAAATGAAGTTTAGAGAGATATGAAACAGAGGAAGGTCACTATGAAGCAAAAACAACACAAAACACATTTTAATACAAATAAAAATTCCACCTAAGTCATGATCAAAATAGTATGAGTATGATAGCTGTATATCAGGAGATTTAAAGATTATAATTTAGGAAGTAATGAAAAGTAAGCCAAATGTCAAAAAAACTTTAAGAGGAAAATCATATTAAATGGCCAAAGAGATTACCCAGTCAATCCTCTTTCCTATGAATGTGTTTCAATGGCACTATTCTTAAGTCTCTTCTTTTACTTCTCCTCTCCCACCACTTTCTCTTAGTAGTTACCATTTCAAGCAAGTTTCACACCAAAAATTTACTGCTGTTAATGAAGCAAATGGTAGTAATGAGACTCAAGCAGGGGGGAAAAAAACTGTTTAACTGTCTAAATTCTAATAAAGCTTGTTACGACTTAAAAACATATAGGTTAAACATGCACAATGCTTACTTTGTCATGGCACTTTGATGAAATAAGCAAAAAGATATGAAAAACTAGTTGCATTCAACCAATCCTTTCCCCTCATCACCCTGTCACCCAACAGACCACTAAATACACTAGAGAATGATTCTGGGAAACAGAAGACATGCTCCTTTGGTTCTCTTGATTTTCTCTCATTTCTGTGAATTTAATTTTCTGTGCGAGCATGTGTCTGAGCTGGGGCAGACAGATTGGTGCAGGGTTTCTTAAAAACAATTTTTTGCTCCATCAGACACAATATATTCTGCTGAAAGAGAAGAAAGCACTATACCCTAGGGGGGAAAAAGTTTCCCCAAAAGTTTGTTCCCTCAAAACTTTACAACGAAAGAAAACGTCCCTCTTGGGTGATTTAATTTAATTGTTATGTTTTTTAACTTTGTTCTGGGGAAAATTAAGCAACCATCAGCTGCACTTCATAGACAAATACCACTTTTTGGTAGATAGAACACAAAACTAGGAATCAGAAAACCAAAAAAAGAATCCTGGCACAGTGCTGGGTGATTTCATCTCCACATGCCTAAATTTCCTGTTTGCAAAATGAGATAGAGCTTCCCACTCGTCACTTCTTTCTTGGAGATGCTATGAGGACTAATAGTCTTCACTCTGATTTTTTTCTTCCAAGAAGCAGATTTTTAACGGTGCAAAAGACGCATCTTGATAAGTATGGAAAGGGCAAGGAGATATCATTCTGTGAGAGAGTCATGGTTACAGAGGTAAGGCATGTTCCGTGCTCTTGAGATGCTCAGTACTTAAAGGGGCATTAGACATGAAAATACATAATTAAATGCAGCAAATGTCAAGATACACATGAAACATGGAAACAGACCAAATTGAGCTGAGTTTTAAGAGATAGAAGACCCCAGAGGTTAAACTCACATACTCCAGATCCTGATTCTGAAACCAGACTTCTGGCTGTGTAAATTTGGACAAGTTACTTAACTTCACAGTGCCCCAGTTTCTTTATCTGTAAGAAGGAGATAATAATAGTACCTCCTTCATAGAGTAATATATATAGTGTTTAGAATAGACAATGCCTGGCATATAATAAGTGGTATTGCTATTGTCATTGTTAGGATAAGTAAGATTATCCAGGCAAGGAAAGGTAGGGGGTATTGCTCTCCAGGCAGAAGGAACAGCACGAACTGCAGAGGCCAGAAACAGCACAATTGGTTTCTTGGAACTATGAGAAATGTTCTATTTCTAAAGCATAAAATACCAAGCAGATAAGGCCAATGTGAGAAGTTCATGGAGATCTTTGCTATGAGCTTGGACATTTTCTTACCTATTTAATATGGGCTGGCTTTGGACTTGCTTTGTCTTAAAATGCAACCAAGTATACTGTACCAGTTTCCAAACCAAAACTTCAAGAGGTCCTGTGTTCTTGTTTACTCTCACAAAACCCTGCCCCACAAGCCCACATTAACCCTCTGGAGAATAAGAGGGTACATGGCACAAGGACAACCTGTCCAGCTGAAACCATCCTAGACTAACCAGCCCCCAACTGACCTGACAGCTGGCCACAAAACCCCATCAAGCCCAACCACCTAGTTGAACCCAACCCAAACTGCTGACCTACAGAATCATGAATAAGTAGTTTTTTTTTCCATTAGGTTTTTGGAAAGAGTTGTTACAAGCAATACTAACTGAAACACATAGTACAGAATTTTTAAATGACTAAATTTAAATACTACACCTAACATAGTTAATATACACATGTACATGCTGATAAAAACATTACAAGCATGATAATGACACATTTTTATTAGTAAAGAATTATACATTTTACAGTAAGCTTTCATATGAATGATCTCACTATTATTAAAAACAATTCTTGAAGTAATGTGAGACAGGTATTATTACTCTATTTCACAGAGAGTTTTGTGACATCATAATCATGCAATGGGAAGTGAAATAGAATATGGGACTTCTGATACACGGTAGATATTTTAACCATATCACTCTGCTTCCCCAGGAAAATAAACAAAGACGTCATTTATTTTATTCATGCATTTATTCAACAAATGCTTGAGAGTTTTTTAGGTGGGTGGCACTGTGCTGAGTATGGGAATAGAGTGGTGAACACACCAAACATAATCCCTGCCTTCATGAAGTGCTGGTGAGGGATACAGGTGGGTAAATAGACAAGTACTAACAATGTGGTGAGTGTTATGATAGCAGAAGTACAGGGTGTTCTCAGAACTTAGGAAATCAGGGGAAGCTTTCCAAAAGAAGCAACATCTAAACTGAAATCCAAAGAATGACTGGGAATTGGCCAGGAAAAGAGAGAGGGTAAAGTGATCCAAATGAGGAGGAATAGCATATGCAAAATCATGAAGGTCCTCATGGCACATTCTTGGAACTGAAAGTAATCACTCAAGTTTATAAGCTGTTCATACATAGTATGAGTAGGGAAAGGGAGGCAACAGCAAAAAATCTGACAGTACAGGAGTCACAGAATTTGGCCAGTTTCTTGAAGGCAATTGGAAGGCATTGAAAACATTTTAAGCACAGTCATGACATGGTCATCTTTGCATTTTAGAATGATAATTCTGGCTAGAGTGTAGGGACAGAATTGAGAGAGCTGGAGAATGAGTAAAGCTGGGAGACGATTTAGGAAGCTGTGGCAATATTTCAGGTAAAAGGTAATTATGCCTTGAAACAGAGTGGGTGGCAATGAAGATGAAGAAAAGAATGAATAAAATTAAAATATCTTGCTAGACACAAGATATTAGTGATTATTGCCTTGAGCAAGTTAGTGAATGGTGGGGGGGGGTCATCAGTTCATTGGGTAGGGGACACTGGAGAGGAACTGTTTAGGAGGACTAACTATCAACTTGAGTTTTAGGCATACAGAGTATGAGGTTTCTATAAGATGTCCAAAAGAAGATGTCCCTTAGGCAGCTGAGGAAAGCAGGGACAAGAAGGGTGAGGGTAGTCTCTATGGTCTCTTGAATTGTGAATATTTTGGCACAACTAGATTCAACTGCAGCCTGGAAAGATGGTTTAGTAGCAATGGTCCACAGGAATGAGCAACTTGATGAGCAGCTTCTGGAGGATTTGAACACTAAGGATCAGGGCTGGGTATCTGCAATAAGTGATAGCAAGCTAGTCATTCTAAACCTTCTAATTTAGCAGATGCATGGAATGAATGGCACACAGTAGCTGCAGTTTTATATTCTGGTCCTTGAGAGAAGAAAGCAATCTTATTAGATTACCCCTGCCTCTCCCCACCATTTAAGTTGAGAAAATCTACAATTTACACTAACTCGGTTCATCATGAAAACATCTCTGATATCAGCAAAATCAGATATTACTATTCTTACAGGGGAAGGCAGTAAAACTCTTAGTAACTTGCCAGGTCCCATAATTAGTCAGTGGAAGAACTGGGATACTAGAATTTCACGTTTCTTTTTCTAAATCCAGCATTTGTTTAATTAGGAAGGGAAAAATAATCAAATGCACATATTAGCTAAAGAGATTAAAAAGAAGAATTAAGGTGACTTTATAATTTCTAGTTGGGAGACTTGAATATTGGTGATGGCTCCAGTCAAAATTGAAAACTTGAGGATGGAAAAAGTTTGACTGAGAATCTGACTTCAGTTTTGAACTGAAATTGCTGGGTAAAAATAACCAAGCAAAGTTTATAACTAGGACAATTCTTGTCTTTCTGTAACTATAAATTAAGGCCCATCCTTCAGATAAGCAGCATGGAAGCTAGAGCTTTTCAGGAAATCACCTCTTGAAACACTCCCACACATACAGTCTAGTCTCTTTATTAAGGGGACAATTAAAAATGGACCATAGAGTATTCTAAAGGCAATGTTCAGATTAATTAAATTAAGAAGACAAAATAAAGATATTACTTAAGAAAGTTAACCCTGACTCTAAATATGGCTCTTAAACATAAACAGAATACATTTAATTACATTCCCAGGTTACCTACAAGGAAAAGGGCAGTATTTCTACTCACTTACCTAGTAGAAGCATATGTGTCTTAACTGATAAATGTGTTCAGATAAAAGGGGCCAAAAAGGTTGTTATTTATTAGAAAATACCATAACGAGAGTATCTCAGGCTATATTTTTTCTTACTACTTTTCTGACATTTTCTTTGAAGGTCATAGAGATGACCAAGTGCAAAGAGTTTCATAGTATTTGGGGTTATTTATGCAACTTCTTGTAGACATACAATTTAAGCTTGACCAGTCTGATCAGTCTGGAATGAGCCCTGGCCAAGTGGTAGGAATTTTAATTTGCCAGGAGACAGTCTTCAATAAATTATTTGGTTGGATTTTTTTTTTCCTTTTTCTGGTTTAAAACATGTTCCTCCAATAAATAATCAAGTTGTACACTGGAAAACGAAAATGACTGACCTCCTCAGAAAGTAAAAGAAAGTCTAAAAATGGAAACTGGAGAATTTTCCCTTCTAGTGTCCACTGAGTGGGAAAATGTACTTATTTATTTGAAATACCAGCAAATGGGCTCCCATGTAATGAAATATTTATTGAAATTGCTTCTTTGGCCCTCTACAGTTGCTGATAGGGTTTAACGAGTCAGGTAAGGAAGCGAGAGTGAAGGTATGTCTATTTATTTATTTATGGTCCAAGCCGCTTCGACTATAAGGCTTACACTGGGAAATCACACAGGCAGGGCCATACATGACTGACAATAATAGTTGTTTTCCATTTTCACTGAATTGTTTGCCACAGCTCAGGAAAATCAATCTTGAAGGATTTCCATATTTACTTGATTCAGTATTTAAGCCTTTACTCTGTTAAGATACATTTAAATTAGCTTTGATTAAAGTTCACAATGTTTAATATTTATTGAATATCTTTCAAAATTCTATGAATTATACCTTCATTTTCTTTTTGTTGTCTAGTTTTTGTTCATTTACCTGTTTGTTTTTCTAGTCTTTCTATACTTTGAGAGTTAGTTTTATTTCAATAAATTAAGCTCAGGCCCTTTTTCATTCTTTCTCACTTTGATCAAGACATATCTATCCAAATTAAGATCATGTTTATTCAAATAACAATGACTCCACAAAAATAATGTCAAAACAATTCTTAAAACAAACATCTGTATGAGCTATGCTCAGAAAGAATGAGAAGTGTCTAACATTGTAAAATCTCATTTATACCAAATAAAGACATTTTAGGGAGAAAGTGGGCATCTTTGATCTTTAGACAATACTGAGTGATACTGGGGCTGTGTGAATTTTTGTGAAGTTTATCACAATTTATTAAGGGAGCTTGAGAAAGTCACTAACCAAAGATTGCACAATATAGTCTCCAGCATTACTTAAAAAAAATTCCAACATGTTTACTTTTGCTATTTTGGGATTTTAGAAAGCTAATAAATTAATAGAAACATAGAACTTTACAGTTTAAAGTAGTCTTAGAAATCATCTAATCAGAACTCCTCAATTTATGAATAAGGAAACGGAGATTCAAAAGCATTATGTGGATTCGACAAAGGCACATAAGTCAGCAGCAGATCAGGAACTAGAATCCAGGTCTCTTGACTCCTACTTTAGTATTTTTCAACATATCAAATAATTACACCATAATCATCACACACACACACACACACATACTAGGAAAACCAACTATATACATGAATCTAATAAAGTTTTGATAGATCAAAGATAATTTGAGCAAGCTGCTACCTCATGACTTCCAAGTGTTTTTCAAACAGTATAATAAATGCCATGGTGTACCGCCCAGATCCACCCCCAAGACTAGGCCCTCAATCCCTCAGCTTCTCGGAGTGGTGGCAGTCAATACTCTCAGCAGAATCTCTCTTCTAGACTTGCCTTGCCTGAAGAGGGCCCAAGTTTAAGCCTTGCATCGAGTAACTGGGCAATACCAAGATGTAAATGTCCAGCTCGGTTAGCCCAGTTCGGGAGTCTCCCCAGCTCCAGTGCTCCTCCTGATCTCAGCTTAGGCTTTTGTTGCCATTTCATTGCAGCTCAACTTCTCCTTCTCCCTAGTCCTGCTTCCTTCACCCCACCACAGGTGTTGATCCTGCAAGCTCTACTCCTCCAAATTTGGCCTGCCTGAAAATCTTCATCTCAGAGTCAGCCTCCCAGAGAAACTGACCAGAGACATACAGTGTTATAGTAAAGGTGGGCTCTAGAATCAGATGGCCTGGGTTTAAATCCTGGGCTACCACTTTCAAGCTGTATTCCCTTGGGCAAGTTACTCTTTAAATCTCATTTTAATCAAGTTTTTTAAAATAAGAGTTATATTAGAACCTACCACACAGGATGGGTATGTATTACATGAGGTAATCCATGTTGAAGTCGTAGTGTAGTGCTTGGCACAGACTAATTGGCAGTATCAGTCAGGATGCTAAAGGAAACAGATGGCACATTCAAAATAAAGGACTATTTACAGGAGTGTGGGCAGAGCTAAAAGAACCAATAAGGAATGAAGAAGCATGCAGAAACTAGCAACAGTGGAAAGCCAGAACCAGCCCTAGGCCTGACAAGTAGTCAAAATAATGTTACAGATGTACAACGTGATGTATCAGCCTAGAGAGAGCTTGAGCTGTGAAAGAGGCAACCTCCGGCAGATGCAGGAGAGGAACTCATCCTGCCAGACCATGGCCAGGAGTTAGAGAATGAGGATGAATACAATGGATCCTCCCCCTCCCACCTTCTGATTTCCTGGTGGTCCATCATTGGTCAAACATAACCAGAAGAAAGAATGCAAGATGCCAAGAGAATCCGTATGTAGAGACAAGCACTCCCACCCTCCTTCCCCTCTTCTACTCGTGTATCCCCTAGGGAAGGACAAAGAAAGGCAGAAATGGACCTAGAGGACAAATTGATAACAATTGTCCAATTTTCGCAATTCCTGGTATACCTGTATTTTCAGCCTTGCTGTTTATATTTCAAGCTAATCTGAAATTTGATTATAAGATGGAATTTAATTTTTTTAAAAAAATATCAATTTATTCAATCAGTCCAACCAGCCCATTAGCACAATATCTGTCACATAGTAGGTACTCAATATATGCAAATTAATCAATTGAATAATTGATTTAACATAAGTTAAATTTTAAAACTTTAATTGGAAAAGTAAAGAAACCTCTTTGGAAGATATGATGTGACCTCTACATTCTCAACATACTTTCGTGTTACTAAAGAATTTTAGGCTTGTCAGGGGTTATATTCACTGAGTTCCTTAAAAGAAAGTTATCAAATAAATGCAAGTTTGAATTTTTATTATTTCTCAACAAGAGAATAAAGTTTGCAAGAATAAAATTCCACATGCAACCAAAATAGAAGACAATAATGATTTTACCAAAGTAATAAATTCCACTGATGGAAAAGTCCTTTTTTCCTAACCTGGGTTGAGACTTCCAAAGTATATTTCAAGGAATGGAGAACAGAATTGCATTTTTCCCCATATATGAAGAAGGATAAGGTACTGGGGCTAGCTGTGTAACTTTGGATATGACACCTATACCTTCTGAGTTTCAACTTTTTCCTCTGCAAACCAGAAGAAAAGGATTTTTACCTTATAGGACAAAATGACATAACTTACGTCATATCAAGCACACAGAAGTGGTCTTACAGTTTCCTATCCCAACACATACATGTTTGCGTGCATACACACAACTCCCAGGGCCCCCCCCCACCTGCCTGCCATTGAGGAAGCTTGGATGTTGCCATCTAAGAGAGACTTGCTCCACCTCCACAGGGGCAATAAAGTTACAGAGATTCCAGAAGAGCCCCATTTTCTGCTTCCAGACCCTAAACTCTGTTAAAGCGCAGATCCCAGACCTTTTCCGAGAAATTCAACCAGGATTTCTCAACCTGGGATACATGCAATCTTTGAATCTCCCTGAAAAAAGATGGAAATAGTTGTATTGTTCAGGGAACATGGCCCATTGATGTATGAGATCCTCAAAGAAATGCCTGACCCCCCCCCAAAAAAAAAAAGATTAGGACCCCCTGCTCTAAGAATCATACCTAAGCAATCTCCCTAATACATCCCAGCTGCTAGCTCCTCCTCAGCTGGTCACGGAGGGAGCCAGCATCCCCCAATTAACCTAAACCGTACTTTTTCTTAACAGGGTGAAGAATGGAGTTCTTGTCTGAATATTGTGGCTTTACTTACCCAAAGTTGAATATCAATTTACATAATTCAGTTTTCAGTATATATAGTCAGTCCTCACAGACTAATGTCCCTTTTTGTTATTATTTTAGATTTTGCTGAGGCAAATCTTTTGATAGCCTGAAGGTTTGCCTGCAAGCCTTATGCAGTGAAAGTTTTAAGACATAGGTTAATATTTATGAAAATCTCAGTTCCATGAATTAAATGTAATATTTTCATGTTTTAAAAACAGAAACTATTTCACCAATAAAGTAGTTCTTAGATTTGTGAAATTGTCTAGCCTGTTTTCTAATTCAAGTATAGTTAATATTTCATTAGAATTTAAATTATTGGTTTTAGATTTCTTAGGCAGAGATAGGAATTTCTCTTTAGTTTGATTAGTGTAATGATAATAATGTTATTCAATTATTTAACCAGCATTTATATAGTGCTTTTTATGTTTCAGGCACTCTTCCAAGGACTTTATAGCTATTAAGATTTTTTAATCTTCATAACAATCCTATGAGGCAGGTAATACAGTTATCCCATTTTACAGATGAGAAAACTGAGGCACAGTAATTATACAACATGCCCAAAGTCACACAGCTAATAAGTGGCAGAGGCAGGACTCAAACTTAGGCAGAAACAATGACAGCATCCATAATAAAATTAAGAACACCTATTAGTTATTGAATACATACTCTGTACCAGGCATTGGACTAGGTGTTTTCCCTGCATCATCTTATTTAATTACGAATTATTATGAAGGTACTAATTTTAGCACAATTGACAAATAAGCAAACAAGCCCAAAAATGTTAAATAATTTGCCCAGGAGTACACAGCTAATAAGGGAAAGAAGCAAGACTCAGTTCAGGTCTGTTGAATCCACAGCTGGCTCTTCATTACAATATTATAGAGAACTCAATAAAGAGAGATCATCAGGCTCTGTCAGGCAAAACAGTATGAAAGTTTGATAAGAAAATAAACATCTCTTCATTCATTAAACTTCCACTCACTTTTTGTACTATGTAACTGAAAAGGCCAGTAAGTTTGGTTCTTTAGCTTGTACCCTGATTGTAGGCTTCCCCCTCCTTCCACATGTTCTCCCAAGCATGCCACTGTCTTCTAGCTGCCATCCCAGAAGCAGTTTTGTGCCTCTCTCGAAGGACTTCAGAAAGAGTGTTTAGAGGAATTGAATGTGCTGTGCTCAGATATCCTGTCCATAGCCCGTTGGGAATCAGAGGAGACAAGAAGTCACAGACACAACCTCCCCACTCTTCCACAGCAGCTGGCATCCTCTGCCCCCACCTACAAAATCCCCACAGGTCTTCCCTCTGGAGACTGTTGTTAATCTGGTCTCCCAGCCCTGGGGGATGAGAATCTGGGCCAAGGTACATGACAACAGAATAGTAGAAGTCAGCAATGCAAATAACAAAAAATGCACTTCAAAGGCTTCATGCCTTAGAGCGCCGCTTCACATAAGTATTGCTGCATTTGGGTGCTTCCTATGGGGAGTGTTAGAAGCTGAAATGGGTGCAAAGTAATATTTGGTACTTCTGAGTTTCTGTATTTACTTTTGGCTTCATTATCATCATATAGTGTATTTCCTATAATGGTTTTAAAATTATATTTGAACTTTTTCTGTTTACTTAGCAAGAGACTGCTACTTTCTCAAAGTATATTTAATTCTACCAGGGTATTTTAAAGGACATTATTATCAACTTGTCACAAAAATTGATAGTTTTGCCCTCAATTTAAATGGAGCCACAGGGTTGGCTTAAATATGGTTATAGGACTAAGCACTTGGGATTATGAGCTTCTCCAAAATATATACACTGATGTTTGTGTCCCAGCCCTTCAACTTCACACAGCGAAGCCCTGACCTCCAATATGATGGTATTTGGACGTGAGGCCTTTGGGAGGCAATTAGGTTTAGATGAAGTCATGAGGATGGGTCTCCCATGATGGGGTTAGTACCCTTAAAAGAAGAGACACCAGAGAGTTTGCTCAGTCTCTCTTCACTTCTGGACAAAGAAGAATGAGCACACAGCAAGATGGCAGCTTCTGATAAGCCAGAAAGAGAGCTCTCACCTTAACCTAATCATGCTGGCACCCTGATCATGGACTTCTAGCCTCCAGAACTGTGTGAAAATAAATCTCTGATGTTTAAACCACCAGTGTGATATTTTGTTATGGCAGCCCAACTAAGATTTATATAGAGAGAGATATAGACACACACTATAACATAAATTATATATAGAAATACAACATTAATATGTTTTATACAGATAGATATTCATATATCAGAAAGTAAAGAAAACTTTGCATTTGCTTAAATATATATATTCAATATATATTTTATATCTATATATCTATACAGATACCTAAAAGTGTCATTCTAATTCCTGATGGCACTTTAGTAACAGAAACTTAAAAATAAGAAATGTTACCAAGAATATGTTGTGAGTTAGGCTCTGAATTCCTTTTGCAATTGCAATAAAGAAAATAAAATACCTAGGAATAACCTTAACAAAGCATGTAAAGGACCTATACACTGAAAACTACAAGACATTATTAAAAGAAATTGAATAACAAAGAAATGGAAAGATATTCCATGTTCATGGATATTACACTGCCAGACTTCAAATTATACTACAAAAGAATCAATATAGTTCAAATGGCCATAATATCCAAAGCAATATAAATCTCCATCAAAATCCCAAAGGCATTTTTTAAAGAAATAGAATAAATCATCAGATTTGTATGGAATCACAAAAATATCCAAATAGCCAAAGCAATTCGGAGAAAAAAGAATACGGGCAGAGATATTACACTGCCAGACTTCAAATTATACTACAAAGCAACAATAATCAAAACAGCATGATATTGGCAGAAAAATAGACACACAGACCAATGGAACAGAATCAAGAGCCCAAAAGTAACCAACATATATATGGACAAATAATTCTCAACAGAGGATTTAAAAATATAAAATGGAGAAAAGAAAGCCTCTTCAATAAATGGTGTTGGGAAAATTGGAAAGCCACATACAAAAGAATGAAACAAGACTGTTATCTGTCACCATATACCAAAATGAACTCAAAATGGATCAAAGACCTAAATGTAATACCTGAAACAATAAATTTCATAGAAGAAAACATAGGTACTATACTTGGACCTTGGTTTTAGAGAGAATTTTATGAATTTTACATCAAAGGTAAGGAAAATAAAAGTGAAAATAAATGAATAGGACTATATCAAACTAAAAAGCTGCACAGCAAAATAAAACCATTGACAAAGAGGCAACTGACTGAATGGGAGATGATATTTGCAAACGATGCCTCTGATAAGAGGCTAATATCCAAAACATATAAGGAACTCGTACAACTCAAGAAAAAAAATCCAATTAAAAAATGGCCAGAGAAACTCCCAAGAAACATAGCAATGGCCAACAGACATATAAAAAGATGCTCAGCTTCACTAGCCATTAGGGAAATGCAAACTAAAACGACAATGAGATGCCATCTCACACCTATTAGAATGGCTATAATCAACAGGACAAATAATAACAAGTGTTAAAGAGGTTGTGAGGGGAAAGGAACCCTCATACACTGCTGGTGGGAATGTAAACTAGTAGTCACTGTGGAAAACAGTATGGAGGTTCTTCAAAAAACTAAGAATAGAATTACCATATAATCCAACAATCCCTCTTCTGGGTATTTACCCAAAAAACCTAAAAACATTTACCCTCAAAGATTGATGCATCTCAATGATGATAGCAGCATTATTCATAGTGGCCAACACATAGAAGCAACCGAAGTGTCCTACAATAGATGATTGGATAAAGATGTGGTACTATATACAATGAAATATTTTCAGCCTCAAGAAAAAATGAAATACTGCCATTTGTGACAACATGGATGGATCTTGAGATTATCATGCTAAGCAAAATAAGTCAGACAAAAAAAGCTGAGAACCAAATGATTTCACTCATATGTGGGATATAAAACTGAAAGCAAGAAATGAACAAGACAAATAAGCAAAAAGTCATAGACACAGACAACAGTTTAATGGTTACAAGGAAGGTAGATAAGCATAAAGTGGGTTGAATATATGGTGATGGAAGGAAATTTAACTTTGGATGGTAAAGACTCAATACAGTATACAGATGATGTATTATTGAATTGTATACTTGAAACCTATATAAATTTATTAACCAATGTCACCCTAATACATTTAATAAAAAATAAATTATTTTTTAAAAGATACTACAAAAAAAGAATGAAAGTGGAGAGTCTAATTGAAGCAATCTCAGAAATAAATTGGACAGAGGTGGTAGGAAAGAAAACTGTCCAAAAAGCCATTGATAGTGGCCCCAAAAGGATGGCACAGGTGGAGGTGAGGAGAATACCATTGCTTAAATCTTCCACTCTAAAGTTGTGTAAGGTAACAAGTCAGTAACAGGAAGCAGGCTGTTTGTGGAGGGCCTCTGTATGCTGATGGCTAAAGAAGAAGGAAATTTTTCATGCTCTTAGTGTGATTATTCTACCACTAGAAAGCATGGTTGGTGTGGAAGACCAGAGCCCTGGGCTCAGGCAAGTTAGGTCTATCTACTGAGCCCCTCGTAAGTTAAATGGCTCAGTTAAGCGGTATTGTTGTTACCTTCTGGAACAGTCATCAATGTTAAAAAAATAGAGAACAAATCTCCATGAGTAGTTCCCAGAAGATATTTCTACAAAGCCATAGAAAATAATGAAAGGAAAATTTTCCAAGAACAAGACAGGTGTTTCATTCAATAATTTTTGTATTAACAATGCTTAAATAATGAGGTTTTTTTTTTTTAAGAGTGCTGTTAGGTCTTTCAAAGTATTTTACAAAATTAGTCAGAGATATTCACCTCAAACTTTCTACATTAGCCAGGTGTGACCAAGAAAAGTGATGGTCCAAGCAAGGAAATACTAGAAAGAAAATCCGTGATGCATGTACTAACTCACTTAACTTTAACAGGGGCAGATACAATTTCAATCTTTAAATTTATGAAGGCTTCCCTACACTTGATCTTTGATAGGTATTTTTTAATATTTTATCTTAAAGTTTAATATTAAAAATATCAATTCTGTTTCTACACTATAACTCAAATTTCCAAGACAAATGCAGTCTACTGAATCCATCAAAGCTGAAGAGACTCACAGAACTGCTGATCTTTAGGGTTGCTACACAAGACTGATTGGTTGGGCCAGATGCAGAAGATGAATTCAGATTTTTGAGTCAATTGCCATTGAGTAATTCAAATACAAGGCGAAATTGAAAACTCAGACCAATATTTCCCTATTTTTTTTTGCTTTAATATTTGATAAGTTTTCAATATTCAGCAAATTAGATGTTTTTGGGTAACAAAGTAGATTTCTACCCACATGGGCTCAAGGGATGATTTGCTAAATTCCCATGTTCATTGATATTTTCTATTGATTTCAAATAATTGGTGTAAAAGACATGACATTTCTGAACCGTAAAATTTAGAGATTGACTTATATAATGATTTTGGAGCTTTTAATCAAGACCTGGACCCTTCCTTCTTAATGGACTTTCTTATCAAGCTAAATGGAGAATAATGAATTAGTGCCAAATTGGAAGTTTTCAATAGCACACATCAATGCTTACTCTGTAGCAGATAGTGTTCTAAATGTTTTTGCATTATAGGTCTATAAGCCCTACTTATAACTCTAAAATATAAAAACTTTTGAAAACCAGATTTTTTGTAACTCAGTTGGCAGTAAAATTTAACCAAACTCATTGGGCAGCAAAATCTGACCTGATTGTTAGCTGCAGAAGGTGTTAATGTTTGATTATTGATTGGTGTCCCAGATTCCATGGGGGTTATTATATAATATATGGTATGTTTCATAATCTACAAATATAAATCACATGTACTGTATTATCTTTCTAAAAATCTAAAAAGTCATTAATTTGAAAACTCATGTGGCCTGAGGTAGTTCAAGTAAGAGATGTGTTTTCTTTAAGTCTCACAACAATATTCTAAAATAAGTGCTTTTAACACTTCTAATTTACAGTGATAAAACTGAGATAGGGTATAAACATGTTGTCTAAGGTGACACATGCAGTAAGTGGCGAATCTGAGATTTGAACCCAGGCAGTCTGGCTTCAGAACCCATGGTCTTAATTGCTACACCATTATACCGCCTTAAGTGACCTGCTAATTGGGTATCTTTTCAATAATTTTTTTGTTGTTTTTATTATATATTATTATTTATTATACAGGAATGTGAGAGAGGAGAGAAATATTTTCTTTTGATATGATTAGCAGCATCTATCTCTTTCTCAGACTGGATCCAGCTAGAAAAACCATGTCTATTTAATATGGGGAACCAGTTACAAAGACATAGGAAGAATTGAAAGACAACAAATTAGCAAGACTCAAAAGGTTACCCTTACCTCTAGGACTGAAATAGCAGGTGGCCGTACCAAGGGCCAGGAGCCAAGGTCAGCAAGAGTTGTTGACCTCAGGGACTCAGGTGCTGCCCTATGAAAGTAGTAGTCGATAACCTGGAGATTGATGCTCACAGCAAAATGAGGAGGAGAAATGTCCTGGCTTCTCTTTTTTTCCTGTACTCCAATCCTACTTAAGTATTTCTATTGTCCAAACCTAGATAGAAGCCAATTAGCAATAACAGAATCTGGAAAACATCATTTTCCAGTATCAACCATCTATGCCACAGAGTGAAGCAAAGCAAAAGAGCAAAAAAACTGGATCTGAGAGAACATGATCAAATTATTATTACCCATGAGGTTGAGAGTAAAATTGTTGGATAACAAATTAAGGATTAATTTGAAAAGATTTAGCAAGTAATTACAGAGGCAATCCCTAACAAAATGATTTTTTCCACATTTAATTATTGAACAATTATTTATTAAGGACCTTCTATGTGCCAAGTTAGATCAGTAAGGATTGTAAGCCTCTAGAGGGCATAAATCATGTTTTGCTTTACTACATCTTCTTAAATAAAATTCAAGCAACATAAATGAAGGGTCTTGAACTTGAGTACAAAGAGCCAATTGTACATGAGATGAGGGCTATCTTAGCAGCATGCACAAAAATAAAAAAAGACTAAGTTTTAGTTAACAGCAAGTTCTGTGAGTCAACAAGACATAGTGATACTTGGGAAAAGCTAGTGAATCTGGGACAGCATTAATTGAAGCAAAGTATTAAAACATGGTAGATGATATTCCTATCATAAATCTCCCTGCTATGAATAGCCTGGGATGATTTTTGAAATTCCAGCCATCATTATAAGAGGCATATACATCAACTCAATGTAGAAAACTGAGATACTCAGAGCCATGTCCTATAAGCAACAACTAAAAAGTCTGAGAGTCTTTATCCTGAAAAGTAAAAGAGAAGGAAGGTATATAAACACTTACTTTGAATAATTTAAGAAATGTGTACAGAAGTGTCGACTACTGCCCACCTAATCCACTTGGAAGAACTACTGCCTCTACCACAGTCCTGCATCGATGGTACCCATGCAATGGCCATACTGGATATCACACAACACTATCCCAATCAGGAGTGAGTGGACTGGCAGTCAACATATGATCGTGACTCAAAGGAAGCCAGTCCATAAGCCAGCCACTTACACTAACACCTGGAGTAAAAAGGTTAGTTGGACCAGACTCTGTCTGAATGGGAATTCATAGGGAAAAGAAGTTAGAAATAGAGGCGGAAACTAAAAGGAAACCAGCAAATAGAGTTGGCCCATGGCAAACCGAGCCCATGTGTAAACTAAAATGATTAGCAAGCAAAACACTTGGTAAGAAGAGGAAGTTCTGCAACAGAGAGAAGAAAACAGAGCAAGCCAGAGTGTTGCCAAGGTACCGAGAGTGAGGGAAATAGAAGAACAACAGGGAAAGGGACGGGGCAGGGAAGTTCTGGAGAGCTGGTCTGTTCCTGCTATCTTCTCTCTTTTTTTCCCATTCCATGTAAATTCTTACAATAAACTCCCTTTTTCTTAAGGTAACACTTGTGAGTTTTTGCCTTGCAAATAGTTAAAAAACTATGACAGTTTTGAACACCATGAATTAACCAGTTTTCTAGAGGTAAACATCAATTGGTGGAAGCTTCGAGAGAAGCTGGTTTCTTTCTAGTAGAATAGAAACGTGAACTGGCTGCGTCAAGAAACAGAGCTTTGTCTCTAGGGAGAAGTCCAAGCATAAGCCACTGATCACATGGCAGGGGCCCAAGCCTAGCACACAGTGCCTGCCTGAACAACCTGCAAGGCCCTTCAAGTCCTGAGACTACATTCTGATTCTAGGTGGAAATTTTTATATCTTGAGGAAATAGAGATGGCTGTCATAATCTAAGAAAAGCATAACCTTCTAAAACAGAATTTTGCCTTTTGTTTTTCAGTTAAAATGTTTTCCTATCCAGGGCTTTGCCATCTTAAGCTTCTTGTCTTTCCAACGGGAAATGACAAGCCCAGCTACAATTTTAAGTTCAGTAAATAATGTCTTAAGTGTTTTTGGTTTTGAGAAAAGAAACAGGTCATTTTGGCACTGATTTTTTTCCATTAGTTTTTAAATTCACATGTATTTTTCAGTAAATTTAGTTCATATGATTTTGATTTATTTACATTTAGCTCCCTAAAATGTGTGGTTAGCAATTTGATGACTATGCACCTTCTAATTAGTCTGTCTCAGAACCAGAAAGTCACGGGTTGCCAGCACGACCAAAGTGAAATCCAGCTGACACAAACTTGGATACGAATCAAAAAAGCCATAAAATTCAAGACCATTCTAAACTTGGCGGTAAAAGTTCTCTTGTTCCCAAAAGTTACAGACAAAACAAGTTCCAAGTATAAAGTATTTAACAAATTTTTCTTACAAACATGTGGCGCACAGACAAATGGCAGTGGGACAGCTGCCTCTCCCATTGCTCTGCTACCATAATTCCATTGTGATCAACTTGTGATTATGGTGGGGGGGGGTGTTGCTTCCCATGAGGTTCTGTCTGCACCCCCAAAGAATCTGGGGCCTAGTCAAAAAAGCTGGTCAACCAGTTGTGTAGCAGAGTATAAACCAAACCACTCACAGTAGGTAGAATGTTTCTCGTTCAGAGAATTAGATAATGTTGAGTGTGGTAGGAACCTTAGAAATCATCTTGGCCAATCCTTCACTTTACTAATGTGTTTTAAATGGTTGTTTTGACATACTATGTATATAACCTTTAAAATTCAAATGACATTGGTCCAGGCATGAGCTTAATTAAAAACTCGAGGCACATATGGAGCAGAGAACATTTTCTAGGGAAACCTAGAGAATTGTTTTATGGGTTTGTTTTTTCCACTTACTCTTGAGAACCACAACGTGGAAATAGGTTTCCTCCTTTAAATGTGTTAGAAAAAGTGATAACACTACCGGGGTACATAAAATGTATATTTTATATACAATTTATGTTGATAAAAATTCTAAACCTGTTTCAACATGTCTATATGTGCCAATTTTCTGCAAGCCAACATTTCATAAATCATATTCAAAACAAATACCAAAAATATATGACTTACATAATTAAACACTTATGCGTTAAATTTACACATGGGCATAATCTTTCCAATTTAAAGATATTTATCCATGCCAGGGTCTATGTATTCAGCAGTGGTTGGGGAAAAAAACAAATCCCTAAACAAAAATCCCTTCCTTAATGAGTTCAGTGGTTAAAGATTTGAGGCCACTGCCTTTGTGTTGCCTTGGGCACCTGCTTTTTGATCTTTCTCTCTCCCAGAAGTCTCTGATTGTCTCACTCCATTTACAAGCTTTAGTATTTGCTCATTGAGTCCTTTTAACTACTAAGATTGCACATGGCCCATCAGACTTGGACAGCCATTATCCTGACTACCCATCCCCCCAAAAATCACTTTCATTATATATGTCATTCATCATCCTGAGAAATCTGGTTAGTCCTTACCATATAACAAAGAGGAAGTGTAATCTCAAAATATTCAATGGTTCTTAAGAACTTCTGTGATTTTAAAATTTATTTCCTATTTAAAATCTTTTTCCTTAGGAAATTCCTCATTTTCCCAATATCACTGGTCTTTCTCTCCATCTATCCAAACTGTACCCTAACCTTCAAAACCCTAGTTGAATCCTACCTACTCCAGGAACCATTGCCTGATCCTCCAGTTCTCTGTGATCTGCCCCTATTTTGAACTTCTAATGCACATACTCTGTACCACCTAGTTTAAACTCATGTTGTATATAAGTTAGATTTACTTGAATTGTTTCATATATTAGCCTTATCTTCCTAACTAGATTACAGACTCCTACAAGACGAGAACTATGCTTTATAATATTTTCACAAATAGTTTGCAGAACTCAAAGTAGGCGTCAAATTCATATTAGTTAATAGACTAACAAACATTACAGTCATGTCCACTTTACAAATAATAATAAAGGATTTTTTTTGCAACTAGTTAGAACAGATTCATTTTCTCTATAACTATAAAAAGTCATAAATAAACTTTGCAATAAAAATTATTCCTTCTAATAATACATTAGTTAATAAGCATATAAGGTGCTGATCTCAGCCTTCCAGGGTCACACTCTCATGAGAGAGAGGCATGTCAATAAAAATTAAGATGCAATGTGAAAAATGCTCCCAAAGAGGCAAGGTCTACCACTTGAAAGGCTAGAGAAAAAGAGCAATTCTCGGAGGTTCTAATCAAACTTTACAATCTAATGATTAATGTTCCACACAACTTTCTGGATACCAATTCTGAGCTAAAATTTTTTTCCATTTGTCTTTACTGTATAAAACCAGAGTGCTATAAAACAATAAGATTTATTATTTATATTGAAGTTCATAGCAAAATAGGAAGTAGAGATAGGAATAACTTAGAAAATAAAAAATCATAATGTAAATTATATTTGAAAATGTAAATTTTGAAAAGTATATAATGTGAAATCATAATTAATGAAAGCATAGTTAGCTTTTTATTCAAAATAAAAGAAACATTCACCTGAAGCATCTGTCTACTTCAATTATGTTATTTACTGTGGTTTTGCTCTTTCATGCCTGTGCTATTCCTTGTACATATGCCTGGGGACTGGCATAGGTTCAGCTGGCTTTTATTCAGGCCTATCTTTTGGTAAAAATTAGGGTAAGATGGAAACACTATCTTTACTTATTTTGCAATCTTAATGTTACATGATAGTGTCAAGGTCTTGCTGCAGATCAGTGTACACATCAGATGTGTGTCTTAAACTCTTTGAGCTTATTGTGAATGCTCTTTTTTTACATCTCCCTTTCATATTTCAGGATTTTGTTATCCTTGTTTCTTTGTAAAAAAATTAAATTAAATTTCACTTTCTTCCAGAAGCAAGTGGAATAGAGCTCTGATAAAACTTGCTTTGAAACAAGTTAAGCAGATAAGTTGTGGCTGGTAGCATGGGAAAATGGTAAGACCTACAGATCTGGGGAAAAAAAAACTTTAGCATAGTATCTTTCATAAAGAGGAGCTCAAAGTGTTTATAGGAACAAGTATGAGATCTAGAAGGGAAAAAAAACAGGTATCATTTCTTCTTGAGTTTTCCAAATTGTGGTTAACATTTGAAGCAAACATTATAATACTATCTGATGTGGTGCTAAATATATGTAGAGGAAATATTTAAGACAATCATAAAGGAAAACAGGAGTGCCCACTAAATGTCAGTTAAAGTAGACTTCAGAGCAAAGAAAATTACCAGAAACAATGAGGGACATTATATAATGATAAAAGTGTCAATCTACCAAAAAGCTATAGTAATCCTAAATGTATATGCACCAAACAAGAGTGCTACAAAGACTGTGAAGCAAAAACTGGTGGAGCTAAAAGCAGAAGTAGACCAATCAACAAATATAGTTGGATATTCCAACACCCTAAGACAGACAATCAACAAGGATATAGAACTCAATTGACTTAATTGATACTTATTGAACACTACCCCATAATAGTCGAACACACATTCTTTTCAAGTGCCTGTAGTTTATATACCAAGATAGACTATATCCTAGCCTATAAAACAAACTTCAAGTCAAAAAGAATTAAATCATTTTTAATATGTTCTCTCACCATAATGGACTCAAACTGAAAATCAATAAAAAAGGTAACAGGAAAATTGCCAACCACTTTGAAAACTAAACAACACAGTTCCAAATAATCCATGGGTCAAAGAGGAAGTTTAATGGGAAAATTTTAACAAACTAAATGACAATGAAAATACAACACATCAATATTTGTGGAACACAGGTAAGGCAGTGCTGAGAGGGAAATTTATAGCACTAAATTCACATATTAGAAAAGGGTAAAAGTCTCAAATAATAATCAAATGGCCACCCCAAGAACCTAAAAAAAAAAAAAGAAGAAGAAAATAAACTCAAATCAAACAGAAGAAATATTTAAAAAAAAAAAAATAAGAGCAGGTGAATGAAATTGGAAAGCAGAAAAATAAAGAAAACCAATGAAACAAAGAGCTGTTTCTCAGAAAACACAAATAAAATTGACAGCCTTCTAGCAAGACAGACAAGAAAGAAAGACACTAATTACCAACATCAAGAATGAAGATTGGGAGCAAGATGGTATATAGCACAGTAGCTTTGTATATCTCCTCTTGTGACCACACCAGAAATGTGATGAAATGCAGAGCAAACAGCTAGCAGAGCTGCCTGGGGTCTAAAAAAATAGGCACTACAGCTAGGGAGAAAATTAAGCAATCACCCTGTGACAGTAGGAAGCAGCAGAGACCTTGTGCCTCATCCCACAAGCCTGAAGGAGACAGATGCCATGACCTCTGCAGCCAGAGGGCGCAGACTCCTCTGAAAGGGGCCATGACCATGACTGAACTTCCACAAGGATGAACTCTGAGGCTTTCTCCCCGGTAGAAGTGCTGCAGGCATCCATTGTTCCTCTGTTGACCCTCCCCACCCGCCACATGCAGACATAGGCACCTCCCTAGCTGAGATGTCATCAAACTGGATGACAAAGGTCACTCCACCCACGGGGCTCTCTGAAACACGGCCCATCCCAATTTGCAGTCCTATCCAAGCCACATCCAGTGAAGTCTTCATCGTGCTCTAATTAGACTGGTACACTTAGGAGCTTTGCTTAGTACATAGAAAGACACAGAAAGGCAGCCACAATGGGAAGACACAATGAAGCATGGCTACATGAAAGAACACAACAGTGCTTCAGGGGAAAAGGAGTCAAGCAATATACCAGATGCAGAGTTCAAAACACTGGCTATAAGGATGCTCAAAGAACTTAGGGGGAGAGTAGATGAACTCAGTGAGAACTTTAACAAAGAAATAAAAGACATAAAAATGGAGATGGAAAATGTAATAGGGAGCCAATCAGAAACGAAGAATACAATATCTAAGATGAAGAGGACATTAGAGGGAATCAACAAAGTAGAGGAAGCAAAGGATCAAATCACCAATATAGAGGATGGGGTAGTGGAGGACACCCAATCAGAATGGCAGCAAGAAAAAAGAATCCAAAATAATGGAGATGATATAAGGAGCCTATGAGGTAAAATTAAACACCTTATAAGGGTATCATAAGAAGAAGAGCAAGAAGTTGGAAACCTATTTGAAAAAATAATGATGGAAAACGTCCCTAACTTGGCGAAGAAAGTAGACATATAACCTCAGGAAGCTCAGAGTCCCAGAAAAGATGAACCTAAAGAGACCCATGCCAAGACATATCATAATTAAAATGCCAAAGGTTAAATACAAAGAGAGAATCTTAAAAGCAGTAAGGGAAAAGCAATTAGTTATCTACAGGGGAGCACCCAAAAGACTGGCAGTTGATTTCTCAAAAGAAACTTTGTGAGACAAAAGGGCTTGCCACAAAATATTCAAAGTGACGAAAATCAGGGATCTACAACCAAGATTATTTATCCAGCAAAGCTGTCATTTAGAGTCAAAGGACAGACAAAGACATTCCCAGCCAAGAAAATAAGAAAAAGCTAAAGGAGTTCATCCCCACCAAGACAACATTACAAGAAATGTTGGAGGGACTTCTTTAAGAAGAAAAAATATGTATCAAAAATATGAATAAAGAATGGCAATAACTACATATCTATTAATAAGCTCTTCAAATGAAAAAGAATTAAGTGCTCCAATAAATAGAGAGGGTGGCTGAATGGATAAGAAAATAAGAACCTTACATATGCTGCCTACAAGAGACTCACTTCAGATTAAAAGACACACAGAGACTAAATGGAAGGGGATGGGAAAATATATTGCAGGATGCACTAGAGAGTTTTGTGCTAAATGCAGTAAGTCAGAGAGAGAAAGACAAATGCCATATGATTTCACATACATGTGGAAACTAAAGAACAAAATAAACAACACTAAAAAACAAACAAACTCATAGATGCAGAGGATATTTTGAGGGTTACTAGATGGGAGAGGGCTTTGGGGGGTTAGTGAAAAGGGGAAAAGGAATTAAGAAGTACAAATGGATAATTACAAAATAGTCATTGAGATATAAAGTATAGCATAAGTAACATAATATAGTCAATATATAATAAATATATAAGGGGCAGAGGGGTACAAATTTATTGGGTCATTTTGTGAAATATATAGATCTCTAATCACTAACCAGCTGTATAACTGAAACACATATTATTGTATGCCAACTATAATTGAAAAAAACGCATTGAATTGTATACTATAAATATGAGCAACTAATTGTCTATTTCAATAAAAAAAACGGGAATAGGAGTATTCAAAAAAATAATGAAATGGGGGATATTGCTATAGACTCTGAAGACATCAAAAGGATAGTAAATACTATAATCAATTTTACACACATAAATTTTACAGCATAGTTAGTCAGGTCAATTCTTCAAAAAAACACAACTACAACAGCTCATCTTATATGAAACAGATACATTTAATAGATAATATAAACAGTCCTATAACTATTAAGGAAATTGAATTTGTAATTTAAAAACTAACTTCACCCTGCCCAGTTTTCCAGGCCCAAATTCTTTCGATGGAGAATTCTACCAATCTTTTGAAAAATGAACATTAATTCTATGCAATCTCTCCCAGAAAATAAAGAGAAGGGAACACTTCCTATTTGGTATTGCCCAATACCAAAACCACATAAAGATAACTAAAAACTGGAAACAACCTAAATGTCCTTCAATGAGTGAATGTTTAAACTGTTACATATCTGTGTCATGGAATACTACTTATCAATAAAAAAGGAACAATCTGTTGATGTAAGCAACAATGTGAATGACTCTCTAGAGAATTATACTGAGAGGGGGTGAAAAAGCCAAATCAAAAGTTTACATACCATAGGATTTTATTGACATAGTATTTTTGAAATGACAAAATTATAGAAATGAAGAATAGTTTAGTAGAGAACAGGCAGGGAGAAGGGACAGAAAGGGCTATAAAGGGGCAATATGAGGACTCCTTGTAGTGACAGGTCTCTATACCTTGACTATATCAAAGTCAATATCCTGGTTGTCATATACTGAGGTTTAGCGGAATGTTACCATTGAGGGAAACAGGTAAAGAGTACACAAGACCTTTCTGTACTATTTCTGACAACTGCATGTCAATCTACAATTATCTCCAAATAAAAAGTTTAATTAAAAAAAGAGCTCAATGTAACTTCTGATATCTTTTAAAAAATAAAACACACAAAAAAAGATATATCAAAAAAACAAGAAGGAAACTATGCTTCTTCCTTCTGAAGTATCTGCCAAACACAAAACAAAGAAGAAGGGAATTGGGAGTGTTAAAGAAGTGACATTCATGAGCAATAAGTAATCTCAAACATTATATTTTGCTACATGTTAAATTTCAAAGATAGGTCAATTTTATAGTGATGGAATAAACATAAACAGTAAAGAGTATAATGAATGGGTACAGACATTTACATTGAAAATATATAAAAATATAAATGGATTTTGAATTTTATGTAGCTCTAAATTAAGGGTTAATTCAGGATAGTAACTGTTTTAAGTAAACTGTGTATTTTGTTTCCATTAAATTTTATAGCAATTTAAAATAGGAAAGATGGAAAATAAAGTAAAAATGAATTGAGTCTAATATACCTTGCATTTCTAAAATAATGTCAGAGTTCAAAGACTCATGATAAATACCATGTACATCACACATCGTGTCTGCACTTATAAGGAATGTGCTCTTTCAACCAAGGTCATATTGTACAAGATCTGCCTCAAGACAAGACCAAGTCACTACAAAAGTAGATCAGGAAATGAATAACCTTACACTGGTCCTGTTGACTAGGTAGATAGACAGACAGACCGATAATAGACAGACAGATGGACATTAATGCTGCAAAGTTAGTTGAAATGTTTTGACTAAATTGAGTTATTGTTTTTAACTGGCCATTTTAATTCAAAATGTGAACACACTTAGTAGACTGAGAATAGTTATGCAAAGGGCAGATACTAACTGGCTTGTTTTTTAGTGAAATGATTGAGTTAGGATTTAAGTAGCCTAATCCATTCAGTACGAACAGTCATTCTGGTCCTGTTGTGTAGGGTATGTGTTTAGAATCATAGACATTGTATATTATGATATTAATTTTTTTAAAAAAGATAATATTTCTGTTTATGCTGAGTTGTTCTCTTATTATTTATTCATCTACTCTACAGAAATATATTGAGCATTTATTTATGTGTAAGGTACTTTGTTAATTATAGTAATCTTTTCACATCTTTTAGTTTTTATTCTATAATTACATATTTGGCAAATAAAGTACATCATGCCTTATCTTCCTTTCCAGACTCCTCAGTACCCAGCAGTACCATTGGTGTATCATCATCACCACTAATATCACTAACATCAAACATTAATTGAGCCTCTTCTGCTTCTAGTCAGTACACGCCTCAGTTTTGGAAGCTCTAAGATGTCAGAAATGGCCCTGCAATCACTATACAGGTCAGAAGGAAAATACCAAACAGATGGCATGCACTATAATGTTAGAACTAAGAAGCAGGAGCAAGTCCTGAGAGAGCACAGCAGAGCTCTTAGTGTCCTATGTCTTTGAAGTGGATCCTGTGGTGCCCTAGCCAGATCTCCTCTTTAGTACTGATGCACTTATTTCAGGCTGTTGGGAAAATCAACATTAACTACTGCATCCCTCACTAGCGATTACCTTCAGCTGCGAGACACTAACCTGCCCAAGGTTATAGTCCTCCCAATGGGCAACCTGCAGCCAGTGGCTGGCTTATCTGAGGAAAACAATATCCTGGCTCCTTTGAGTCAATTCTGAAGGGCCACCCAGCCACAGAGTGCCTGTGATGATCAGATAGGGCCTCGCTCATAACTGTAAAGCTATTCAGCTTCTCACTCTGCCCAGAAGCGCCTTGCTTACTTCTTAGGCGTATTTCCCAAGACCATTCTTCGATAAAACTTCAGCATGCAACTCCCTATCTCACAGTCTGGTTCCTGGGAACCCCATCGCTCTTCATGTTCAGGTAAGAGTGTGGGTATTCATATAGTTCTAAGCTGAAATAAATCCTTTTCAGAACACTAACAAATAGATGCCCTATCCCATCTTAAACTCCCCAAAGTTCTTGGAATAAGCAAGAGTTTTCATCTCCATCTCTCACAAATGAAGACACTAAAGAGTAGAGAGGAAATGCCCAAGATCACACGACTAGGAAATAGTGGATCCAGGACTCAAACCCTGACTATCCCGATCTTACCCATTGCTCTTCTGCCGACATCAAAGAGTTTGAAAGGTGGCCTGGTTTAAAAAAAAAAAAAAGGACATAAAAATAGACAAGCTTGGGTTTTCCTTTCTACTAGTTATTAACCATGTGACTTTGGACAAATTACTTAGCCTCTCAGGACTTTAATTTTCTAGCTGGCTCTGTGTCGATAAAATTGATATGAGAATACCTCCTTGCAGCATTATTATAAGGATTAATTGAAAAATGGAGGCGCTATCTCTATTCTCATGGAGGAGTGACGGCATATAAGATCAAAGAAGTTTATAGTATTCAGATTGTAGAGAAGTTGGAATGTTTTTCTGATCATCTCATGAAAAGGAACCTCTCCCTTTGATCATCTGTACTGAAAGTAACCTCTTATTTCTCTGAAATTCCATAGTCTGTGTTTCTTAGAAGCATACATATTTTCTATACTTATAGGCCTTATTTTATATTATTAGCTTTAATTTGCCAATTAGTGTGGAATGTCCTTGAGGACCACAATGGTCCTAGACGTCTTTACACTCCCCTCAGGCCTTAGATCAGTAAGTTTCTCAGAGTAAATGCTACATTATGTATACAGACTTTGTTGCCATATGTTGAATAAACAGTAAGTTGATGCATGAAAGGGAGGATACATTCACCCTGAGGATAGGCTACTCTGGAAGACATAGAAGAGGGGTAAGCAAAGGGAGCAGGGAATTGAAATATCCAACCTTCTCAATAAAAGAATGTAGACCTTGGGATATTGGACTCTACTTGTACCAACAATCAACTAAATCACTTATTCTCATGGATAAGGGTAAGGAGTGAAGGAGGAAACAGGAAGTGTTGCTCTAGTGCTTTTAACTCCTGGGAACTACGGAAATGAGAGGACCAAGAAGGAAGTTCCCCAACAGAACACACTTCCAAACCTTAAACTCAGTCAAGCCAGAAGTAAGGGCTTTCACTGAGATGGAGGATGGAGTAGAAATGCTGCTGTAGGAAATGTGATAGGGAGTCAGCAAAAGAATTGTGAGCAGGCATAAAATTAGAAAACATGACTCCGTACAGATCCAGTCAGAACAGTGTTGTGATTTTCTATAGCAACATTCACAGCCCAGCTGTGTGATGAGAGAAATAATATAGTAAAGATGACCCTGGGTGGAGAAATTTTCTTCCTTTGATTGAGTCCTTGTTCATGTTCATAGATTTAAATATATATGACAAAATATCAGCTAATTATAAATATTAGCAAATTGGATCCTAGATCTTGTCCCCCAGTCAGGTGGTGTAGCAAAGCCGATAAGGGAAAAGGCCCTACAGACTAATAGCTCTGGGATTAAATTCATTCCCTATTCCAATCAGCAGTATGTCTTGAGAATGTTACTTAACTGTACTGTATATATACAGTAGTACACAGCCCCTTAATTTGTGATACTTAAATAAGATAATGCAGAAAGCATTTATCGCAATGCCCATAAGACATAAATAAATGTTATAAGATATTAAATAGGGAGGAAAACTTGAAACACAAGAATAAGCACTACTTATTTCAAAGGTTATGAGAATTAAATCAAAGGTCACAAAATTAGCACTTATCACAATATATAATTAAATACAATTTACTTGTTTATTGTTTGCTCCCTTACTAAATCATAGATTTCATAAAGGCAGAGATCTTCTCTGTTTTGGCCAATCATTACCCAAATACAGTATACAATAAGTACATAGTAATATTAATTAATCAGCTAATTAATTAAAATAAGCATAATATTAAGGTAGGATAGTCATCACAGAAATAACTTTATTAGGAACTTCGCCTTGTGTATCCAGATCACTCCGTCAGTCACCACGCTGATTAAAAAATAACATCAGCGTAAGTTTTCCACTGTCAACCAGAGCTGTCCCTTTTTCCTATTTACATGTCCCATTCTTATCCCTGATTACTCTCCATAATTACTACTTTTATTTCTCCCTACAATTTAAACTTTTTATTAAATTTTTGAACTCCCCCATAACTCACCAGTGTAAATAGTAACAGAAAAAAGTATTTATCTTTTTTTTCTTTCTGAAATTGTGATTAGGGCATGTAGACCAATATTTGTTTAGGAAAGTTATCACTTTAAAAGCAAAACTCCTAAAGAGTCCTTCAATGTAAAATTGTGACAGGATACTGAATGACAGGTAGGCAAAAGCAGCTGTGATGGGAAGTTGCTACATTCTCTGTTGACTGGCATGTTAGAGCCTTAAGCTTTTAGGGGCTCAGTTTTTGCTTTTTGAGTACATGAGAAACAATAGAGGCTTCACAACTGCTTTTGGAATCTGTTGTTTACGGGAAAGAGCCTCTTCAATTTAACATTGGTTGGCTGCAAACAATATTTTCTCATTGCTTTTTCTATTAAATAATAGATCTTATCTAAAATTAACTAAGGCAACCCTCAAGTTTTGTAATTAAAACACTAAATGACAATCTGCCATCATCACAGCATACAGGGAACCATTCTCCTGAATCTTCAACAAGAACTCTCTCATCTACACAGTATTGAAAATATTCAGTTGGTGAAATTTAGATCACATTTGCTGTGTGTGCCCAGCATTTTTCTTTCCAGCTTGTTTCTTTAATTTACTCTTAGGATGCATCTTGATCTATAGTGTCTCTTGTTCACAAATTAAGTATTATGAATGTCAAGAATAATATTAAATAAATCCTTTTTAAAAAATTAAGAAGTGATTAAAAAATAAAGAAATTTCAAGGGTGTGAAATTAAAAATTCTCTTGCCTGAACTAAATATTTTATCTTATTAATGTTTTTAAGTCTTCGATGATTAAAAAAAAAAAAGACTTAAACTAAACTATTGATTTACTTCACCTTCAGTCAATTTTTAAAGTATTTGGAAATTTTTATTCTGGGTTATTTAAACCCCAAAGCCACATAAGTAATGTGATTTGACCACTGACTGATAGAAAAGGAAACAAAAGCCACCACATCGTGGAGCCACGATCAACGAAAACAAGGGTGTTCTCCCCAAATGAAGACTCCCTTGGAGAATTAAGTCAGTGAATCCAGTCTCACACGGCAACAGATCATTCAAAGGAAAGTTAATTCAAAGATACAGGATGAACACTTATTCCTTAGAGAACCAACCATATACACAGAAAAACTTATCAGCATCAATATGTCAGTGAAAAACCACAATGTAGTCAGATCCCAGAAAAAAAATCCAAGTTTATGTTCTTTGTGGAGAGGATGCAGATTGTCAAAATGACCATGAAGAACTTGCCAAGCTAGCTCATTGGTTTTTGAAGAACAATTATAAACTTTAAAATTGATTCTGTCATTATTTCATGTCGTCACCATGCTTATTACTTATGTACTATAGATCTTGCCATAACTAAGTAAAATCATTTACTAAGAGACTGCTGGAGTAGTTTTAATTCAATTGGAGCAATAATTGACTCAGTAGAATGCTGGTGGTCTCAAAGAGTTAAAGTACCTTCCAGTGTTATATATTTCAGAGACAGATTTTTTTTTTTAAGAAACCATAAATATTCTGAAAAATAGTTAAGCATTCATGTAAAGTCTACTATGTACAAAGCACCATATTAGATATTTGGGGAGACATCCAGGAACATTACATTTTTAAAAGGGAAGAAATGAATACAAGTAACTTTAAAACAAGGCAGAACATAAAAATGCTATATTGAAGCTTTAAACAATGCACCATAGAACGAAACAAGAAAGATGTGTTTAGTTTCAGAGTAGTTTGGAGGTTGGGGGTGGTCTTCATCTGGAGAAAGAGCTTATTTACTATTAGTTATGACTCTAAAGAGTTTCCTTTTCAAAAAATAAGAATGTCATCCAGAAGATATAGTGGACATGAATAAATGATCAAATACAACCAAAGCCTTAGGCAAGCAACTTTTTTTTGGCTTAGAGCCTCAAAGCTCCCAGGCGACTTGGAACTAACCCAGCCCTGCCTGTTCAGTTATGGGTGGTGGTGCCTGAGTCATGGCCAGTGGGCTCAAACCAGCTTTTGGTGGACTGATCTGGATCTCCTGAGGTAGCCCCAAATTTCCATGACCAGTACTGGTAGACTCACTTATGGGTCCTTAACTCACAAGTCTCTGAGTCCATACAGAGCGATTAACACTGGAGCCACACATGTGCTCTTTGTTAAGGCCGAATCCTTCACCTACCTGCATTTTGAAATATTTAGCACGCTTTAAAAATGTATTTTACCCAGGATTTTTTAAATCACACAACATTTACATGAAAAACTATTATTAAAAACATTTAAGAAAAATGCAGTGTTCAAAAATTTTAGTTTTGTCCCACTACCATCTCTAATGGTACTGTTATGTCCTCATTTTTTCCCTTCATTTTTTCTTACAGTCATAATAGTTTGCAGAAGACTCGCTTGTGCGCAAGTTTTGAAAAGAAGGTCTAAATTGAAAAAAATTGAATTTGAGAGATTCAATCGCCTAAATGCCAATAAAAACCAACAACTAAATTTCAACAAAGGTCCAACAGCCTTCTACTGGTCTTTTCCTAAATGCTTAGTGTGCAGTTCTGACTGTAATCTAATAATTGCTTTTCTGATCCAAATACCAATACTTAATGTTTAGCACCAGAATGTCAAGTTAGATGGCCTGGCCACATCCTCCTAATAAGAAAAAAATGACCTAAGCATCAGCCAGGCTTTGATGAAGCAGGGAGTAAACTGAAGGGAGCCTCCTTCTGCCAACACAGCAGCAATGTGTTTTCTGTCTCAACTGAACTTCCACAAATTTGTAATTTATTTGGAAGAATATGTTGCAGATAAGCAAAAAAAGGCATCTGGAAACTGTCTTGCCAAATGGTAACTTTCTGGAAGGTTCCTCATTTAGAAGTAATTTCTGGAAAATTTCTTGATTAATACAAATCCGTGAACAAACTTAAAAATGATGGCTTTGTTATTGCTTTGGCACAATATGTTAACAACACTGTGAGTGCTGCCAAAACTCTGAGCATTCTTTCATGCGGATTATGGTCTTGTTTACAGATCCAGCTGTACTGAGGCCTTGTCCATGGTGGTAACCTAACAATGTTCCCAGTGGGGGTTCCCATTAGGGGAGGGGAGACTAACTGAAGTTTAGTTTGTTTAAATTGAGCAAGAATGCACAGCGGCACTCAGATCTTTGGGGAATGTGTTGGAAGCGTACCCTTCCTGGGATATGTTTTCATTTATTTAAGGGGGATGTTTGCATTGCTCAAAAATTGCAATACACAAACTTGCCATACAAAATACCTTCCAAATGTTTACTGTAGTCTATACAGAAGTGAGCAGAAAGCATAAATAATACTAGATTGAAGTAAAATGCTAAATAAAAAGTAATTGCTGGCCTCTGAAATTTGTATTAATTAAAAACTCAAACTGCATTGTGTTATGTATGTTTGCACATATGTATAAAATATATATTCCCGAGTATGACCACTTAAATTGGATAGGAAAGAAACAAAACTCATTGAAAAATATGAATTTGGAATTGTGGGAAACTGGTATCCATTAATAGGATATTTACATAAGTATTTTCTTTTTATTAGTTTTCTTTTTATTTGTATACATGAATTTTATTGGGATTTTATTTTACAGGTTCTAATGACAAAATCATAATTGCTTTTTTCTCCAAAAAAAATAAATGTAAGAAACAATAGAATTACGTTTTCTCACTTTTGACAAAAAATTTTAACAAGATTTTAGTTGCTGCATGTTAATACCAAAAAGGAATCAGGAATGTTAACTGCCTCTATGCTAACTTTCTGACATTTATGGAGTCTGGAAATAAAAATAATCCTTTCAAAAGGATGCTGAAAAAAGGATTTTACTTTTTCTGCTTTCTATCCTTTCCAGAGCTAGAGACTCGGTAGCAGACCTTAGAGACCTCGGTTACCTTGCTCCCTTAGCCGAACTCTGGTCCATAAGGGCTCCTCACAGTGTTTCCTCTCGGACACCAGCTGAGGTGCCACCATGATTCTGCTGTGTGAAAAATGTATCAAAGTTTAAGTTGATCTCTTAAACACCATTTAGGTCAAAATAAAATTCTTCCTGGAAGAATTCTTTTGTATTTTAATCAAAAAGTGAAAATCCAGTGACTTTTTTTTAAAGTCATGATTTTTGTTTCTCAAAAAATTTTAACATGCAATTGCAATACATGACATTCTTGATGTCAGTGGGTCAATATTTTAATTAACTATATTGGGTTCTCTTGTCATGATGCAGAAATCTTATGAATACGCAAGAGAAAATATATAAAGTTGCCTTCATATTTAGCATTCTCCCAACAAATGGCATACTGTACAGCTCTGTTTGTGAAGATGCAGTGTATTCCCCACACTGCTACAGGATCAGTGATGGAGGACAGAAGGTTGATGCTATGAGCATTCAGTTACAGAGCCATCTTCCTATCAATTAGCTTTACACTCCTACATTTAAAAAAAAGAAAAGTCTCATGTTTAAAAAAAAAACTTTTTGAAAAAATATTAACTAGTATAAGTCAATAAAATAAAATATAATGGCAAAGCTACCAAGGGTTTTATGCAAACTCTTTTACTTATCAACCACGTGCCTTTGGACAAGTTACATATCTATCCTATCTGTGCCTTGTTTTTCTCATCAATAAAAATAGACTTTAAAATGATGACTTATCCATTGGTTTGTTTTAAGGATTAAATGAAATAATATATGTATGGCACTGAAAAAAAGTGCCAGGAACATAGTAAGCCCTCAATAAATGCTACCTGGAGAACTGGTACCGGATGGATAGGCCATTAATCTTAGTTAATTTTTGAAGTATTTTTAATATCTTTCACATTTTAAAACATTTAATAGATGCATATTTTAAAAATACCAAAGACCTTGTTGACACGGTATTACTAAAAGTATTTTATAATAGTTCTAATAATATCAAAAACCAAATCTAGAAATATTTAGAAACTACTAAGTTAGGAAAGACAGCCCTAAATAACTTAGAAGCAAGTTTTTTGTTATGCTATTTTTTAAATTCCACAGAGATAATATTGTGAGGTTAATTTAGAATAAGGCATAGATTGTGATGTATTCCTGTGGACCTGTAACTATCAATGAAGATAAGTTTAATAGCCAAATATTTTTCAGAATATTGTATTCAGTACATAATTGTTCTTTACTGTGAACTATCTTCTTGCACTCAAAGTTTAGCATGTATCCTCTACTGAAAACTTAACTTTAAAATACAATATTAAATACATTCTTTTTAAAGAAAACTTTTAATATCTTGAAGAAACTGACAAATGCGTCCATACTCTGAAAACTGAGTTTCCTCAAAACATTGTAAGTTAACACCACGGATGCCCATTCTGTACCCATTCTCCATATTTTCAATGCTACCTTGGTGGAGACAGCCAGAACAGGAAAGTGATGGGGAAAGATAGGGACACTTCACTGCCATATCGGGGTTATACAGTTAAACATAAAATTTTTTCTAATCCTGTTCATTATTCTTATTTGCTTCCAAGGACGTGGATGATATAGGGTACTAAGAAAACAATTACCTTTTCAAAAACATTTCGATGTTTATAATTTAATGACTAGAAAATAAACTCAATGTTCCAATTGTCTAGAACTGAACTATAAAACCTCTGTATTAACTCATCGGATTAAACCAGTTAATGAGCCACACAAGATATTTTAAAGTACCTGTCAGATGTAGTCACATAAACTTTTAAATAATTTACTCACTTTGTCCAAACTAGCACCAATATTAGTGATGAAATTGATAAAGACTGTGATATCTTCTGATGGAAGCTGAGCAATTTGGGAGCAATAAGTTACAGTAGCATGCATGAGTATTGTTGGGTATAAACCTTCCTCCTTAAATTACAAGTTCATCTTAAACACTGCCAAAACTTTCTATATAGTAATTTTGTAAGTGTTAATCAAAATCAGTTTTTTGAAAAAAATAATTCATTTTCTATGCTGTTCTTTCACTTTTATTCTCTGAGTATGGAAGTCTAATCATTGAATCTTAAGATTTCTAAGTCATTTTGGAGGGAAAAAGAAAGTATTCTTTACTATAGCAGTGAATCATTTGTAGCTGAAGGCGGCCTTTGTTCTCAGTCATGGGTTAGACTGCACTTTCATAGCCTAGTGCCTTCTACCAGAGCCCCTTGATGTATTCACATAAATGATGGAAGATGCATGAGACGTGAAGGTGACATGTGCAGTCTCTAGGAGGAAACTGATGTCCTGGTTGCTTGCTAAGGAGCCATCCTGGCTTTAGCTGCACATGCAACCATCCAGCTGCCCTCCTGCTGGAAGGAAGATGTTAAGCAGCAGCTATCAGCGGAAAGAGACAGGGGAAAGACAAAGTCTCACCCATTTGCAGAAATAAAAATTGTTAATGAAAATTTCCATTACCATACACTAATAGCTGCCTTTTTGCAAGACTCCTGACTTACTTCCTTGAAACTTTATCCTTCTGGCTTATCAGTTTCAGGGCAATGTATTACTCAGCCTCTGCCTGTGACCTGAACCAGAACAATTGGAGGTTAATTCACCTCTCCCAGCAATCATAAAAGTTTGTTTGTTCATAGAGATGCAAACAATGAAATTATTCCTTATTAGTCCAAGTCAAAAAACTGCACTTTTGTCATTTCAAAACCATTTAATTACCTTTTTCTCATGCAGTATATATGCCCCATTTGCCAAGACAAAAGCGCTATTATTCAAGATGAAAAAAATATTGCAGTAGCAAGCACAGTAACTTTTAATGTTTTCACTGCTGAACTGTCAAGATGTGAACATTCCCACCCCCTAAAAAAAAAATGAAAGTATAGAACTACCGTATAACCTTCACTTTTATAGTAAGAGGTTTCTAGATTATGACAAAAAACAAACAAACAAAAAACAAACAAACAAACAAAACATAGCAATTTCAGCCAGGTCATAATTTAGTATAAAATAAAACAAGACATTTAAACCCAAAGAGGAAAAAAAAATTCTGAGAGTGGTAGAACTATCAAACTATGTGTGCAATTTCCTTGTGCTCAAATTGCATTTTCTCCCTTCAGTGTTATACGGAGCAGGGTCTTGCCCTCTAGATTAGAGACTTTTGCATTAGAGGAAACTAGGTTATGTCTTCCACTGTCAGAGACAGAAATTATGAGCTGGAGTGCATTTTAGCCAGTCACTCTGAAAAATGTTAGCCCAAGGGGGTAATAATTAGAACTGTTTTTGTCAGGTGACTGCATTTTAAGCAGTGATGTGTCTGAGAATCTAGCTGAGGGGTTTAATATAAATATAAATATGTTTTTCAGTCAGCATTGTGGCTTGATTTTTTTTTTTTTTTGCCTTGCTTTTTATTTCAAAAGTAAGCACTTTTCAGGAATTATCAGCTAAAATGTCCTACAGTTTAGTATTATGGTGACCCAATAATATAACAGCCAGCACAAAATGATACTCAAGCAGCCTGAGAAGTTAATGCAGAAAACTATAAACTAATTCATTATGAGACTATCATGCATTTATGGACACAAATAACTAGTGTGTATAGGTTGCATATAGGAGTCTAAACATAAACGAATAACAAATTTACTTATAAATTATTTTACTTATTTAAGTAGTAATCTAATACAATTTAATATTGTAGTTGCCACAAGCATAAATAAAAATATAAGAATGTAAATTTATGGGCTTTTGGATTATTTCAAAGTGGTATAGCATCTCTAGGGGCAACATCCCAAAGCTAAGTGGATATCCTAGAAGTTCCGTTATTATTTATTAAGTTGTCCAAATCTGAATACACCCATTATGACAAGAATGGATCATTTTAATATTTGTTCCCATTACAAAAGCATTATGGAAAGATAGGGATAAATGGAAACAATCTCCTCTCCTTTAGCTTATAAACCTTAATAAAGACTATCCTTTTCTTCTTACAATAACACTATCCTTACAAATAAATGAATCATTTTACATTATGAGCTTCTCAAAACAAAAGATCATGTTTTCTATAGGTTTTTAAAAAGACCATATAGATCTTCCCACTGTAGTATAAATAATGAATAATCACAAAATAAAAACTTCCTCTTAGAAATTAGCTTTAATTGTTTTATATCACATAAAACAGTAAATACGAATAATTCAAGAATAATTTTCTGGGACTATTTTACTTCATATATCATAAACAGGTTGAAATTTAAATGTTCTATCTAAAAAGGGTTTAATTAGAAAAATTTTGTCATCATTTATCATAACCAATTATGAGCATTATGGCTTCCATAATATCAGAGACATGGCATTCCAAAGAATAAGCTTATGTGGTATGAACGCATTTCTCCACTGCTAACTCTCCTCATCCTCCTCCACAGCACCCATATTGGTATCTTCCAGTCTGAACCTCAAAGGACTGCTGACAAGACTGCTTTTAAATTACAAAGGCCAATTCTCTCCTCAAAAGGGCTCTCACCTCCTTCTTTCTCCCAATATGCTCTCTGGGTATAAGAAGATGATCTCTTGTCCTCAGTGTGACAAGGGAAGGACTTCAGGCTTGTGCGCTAGCAACTGGGTCTTTGCTGGCCTCTGGTGATCTGCTCCCCTCTATATCAAGTTATCTGACTATCCTGTGTTATCATCCAATATGCTGTGTTATATACTACCTGGTGCTTTGGGGATTTGGAGATGGGGGAGTAATGGTGGCACCATTCTCACAGACTTTAGATCCTACTACAGTTTTCTGTAGCAAGGTCCCTCTGTAGCATTCTTGCTCTGATCTCAGGTTTCTGACATTTCACTGATTCTCTTAGTAATAGGAGATTCAAGAGCTCATGGAATCCCTAGGTACCCACATGGGTCATGGGAAGCCAGAAGCATTATTGAGCTCTCTTGTTTAGGTGCTTCCTCCAATCATTCCTAATTTACCAATCATGTTGCACCATACTGGTATTGCACCATGATAAACATGGAACTTCAAGGAATTTGACATTTTCCTAGAATAAATCCTTAAATACATGTAATTCCACAATTTTAGTTTTAATTTTTCTGCTAGCCCTCACTTTACTCCAACCCAAAGGGTTTGAATCCATGACATGAATTCAAGGACACTCTCATCTGACCTCCTGCCATTCACATCCCTTTCGTCTTTTCTCTTCTTCAACCTGTTAATTTTCTTTCCCTTCTGTCAAGGATAGTCACCATGTTATATCCTCCTCCTTCCCTTTACTAGCTCAATAGTGGTAAAGAAGCTTCAAGAAAATAAACCAGATTATCAAGAAGAGAAATGACAATGGGAAGTATGTTGGAAAGTATGTTGTCTCTCAGCTTTTTTTTTTTTTTCATTCTCTTCTGTATCTTAGGGGCAGGAAGCCTGCAAAACTATATTTCCCAGACTTCTTTGCCAGCTGGCTCTCTATTAAGTCTTGCCTGTGGGAACCATGGCAGGAGCTGGAGAAAACAAGAAATCGTTTTTTCCAGATTCTAATGGCAGTTTCAGCAGCAGCAGTAGTGACAGGTAAGTGCGGATCCAAGTTGTGCTCAGGTAATTCAGTTCCATCAACAGCCTCATCAGTAACACATGAACTCTAGGTAATATCATTTTCTCCTTTGGGCTTCCAGGCCTAGGGGTGATAATGCTTTTATATAGGTACTACTGTCTATGTAACCTTACCCATCAGTGCCTCCAGCCTTTCCAATGCTTTGCAACTATATTCAATTAACTCTGGCTGAAATTCCTCAAGTGGATTCTGTTTGTCTGATTAAACATTGACTTTTACCAGAAATATATTAATCATATGATCCCTATTACACTTAAAGTCTACCTATTGAAGAATTACTAGTTGCCTTTTTTTTTAACCATGGTTGAAAATAATTTGAGGTAGATTTTTGGAGTGATATTTATTAACCAGGATCACCGCCTAAAGAGGTTTACTCATACAAGGAAATAATAATTCCATCAGGGCCTAACTGGTACCTATAGCAGAGAACCAGAAACAGTTATGATTCAGTTTCTGCCATGCATTTTCATAAATTATGGGTTGCCTATACCCTTTGTAAATTGTATTTGGGTTTAGGAAGGAATACCAAATACATTTCTGAAGTCGTTGCTTTCTCATCTCTGATAATTCCCCTTGCTTCTCTAACCACATATGGAAACGATAATTACAAAATTTTGTCTCTTTCCCTCCTCCATCTAGCATCACATGTGCTGCCACTCACTTCCAAATTTCTCTTATTTTGAACAAATTGTAGTCAGTGTGCCCAGATGCCATTAATCACCTGCAATAAGAGGGGAATGCTGTGGTCCAAGAACTCAAAGAGCAAGTAAGATACACACACATTCAATTACTCATCCATTTTCCTTTCAAGTCAGGAGCCTATTAAGTGGAGGAAACATACTTTTTATCTTTATATCTCTAGGCCTGTTTTATCCCAAAGTCGAAACCATGTGAACAACTTTTAGGATTTTTATAGACTTAGAACCACAGAATTATAGAAGTAAAAAGAGCATTAGAAATTATATTTATAGATGATTATCTCTAACACTCATCACTCCTATCATAAATTTTTTATTTTCCCAACTGGCCTATGAACTCTTTAAGAGAAGTATCTGTGATTTTTATCTTAACATCCTCTGTGTCTAACACAGTGCCTAAAACACAGGAAACATTCTTTAAATGCTTGTTGGAAAGAAGTAGATGAATGAGTGAAGGATTAATGAATGATTTCTTAAGAGGTTTAATATCTTGTCTAAGAATACACAGTTACAAGCAGCCTAGTGAGGATTAAAGAACATATAATCTTATGTTTTCTAACTCCAAGTCTAATATTCTTTTCACTGACTCTCTTCTGATTTAACATTTTTAATGTTTTCTCGTAAAACAAGGTTTAGTCATTTTGCCTTGAGAGCAATGTACAGGTGTGAGTGAAACAAAGACAGATGCTGTTCCACCTGTCAGACAGGAAAAGAAAGGAAAAGGCTCAGTACCTAGCACAAGGTTCAGAAGCAACAGTAAAGTCCCCATGACCAATTGGAAAGCAAAAAAAATCAGGCAAGTATGATAGGGAATTAATACTAGACACTGCTACACCACAAGCTCAATTTCCACTGTGGTCAGTCCATGTCCATTTGTGGAAAATGTACCACATATAAACATCTGGATGCTCTAAATTTTCACCAGGGTAGAGATAAGTTTAAAGTCTGTCTACATCATCACTATTCCCCCCCTAGGAACAGTACATCCCACTTATACAAGTTGAAAAAGAACAAAAAACAGTAAGATATGAAGCCGCTCTTTCAGAATCCTAATGCTCTAGAAGCGTTACTGATTTTAATGTATAATATTTAGAAAAAATATATTCAATTGGTTGCCCTCTCAACATGTATAATTTATAAACCAAAAAACAAGTGAAAATGGAAAATAAGGATAAACAAATGCCACTGAAAGATAAACACTATTAAAATTCTGTTACCAAAACACTTCAGTTCCTTGGTGTTTCTTTTTTTAAAATCCAACTGCAAATCACAAACCACATCATCTAAGACCCAAAACAAAATTGTATACACATACTTACACCCAGTAATTTTGGTATAAAATTAACACACCATAATGCATCGAAGAGCCTGGTATGCCACCATTTGGCTACACATTTCAGTTTCTCCCAATATGTGATGAAGTGGAAATGTGACATTTGATATTATCACTACCGGTTAATTCTGTGAACATTTTAATATTTTTCAGACATCTCGAGATTTATATTTTTCCCTCTTCAAATGAAAGTGAGAATTTAAATACCAAGTCTTTTCTTTCTTTTGAAAAAATAAATGCTGTAATATACCTCCCAAGGTTAATCTGTGTCCTTGCACCTCCAATGAATCCATGGCAAGAATGTTTTTTATTGCTCTGCCATATCTAAAATTGCTTAGTCCATACTCTCTTAGACACATCATTTTTCAAACTCAAGCTTCTAAGTTTCATCAGAAAAGAGCACATCATACTAGATGCAAAGTGAATGAGCACTAACTCTTGTTCTTGTGATATGTGCCATTATTCACCAAATTAGCAAACCCATATGTTTTTGGTTAAAGAAATAATCTTGCAGGAAGCACTGTTAAGATATCATAGACTTTGAATGATTCTTTGGCAAACTGCTAATTAGTTTGTTCTGGAAACTTTATCTCCATGGAGCCCTAGCCTCACCATTTGACTTATAATGGATGGATACGGTTCCAAACAAATAGTCTATGTTCATAGCCTGTGTTTTCCTATCTCCCCTTAATTCTCAGCCTGGTGTTGTCTTGCTTCTTTCTCATAACTCTAAGACGTGCTAGGAAGAGAGGGTAGAAGAATTCTATTATGGGTTGAATTTTGTCTTCCCAAAACTCTGAGGTTGAAGTCCTAACTACCAGTATGCCAGAATATGACCTTACTAAGAAACATGGTCTTGGCAGATAAAATTAAGAATTTCAGCCTTCCCACAGCCTCCACCATCACCTTAAGACTATCATCTGAGTATTCGCAAATATACATGTCTAGTCCTATCTCTCACCTTTGATCTAAATTTGTATTTCTAACTGTTTGGTCAATATTGCAAGTGATTTTCCTGTAAGTACCACAATCAAGTTCGCCCCAACCTGTTATTACATCTGGATAAACAATATCTTGTCAGTTAATAGTGTCACCATCCACCCATTCAACCAAGCTAGATATGAATTATATTTTATGCTTCCTTTCTCGCTCAGTTTCTATATCAAGTAATTCTAATTAAATCTGCCTATGAAAATCTCTTGAATCCATCTCATCCTATTCAGTCACGCTGTTACTGCTTTTGTTCAAACTCTCATCATTACTTGCCCCAACTCCTCCCAGGAGTCTCCCAAAGGTCCTCTCTGCCTCCAAGCCACTCTTCATACTTTGTCCAAAGTTACCTTTCTACATGTAATCTATCTTGTCTAAACTGTAGTTACCATAAGCCACTGAGATATATTGGAAGTTTGCCACTGGTGCATAAACTAGCTTATATTGACTTAAACCCATCAATGAGTTCTATACTCCTCTATGTTCTGATTCACATATTAAGGTGTGTTGGTTTGATATCAAATTGCCATTTGAAAACATGTAAACATGTATATCATGGCATTTTCAACTAGTCAGATAGTATGTACTTTGAGAAAATTTAAAATAAAAATTAAAGAATATTATGTATACTGTAAGGCTCTGCTCAATTGCTTCTCCTTGAAGATCATCCTAAATTCTGCCTCCTCCCTGATCTTACACTCCTTCGTCTACCTGTTTATTTGTATCTGTTGCATATCTCCCTATCTTCGTTGTTTGTCTCTTTCCCTCCAGTCACACATTCCAACTAAACTGTAATCTGCTTAAGGTCAGGATCTGTACCTGATGCACTTTGTTAGTCCTCCTAAGCACCTCACACAAAGTACAAGGCCATTATCTATGCTCAGTAAATGTAGATTGAATGAGCTCAGTCACAGAAAGTAATAAATGGATTTTTTTTATCATAAATGCACCATCTCTCCAGAAATCCACAGTGCTCACATTTTGTGTTATGAGCTCATTTTAGAGTGATTGGATGACTTTTATTGGCTAATGTCTGCCATGTGGTAATGTCTTCATTTGCTGAGTTGATGTTCCAAATCTTACAATTCTTAGTCATAATTATTAGTTTTTCCCCTGAATTTTGTGCTTCATTGAGGTTTTAAAGGGTAAAATTAACCTCCCAGCTTTTCCTCCATAAATTTAGAATTTCATTGTGATTTCATTGCTATATTGGCTTGCATTTCAGAGGTTTGTCCAAAGTTTAGGTGATTATGTGTCTGTTGTTTTTCTCCTCTCACAAACGCCATCATTTCCTTACAATCTAACTTGCTCAACTATATAGCAATAGACATAGCAACATAAAGAGGAATTCTAGGTATTATTTACTTAGAAAAGATCTACCTCAAGGGGAAATGGAAATTTTTTTACCTGTGTTAAAATTATATCAGAATTTATGAAAATACTCATTCACCTAATATTCTTCCCTGCTTTGGCACCTGTTTATCTGGACATAAGTCAACACTTTCTGCATAACACAACACTGTAAAAAGTACATTAACAAGTTCTTAAGGGATATCTTAAGCATAAAATTTATTTAGCTACTCAACAACATGGAAATTTGATTATTTAACATGAACTGGAAATATACATAACTCAATATACCTTAAATTTCACTGAAGTTATACATGATTATATAGATTAAGAAATGTATTTGGGGATTTATCATTTCTCAGTATTGGGTAAAGCTGTCATAGACATTAGACTCATAAACTACTCTACATAATTGCTTGTAAATAGATAACTTTAAGTACTTAAGGTGAAAAAAACACTCATCTAGAGGGTCAGCAAAGCTTCTTCATCTGGATGCAAGACTAAACTTTGATGAATCACAGGACTTCTCAAGATGCTCTGGGAAAAACACTGAAATACTAATTTTTACCTCACCTCAGTTTTTCCTTTGTAAAATTAATATGTAAAAAACCTGCCTTGCTATCCGCTTTTGAATGCCTCCAATCCCAACACCTGGACTATCCAGCTACCACCCCAACGTGTATCCTTTCTTCAAACCCTCAAACAAGTTACAGCCTTATCAGAAGGAGACCAAAAACCTGGGCCAGTAACTCAGTAGCTCAGCATCAAGTAGGCCTTGTTTCATATCTAATAACCAGACTTGCTTTTTTTCCTTTAATAAAAACAGCGCCTCGTTCCTTGGTTTTATTAATAGCATTCCATTGCTCTCAAGTCTCTGCTCTGATTTGTTCCCCCATTAAGCTAGCTAGTTCAGTGGTTCTCAATGCTCCACAGACAAGAAGCATCAGCCATCATTTGGGAAATTATTAGAAATTCAAATTCTTGGGCCCCAGACCTCCTCAATCAGAAAACCTGGAGGTGGAAATCAGTAATTGATGTTTTAAACTCCTAGGTGTTTCTGCTGAATGCTAAAGTTTGAGGACTTCCGGGCTAGTTCCTTAGCTTCAGTTCCTCCTATTTTTATGTGCTCTGCTGCTTGTTTCCAGTCCTTCCTCTCCAACAGAACAAACCTTTTTTGGAAAACAGAGAGGTAGATGGAGAGACTTTTTATGGCAGTTTCAAGTATAGGACTTTGGCAAAAAGGAGTGAGGTCGAAAAAAGAAATGGTAGTATGCTTTTCTCTATACTATATTATGGAAAATCTGTAGTAAACAGCTATATAAGTGAAAAACATGTTGAGGAGAGATATCAAAAATAAAATTTAAGAAGTATTACTCAAAGTTAGGACTGTACTCCCCCTGACCCAGGTATTTTTAGAGGAACACCAATAAAAATTTAGTTCAGTTTTTTGATAGCTGTGCTATGTTTGTTTGTTTAATTCAATGCCACAGAGACTGCACCATATGGAAACAAAATTAATGCTCAGGTTTTACAAAGAAGTGGCCTGCCTGGCTCAGTGTGTTACAGGATAGGAACAGCACTGACAGGCAGACAAAATTCAGTAACCTCATTTCAGCCCACTCTACCTCTTCTGAGACATTTTTCACTCAGTTATCTCCACTCCTTTCATCTTTTAGCCTCCCTTCTCCATTAGTTCCTTCTCCCTTGATTTGTATCCTTCTCCATATCTTTTAAAAATCTCTTTTAACCATGCAACCCCCATAAGCACTACCCTTAATATGCTCTTCTATTCACATACAAGTTTCTATAGAAAGAAATCACTATCAAAATCTCAACTTAGGACCTCTCATTTAATTCCTTGTAGCTCCATTCCCTCCATGGAAAGAAAAGTCTACCACCTTGTCGAACAATGACCCACTTATCAAATCCAGTTTTCAGCCTTTGCCTTACTTGATCTTTCTAGAGTATAATATGTTAATTCTTCCTTGAGACATTTTCTTCTCACAATTTCCATGATACAAAACACTGTTTCTTCCTCCCATCTCTCTATGGCTATTTCTTTTCAGCATCCTTTTAAGTTAATCTTCTTCAGCCCTCCTTTTTAAGTCTCAAACTTCTAAAATGCTACACTTGTCCCTCTTCTCTTCTCACTCTGCACACTTCCCAAGCAGTGTTATCTTAATTTCTATCTTCTGTGTCCCCCCACCTAATTTGCCCACAGCATTATTCTGTCTTCAAACTCTTAAATCAAAATTCCTGGTAGATTAATTCACGAAAATGCCATTGGATGGTGACTCATCATCTTTTCCCCAAAACTGCATTTGATCTACATGTTCTATGTCTCGCTCATTGCAAAACAACTTAGGCTTTTTTTACATTTTGCCTACATTTATCCTTCTGCTTTAACTTCATATCAGTTAATACAAATTTCATCCTCTCTATTGTCACTACTACTGCCAGTTCTGATATGCGTTCTCTTGCCCAAATTATTGCAATAGTCTCATAACTTGTGCCTGCACCCTTTACACTGATAGTGATATAATATGTAAATGACAACAAATTCAGCTGCATCAAAATTTTCAAGTTTCTCATCAAAGACAAGACAGAATCTACTGTCTATTAAGTGCATGCAAAGTACTTCATACTTTGGTATATTCATACTCAACGAGGCTGACTTTGCACCATTCTTGTAGTTTCAATTATACTTCTAATTCTCTGAACATGCAATGTTCTTTCCACCCTTCATGTTTATCACCACGAAACTCTGTGCATAACTCTATCATGTCACTCACAAACTTATAATTATCTATTTCTATCTTTCTCCATAAACAACTCCTTGATATCTAAGACTATAGCTTGATTTTTTTTTTTAATCCCCAACAACTATCACAAATGTCTGGCATTTAGAATATGGTCAAATGATTATCCAATAAGCTGTGGTGAGTAACTGAATCAATGCCACTCACTCAGTTTAAGATTCCATACTTCTACTTATACATGTAGAAAATATCTTATTCTCAACATTCAACTGAAATTTTACCTCTGTGAAATTTTCTGATTCCCCAAGCAAAACTTCAGGATCCTGTCCATCTGATCATTATATACACCTCAACTATAGAAGATATCACATTTTATTGAAATGTTTGCTTACATATTTGACTCTGTCAACAACTTAATACAGCTGAGCATAGGAAAGAAAATAAACTCACATCATTAAGAAAAAAATTCTAAACTATATTTTAGTAAAGGGTACTAATTCCTAGTGGAAAAAAATTTAAAAGTTAACCTCAAAAATTCAGAATATATATAAATACATAGTTTTGTATGGAATCTATTTTATTCAATTAAGCCTTTCAACTCTATAAATGTGCAATTCAATAGCTCTTTCAAATATTGTTACTGATATACTGATGGATACACATGGCTATTAAAATCAAGGTTCTGTTGCTCAAAATGGCAAAAGAGAATCCTAAAGAATTGACTAGTCAGCTCTTATTTCTGACTACATGTGTTCCATGTTACACAGTACAGCTGGTTGTATATATTTATTTCTAATGAACAGCTATAAAGGGAAATTATGACAACGTACCTTTCCAGCCCCTATTTCTACTTCTATGTCCTGTGGGAAAGGGCAGGAAAGGAATTATAGAATATAGAATATAAATAGTTATTTAGCTTTTTATTTAACATGGAGCCTAACATGTTGCCTAGTTAGTGAGTCAAGTATTTCTAAAATGAATAAATCATTTTATTATGCCAATTGCATATTAGTCGTTCTTTATTTATTACTCTTGCCATTGACACTCTGAAAACATGAATATACAATCTGCCATTGATTGGAATTTAACTCTAGATGGCTAGCTACAAAGTCTTGAAAGGGGCATGGTAAAACTTTTTATTTAATCAGGAAAGATATACAATATGTACAGCTTGTTGGCTCATGAATGATACTATGTTGTTCCAGTCACTGTAATACCTGTCTATCTTGAAGGAGCTTACAATTTAAAAGACGAGGTAAGTTGAGGGAGAGAACCAACTAAATAGCTCTGCCATGGTGGTCAGGGCTTTGCTGCAGGACCAGTGTTGGTTCGCAAACTAGCCCCCCATGCACAGAGGGCAAGGAGAAGACCGAAGGCAGACCACTCCAGACTGGTAGGTGGAATGTTTGATAAGCAAAGGAACTTACTTGCAAGGCTTGTCCTGGGCTATGCAAGAAGAGTAGATCTCCACACTCAGCCGCCGAAACCTTAAAAGTTGACATGGAGGCCTTAACGGAATATATCAGTCATATACTAAATCCGGCACCTTACTCTCTCAAGGCTGCATCCTTGAAAATGGCTCCCGCTGCGGAATAAATACGGCGCATGTATGGTGGCCGGAAGTACATTCCAAGGTGGGACCGCCAATTGCCCAGGTGGCGCTCATGAGTTAACTAACTGCCAGGTGCTCTCCATGACCTCTTCCAACAACTTCGAGAAAGAATGGGCTTTCTTCATCGGTAAAAGTGGCTAATTTCAGTCTACTGCCATGCTACCCTGAACAAGCCCAATCCTGTCTGATCTTGGAAGCTAAGCAGGGTCAGGCCTGGTTAGTACTTAAATAAGAGACCACCTAGGAAGACCAGGTGCTGTAGGCATAAAAAAATAAATAACTAAATAAATTAAAAAATAAGAGATTGTAAGCTTACAAGGTCCTTGCAATCTGTGAGGTCACCCAAGGGTTGCCTTGACTTAAAAAAAAAAAAAAGAAAAGAAAAAGAAAAAAAAAGAATCGAAAAAGAATATCAAAGAAAAAAGTGGCCAATTTCAGAATTTTAAAAGCAGAAAGGGACTCCATGTGAAGTCAGTCACTTGAACAATGGCACAAAGGCTGGAATTCTGAGTTTCTGGCTAAATTAAAATCAGGTTTCTTTCTGGCCCTACGTTTGCTGACCATAATATTGAAAAAGAAATCTTAGTTTCAGTTTAAGTCAGTGACTTGCACAATGACCCAGCTGATTAGCTGCTGCAGATATGGAGAGAAGAGGTGGGAGATGGTGTGAGTGAAAATCAGTGAAAGCAATAAGCAAAGGACAAAACTGGAGGCCAGGAGCTAGGGACTTTGTTTCAGCTGCGATGCTCACCAGCTGTGTGCCATCAGGACACTTAGTATCTCCAAACCCCGGTTTCCTAAACTCTAGGACAAGGCAAGTAAACCAGAGGAGCCTCTAAGGCCCCTTTCAGCTCTAAACATCCACAACAGACTGATTACCTGGGTTCTTGCCTCTCCTTGTGTATTATTATTCATTAGCATCTCCCTGGGAGCAATAAAAAGAAGTGAGATTTAAACCAGCCAATTTTGCTGCTCATCAGCTCTGGGAAAAGGTTTGATGAACCAGGAAGCTGAGGGCTATCTGTTGACTTTAATTATTGACACATTCCCTGCCCACCATTATACTACAGACAATCAAAATTTTACTTTATTATTCTGTTGGAGTTTCTTTTTTAGTATCTACAATATTACGTTCATAATCCTCTTTGACATCTCTTTATAGGTCTGCAGGGTCCTGGAGGCTATCATAAATATCTAAATATTAAACACTAGTAGTGTTTACTAGTAGTAAATAGTAACATGTTAGAATTATCTGTTTTAGACTTGTGTTCTGCTCACACAAATCAAATGGTATTTCCCATCCCAGCTATTGAAATGTGGCTGTTAAAACGGACAGACAATACTGCTTATAACATTTGGGTCACAGATAATGACCACAGTCTTTTCATGTTCAATAATTATACCAATATTCAATGTTCATATTACTTTTATGGTCCAGGCACTGTTGTAAATGCTTTATATGCTAAGGGTTTATATTATTGTCCCTCATACGCTGGAAAGAAAGTTCCACGAGGGCAGGGATGTCTGTTTTGTTCACTGCTGATTCCCACAGGACCTAAGAACAGTGCTCTGCACTTTTGGGCATTCAAATTCTGGTGGTTTGTCTCCAGAACCCACACTAGTCAGCACCACACTGTGTCTGATTAACAGGTGTTATAACCTCGGTGAGAAGCTGCACTTTGAGGAACACAGAATCTGCCCCCATCATTTACCACCTTGACGACGACTTGACAAGTTATTTAATTATTGGATGCCTCTATTTCCTTCCCTATAAAATGAACATAATATTATCACTACCTCATAAAATGGTGAGGATTTATATCTATTACAATAAAACAAACCACCAAAAACAATGACTTCAAACAATAGCAGCCATTTACTTTTGCTCACAAATCTGCAATTTGAGCAGGGCGCAGCAAGGAAAGCCCATTTCTGCCCCACACAGCATCAGGAGAGGCAGCCCAACTGAGGGCAGGATGGTCCAGCTACAAGACGGCTTACTCACATGACTGCCATGTTGGTGCTGACTGCTGGCTGAGAGGGACCCCGGTTCTTCTCCACGTAGCCTGTACTTCCTCACAGCATACCAGCTGGGTTCTAATAGGGAACATCCCCAGAGAGGGAGCCTCACAGAAACTGTATCCCCCTCTTTTGACTTAGCTTTGGAACTCTCATATCATCACTTTGCCATAATCTATTAGTCTGGAAACAGTCACAAAAGCCCACCCAGCTTTATGAGAAGGAGACACAGACCCTGCCTCTTATTGAGGGAGTGCAAAGTTCTGGAAGAACATTCAGGAAAAGAAAAATATTGGTTGTTTGGGGAATATACAATTTGCCACAACCTGTGCCCCTAAATCTGGTTTTCCTCAGAGGAAATTTGTACTGAACTAAGAAATGACTGGAATGTACAGCTACTCTGTGATTAGGTAAAACCGCCCTATCTAATGACATGGGATAGCAGGGTGCTGTTCACTCATCAGCCACCATAATGTGTGAAGGTTGATAATGGAGTTTTCCCATGTTCCTTGGGAGATAGATAGGGAATTCCCAGGCACTGGACCATGGAAGCTAAAAGGAAACCAATCCATGTATCAAACTGAAAAGGGGAAGTAGAGATAAGACCAGAGAATGGACACTGATCAGCAACAAAGAAAGCAAGCAAATATTTATTGAACCCCTGCTATAATGAGTACTTTATTTAGGTTATAAAAAATCTTTCTACAGCCTTGCCTTTTTACTGACCAAAAGTCTTTAAGTCATCATAAAAGCTCGAAAACTTCACAATGTACTGTCTCCGTGTTTAATCCTCACAGTAATCCCATCAGTATTATTATCCTAAGAGTATACAATAAGACTATTCTAAAGCCAGCTCCCCTTGAGGTAGTAGGAGGGCTTCAACTGTAAAAGAGGTGCAAACTTCCTGAGAAAAAGTGTAACCCAGTATTCAAAGTACTCTGATTGGGCTGGCTCAGGGCACATGCTACCCCACACATGCCAAGACAGTGCCAAAGGAAGATAACATGCTGATTGGTGCAAGGAAATAGCAGCACAACGTTTAAATATTTCTGTCATTTAAGCTTCTCCAGGCAGTTTATATAGAGGATAAATAAAATAGGCTCAAAATAGCCTATCCTTTACCTCTTTACACCCCAAGAGATGTTCATTTGTTTTTAATCTTTGTTTTCTTCTCCAAATCAATTCCTTGTCTATAACAAAGTATCTCTTCTCATCCAATTCTGTGAAATCCTGAAGCATCAGAAGGATGTTTTCATAAAATGGTTCCATTTACAAGTAATTCTATAGCAAAGCCCCTGAGGGCCATGATGCAGCAAAGTTTTAGTGCAATATTCTCTTGGATGTAATAATTCAGCCATTGTAGCTCATATTATGGGATCCTTGGTTTAATGAGAGTTTTGCTGCAAGGCATCCAAAATCCATCCAGCACACTTAAGAAAATCAGGTAAAACAGGTGTTTCCTCAATTAACAATTTAGAGTTTTGTTACATGAAAAATAAGCAAACCAAAATAGAAGATACTGTTCCTACCAAAACATACCAGTACTCTACATTTCCTGTTTTCCCAAAGACCTTGAATGTATCATTTCACGTATACATTTTTAAAGTTATTAACTTAACGCATGCTTCACTAAGAAAAATACCTCAAAAATCATTATTATTCACAGTAACCTCACGTTAATCAGCATGTGTTGAACCAGAAAAAAAAAAAAGCTGTCAAGCAATGAAGTATAAATTTTAACTTCTAAAGAATTAACATAAGTAATAAGATTAATTGAAATTTCTAATTTTGAAAAATTTTGCTTAAATGTTTAAAAATAAATAGTGTCCATGTTTACACATATTTTTAAACATGTTGTTTCTTAACTTATTGGCAGTTTCTTTAAACTTTGGCAGAATCAGAACTTCTGCATCATACAAAATTTGAATCCTTTGGTCATATCCTACTTATAATTCATTGTTGATTGCTCTCAGAAGGCTAGCATCTATTCTTAAACACTAACCAAGATAATTTTCACAATGGAATAAAGTGAAATTTGATTCCGTTCCCAACTCCCTAATTAATTTAAACAAGTCATATGAAATCCAGTTCTGCACTTTTTTTCTAAATTTTACAACTATAAAAGAAAATCTGAAATTATTTGGAATCCTAAATTGTTTATCTGAAAACATTTCAAAATATCCTCAGAGACGGCCTAGCGGAGAAAGATAAAAGACATGATGACAACAGTTGGAGGAAAGATGCAAGTGTCTCACCGTCGAGGTTTCGTTTGCCCTGATGTCCATGTCCCCTGCCTGCTCACTCCATCACTTCAGGAAACCAGAACTGAAAACTAAATCAAAACATTTTCACTTTCATCCTTCATACAAATCTATTCGCTTTAAAGAGAGCTTTGTTTATGGTTAGGGTGACCATATAATTTGTCTCCCAAGCCAGGACACTTTTAAGAATAAAAAGGTCTATTATTTATAACTAAGCCGTCTCAACAGATATAAACTGGGGCTGTTCTGGGCAAACTGGGACATAGGCTCACCCTATTTACAGACTTTGATAATTTGGTCTAAGATAAATTAAGTTCAGAAAGAGCAGTTGTTCATATTCTACACCATATTGACTTTTTTCCTTTTATTTAAAATTCTAAATTCTTGTTCACATAAGGTCTCGATCCTTGCACTTGCTTTCTTTAGCTTCTTCATTAACCTGCTATACATTCTCCCCAATTTCTTATATACTTACCAGAGCCCTGGCAAAAAATAAATGACAAGTATAATCAAGTAGACACAAACTCTGAACAGACAACAATCATGACCAAACCATTTCTAAGAGTGTATTATAATATCATCTCCTAAAAATATGGTGATTTAAATGAGTCTGTCCAGAATGGGGTGTTTGGAATTTAAGTGACATTTCCCTGAGCTAAATTTTCTCCCCGCATCATTGCTCGAAGTTACCTACTTTTCTCTTGGCCCCTGTGGATCCAGAGTTTCCTCCTCTGCGAGGCTTATAGTTGGCTATATATTTACCCCCAGAGTTCTCTGATGACTGGGTTGTTGTTAAATTACATGAACGCTCCAAAGGAATCAGATCTTGGGATTGCTCCAAAGGCAGGTTATTTTCCTTTCATTCCCAATTGAGTCAGAAAAATTTATTCATTTACTAGTCAGAAAATAAACTTGATGCACGTTTCTCAGGAGATCCATGTGCTGTACCTTTTTATGGCAAAATGCCACATGTACATCAGAAAGGAATACTTTGTCATGTGGCCCACAGCCACAGCTGCTTGGGCCACAATTCACTCAGAGCTTGTAAGGTAGGCAAGGCCGAGTCCAGAAACGACTGCGGAAAACAGGCGCAGAGGGAAGTCCTGCTGTGTTTCAGGTCATGCCTTTGCTTCCGGCCTTCTTGAAGGAGTACCTTCCTGTACGCTGGGGGGCGCTGGGCTGCTGAGACTTGCTTTCCAAGGTAAGAATTTGGAGAACCATAGGTGTAGACAAATCTTTCATGACATTTCCCTTGCCGAAACCGCACTCCCTGGCTCCTCCACCGCTGTTCCTACCAGTTTACCCTACTTTCTCCCAGTGTTTCCTAATGGTTTTAACTGTGGACAACATAGTCCTCTTTTGATTAAAACTGGGTAAGGAAATGCGATTCTTTGCTCAGCCATGGCCATTTTCACTGAAGAAATGGTTGGATTTCTTCAGTGGGTGATGAGCCTTCTATTGTCAAAAATAAGCAAAACAAAACAAAGAAACGAACAAAAGACACTTCACTAAACTGCTTTAGCAGAATGGAAACTTTCCCCTCAGTGCAAATGGTTATCAAAATCAAGCATAAACCTAAGTTTTTTTTAAGTTTTAAAGTAGTTCCAAATATCCAGTGTCCCCAATGTACTTTATGCCTTGACTCGTTGATGGTCTAGGAATTAGTTAAATGATAACTAAAAGAAAAACCTGGCAACTGAAGTATTAGAGGAATTAAGATTTCATTCCTCTTACTGGAAAAAATATCACTATTATTTGAAGCCTCCAAAAAAAAAAAAAAAGATTTTTTATGGGCATATTTTAGCCTACCATACTGTAATCAAGCATTTTTATGGGACCCATTTATATTAATAAGGCCGTAAAGGAGGAAGCTTCAGTTAAAAAACATAAGTAGCAGAAGCCTTAGGAGCCAATGACAAGGCGAAAGAGGAACCAGGGCCTCCTGATCCTGCCAGCTTCACTGCATTCATCCTGCTTCCAAATTCCATTTACTTTTTCTGTGGTCGATGTGGGAACACCCTGACCAGTTTCAAAAAGAAGGACTTGATAGCCCATCATGTGAAAAGCTATTAACATATCCACAGTTGGCCCTGAGATATGCTTTCAAGAATTTAGAAGATTGCCAACTCCCATTTGAATTTTTCTTCAGAGAAGTGCACATTTATTAGCACCCTCCTCCCTATTATGGATAAAAATGGTCTCAATATTCTCATGGGAAAAAAAAAAAAAAAAGAAAGAGCATTCTCAAGAGTCTCTGTAGATAGAGAAATAGAGTTTCTGGCCAAGAATAAAAACGGGGAAAGTCTGAAATGTTTAATGTTTCTGATTAAACCTTCAGTGGTATATTTCTCTCAGACAAAGCATTCGTCATAAGTAGCTTGTCTGCCTGAGTATGATTTATGTGGCTGGACTGAAATTGGCTGAATAATTTATGCTATTTATTGTTTGGGAAAGTTTCTTTCTTTTTTTTTTTTAATAAATAAATAAATAATGCTGTGTTAAGAGAAGAGGGAAATAGTGGCAAGTGTCAGTAGTGTGAGGAGGGAAAAAGTTATTTTCTTCCATGTTGAAAGCTAATAAAGTGTATCTAAGAGGAATGGTCTTCACATAGAAGGGCAGGACTCTAATAGGTGAATATTGTCAGCATTTTCAATGAAACCAATTGGCTAAGAGAGGCTGTCAAATAGGTGTGAAATGAGGTAAAATTACGAGCGATACACTTTCTTTTAAGGTACTTTGCTTTGTTCCTTACAGTGCCTTGCAGCAAAAATTTTAATTTAAATACTGAAAATGGAATGCAGTTCTATTGATTTAAATTTGCTAAGAAAGGCTTGGACTCTATTTCCTGTTTCCTGCATCAGTACAGAATGTGTGTGTCTGTGTATGTGCATGCATGTGAGTGCCGTCAGCTTTTCTGCTATTTATGAGTGAGTCACAGTTTATTAGACCCCACCACAACATATATTAGCATAAAACACATAACCTGAATTGTCAGTTTATAAAATTTTCAGAATGTATGATTATAGTTCTGTTCTTACTGTAAATTTTTACATGGCTCCGATGATTTATCCTACCTGCCAAAACACTGGGCTCGTATTAGACCTTGGTTGTTTTTGTCGGGCTTTTTTTCTTTCTTTCTTTTTGGTTACCATTTTATCACATAAATTTTATTCCTGGAACCTGTTCCAAAGACAGAGTTATAGACAAAAGAATGGATGGATGAGTGTGCAGAAATGCATGTGGCTCAGTTCAACTGAAACAGTTTCATAGATAACTTACTGTAAGCTATGACTAAAAATATTTGAAATGTTTACAGGCTGTATAATATATATGTTTGACATATTAAAGGAGACTTCTATCAGCTGTTCAGTAACCATTCCAGAAAAACGCCTTAAAAGAACTCAAGCAAAATCGCAGCCCCTCATCTGCAGTGCTGTTTCTAATTTGAAGGCAAATTCATCTCTGACATACAGCAGATTCTGTGCAGGTGGAAGCAAGCCCCTCTCTGCTCCTCTCTCTGCCAGTCAAATTATGTCATCAGTGAAGGATCACTGGTTTTTAATGATACGGTGGCCTCCATACTGAGAAGCAGTCCTAGCAGAGCAGTATGCATAGCCAATAAAATGGCTGTCACCAAATTACAATTGACACTTAACATCACTAAATCTGCAGTGTAATTCCTTGTGACAGTTGTGTAGGTATATTAGAAGAAAATAATTTACTTCAAACCCAGCATGTTAGACACATTTTCCTGAGTGTAATTCATGTCACATTTACAGTAGCCAAGGCAAGCAGTCTCGAGGCAACCTTAATCTGGGAAGAGATCATAGATACTAACATGTTCATTGAAGTATGATTATTTATGCATGCAATAAACAAAGCTCGAGCAGTTGTTCATTGTAGGTTTTAATTGTTATTGGGGGTTTTAATTGTTATTGGGTTTTAAATGAATATTAGCCTCTTTTGCTGTAGGGAATAAGAAAAACTATAAAAAAGCAAAGCCACATTTTATATGGAAAACAGGCATCAACTAAAAAGTCTAAATTTTTTTCCCCAAGATTAGACGGACATTCGTGTGACCCTCACCCTACTTCAGGTCTAGATTGTGTTTGGACTTGAAACTATATGCCAGTTGCCACATAATAAAAGCATTACAAGTGCAACTTCCAAAATGCAAGTAAACTAAAACACCACCAACAGTATTTCTCTTATCTCAGAGTAATAATATTGGAGAACAAAGGTTTGGGGAGCAGACAGTCTCTTCTGGAATACCATTTTGATACATTCATCCTGAGCAGATCTGTAGAAAGACCCTTCCTTGGCCTTATAAGCATACATAAATATGTGACAGAGTTAAAGGTCTCCACTCTTCAGAATGAAGTGGTTTGAATGTCTGGCGAAATGGGACTGCAAAAAATTCATTCCAACTTTGTCTCTAGGCAATTCACCTTTGGCCCAGTGATGATATGAGTCTTTTTGCTGATGGGGGAGATATAATAAGTCAGGCCAGGCAGTCTCAAGAAGGCAGGGGCCTATTTGTTAGCAGAATGAGGCAGGTGTACTATTCTAGGGGAGATTAGCTCATCCCAGCATGATAATTACCTCACAGGAAATCCTCAAGGTGACACGTCAAATGCAGGAGCTGCACATCCAGTCCTGGAAATGGGCATGCCTGTATCATTAAATAGTCTTAATTTAGAAACTCCAAATTTAAAAACACAAATCAGTGAGTGATAATTTCCCTGTCCTTTCATTAAGATATTAAAACATCTCCAGCAAGTGTGTGCTCGCTAAAGAATGATAGCTAGATAACAAACAGACCAGATGCCACGCAGAGGAATTATCCTTCATCCATGTTCGCTAGTTGATTTTCTTATCTTAGTGGGAAACTGCAAACAAGAAGAGAGCTCACTTTCAGCTCGCCGAAGTCCTTTTGATGGTTTGTGGCATTTGCTGAATCTTACCTTTTGGAAAATAATTTGAATGAGTTGTGTATTTTCCAAAACAGAATCACAGCTTTACAGATATGCCACCAAAGAGCAAAAAGGGAAAATAGCACTTGGGGTTATTTGGATATTTTAACATAAAGTTTGAGAACACACACTGTTCTTACTTCCCCATCCTGACTTTCGGGTGGCAGCCTTAACAGCATCCCAGCCTGCCGAATGCTTTAGCCGTGCTAAGCAGAGCCGTGTCACTGTACAAGCCGCAGGCAAAAGCTAGAACCTCTTTGGTTTTCTAGGTCAGTGAAGATGACCTGAGAAATTCTTCAGCGTCACTTGTCCCTTAAGCACACTCCTGAGAGCAAGAGGCTGGGGAGGCGGCAGGCCAACTGCATGACCACAGCTGCCAGACTTATCAAGTGGGCACCAGGCTGTGCGGGGTGCACCAAGAGAAGTGGCAAAAATAGAAGCAGGAAGGAGGATAATATGATTAGAAGCCATGGAGTTTCACCATATCAGTTATAGGTATAGCAAGCAAAAAAGGATTATATTTTTAAGGATTTCTTAGTTAGAAGCAGGAACTTATCAGAGCTTTATCGGAAATCAAAGTTTTGAGCAGGCATTCTTAAGGATGCATAATGAGAAAGTATTTCGTGAATAAAATCAGAATTGGGAACACAAATATTAATGTAACAGTCTTGATAAAGATCAAGATTAAAAGGTATTTATCAGTAATAAATGATTTGCATTTTATATGTAGTGCCTTTCCATGGGAAGAATCAATCTATTTTATACTCTGAAGCAGCATGAAATTTATTGTTCATTGAGGACAGAAGAAATCTTGTTACTCTCTCATATTGTTTAAGGTCCATTCCGTGATATAGATAAACAACGTGATAACCCTCAGAATGGTGTTTTACATAGAGTGATTTTGGACCACCTGCATGGTGCATCCTTGTTTAAAAACACCCCCTCTCCAAAGACTCATGCTAACTCAGGATCCCCTGCCAAGACAATTAGGATTCCCCAGAGCCCCCAGTCCTGTAGCATCCACCCCCTTATTGTCAGAACCCCTGCACCAGTTCTATCACTGTGCTTCACATTACCCAGAGCAAGAAAAGAAATCAAATAAATACAATACCTCCTTCTGGAGGAGAAGCCATCTACAGAAATTGTGCACGAACTATTCACTATTGATGATGGCAGAAAGCAGCATGAAATCCTGGACATACTTATCAGAAAGTAACTTAATCTTTATTTTGAAAATATTACAATTGTGTTATTATTAGATGATCCTGACATAGAAAAATACCTTCACACAGAAGGAGTAAGTTAACTGAGGGCAGGTGGGATCTAACCTCTTAGTGTTCTGATCCTTGCAAACTAGGTCATATGACTCCCATTGCCAAAATAAGTCTAATTTGTCATAGAACATATGGCCAGTTGCCTCTTTATTAGGAACAGCTGATTGCAAGAAATTATTTTTCCCAGATATCAAAGTTAGAATAATTTTGTTAAAAAAGACTTTAAAGATTTCTTTTGGAAACAGTCTGCTTTAAAGAAAGTTTTCGTCCTCTATAGGAAAGAGTTGAATATAAACACACACCCATGCACAGGCACACACACACACACACACACAAGCACACACACACACACCCACAATCACACACACAAATACACCCTCAGCCATTTTATTCTTTACCCAACACATTTCCCCCCACACACAGACACCCTCTTAGAAATTATGGTTCTATTCCCAGGCCTTGTTAAGACTCTTCTATCACACTAACCGTCTCAATTTTTAAAATGAACACGTCTTTCTGAAATTACATGTCGAATATCAAACAAAGGCCATTTTAATGTTTTCAAGGCCAGACCAATATCATGGATAAGTCTGAAAAGGATGAAAGTCAAATTATGAACTGTGTATGGCTTTGATAACCAAATAATTTCAGTGATTAAGACAGAAGTATGCTCTGGAATCACATTTGCACGATGATAAGGAGCAGCACTTATTTTGGGGGTTCTTTTCCATTGACATACGACATCAGAAAAAGAAAAGAGAAAATGCTTATTAGAGAAACAATTCTTCATTAGATCCTACATGCATAAGAATAATTTTTCAAATGGGAAGAATAGAGGGAAGTTCCAATGCCACATGAAAATGCTATTCTGTATTTTTTGAGGTCTCAATTATATTATAAATTAAATCTTAATTTATACCACTGATAGAAACATAAGGCATCGATTAATCTTTAACACATTATGTTTCTGTTTCAATAGGGAAAAGATATAAAAATTATTTTCTCTACATGTCTGGATATTTTAACTTTATAAAATGATCATATAAATAATAGATAAATTATCCCCTTTCATGCCAAAGCTCTATTAGTAAAGTGGGCAATATTTCATTAACATCTACATTTTCCTATTTATCCTATATTATATAGTATGTAATTTTTATTCAAACAAGTTACAGAACGAAGAGGTCTGTATTTGTAGCATTGTTACATTTAATTTTACTGAAAAATATAATATTTGAAACCAATTTAGTTTATTTTTTTAAAGACAGCAAAAAATACATTTAGAAAACCACAAACTCCACATCATATGTCATCAGGGAAATGAAAATCAAAACAAGGAGATACTATTACGCACCTATTAGAATGGCCAAAATCCAGAACACTGACAACACCAAATCCTGGTGAGGCTATGGAGCAACAAAAACTCCCATTCAATGCTGATGGGAATACAAAATGGAGCAGCCGCTATGGAAGACAGTTTGGTGGTTTCCTACACAACTAAACATACTCTTAACAAACAATCAAACAGTCACACTTCTTGATATTTAGCCAAAGGAGTTGAAAACTTATGTTTACACAAAAACCTGCAAGCAGATGTTCATAGAAGCTTTATTCATAATTGTCAAAACTTAGAAGAAGTAACAAATATGTCCTTCAGTAGGTGAATGAATAAATAAAATGTGGTGCATCCAGATAATGGGCTATTATTCAGCACTAAAAAGAAATAAGCTATTAAGCCATGAAAAGATATTGAGCAAACTTAAGTGCATATTACTAACTGAAGGAGGCCAATCTTAAAAGTCTTCATACTCTTTGATTCCAACTATGTGACATTCTGGAAAAGGCAAAACTATGGACACATTAAAAAGATCAATGCTTCTCTGGGGTTGAGGAAGGGTTAAGATAACGAGGCAAAGCAAAGCAGATTTTTAGGGCAGTGAAAATATTCTATATGATGCTATAATGATAAATACTTGTTATCATACATTTACCTAAACTCATAAAACATACAAAACCAAGAGAGAACCTTCATGTAAACTATGGACTTTGGGTGGTTATGTGTCAATGTCGGTTCATGAATTGTAATAAATGTACCACCTATGGGGGATACTGATAATGGGTGAGGCCGTGCATGTGTAGGGATGGGAGGGTCTATGGGAAATCTCTGCACCTTCTACTCAGTTTTGCTAAGAACCTAAAACTGCTTTTAAAAAATCTTTTTCAAAAACCATTCAACATTTATTCTTGATATAAGCATACAGATACAGTTTCTTGAATAGTTAAAAATACTCAACAGAAGATTAAATTTGTCCAAGTCAGTCAAGTTAGAAAATTCTAGATTTTGCCAGAAATTAACTTTACATGATTATAAATAAGCATTTTTGAAGTTTACATCATCCTTACATAAGCTTTTAAGATGAAAGTTCTGGTTGTCTACTGCTATATAAAACTTTCTCTAAAACTTGCTTATTATTTTATAATTTTTCATTATTTTATGAGTCAGAAATTAGAGCAGGACTCAAGCCGTGCAGTTCTTCTGCTTCACGTGGTAACAACTGGTGATTTGGTAATATGCAGCTAAAGGTTACCCCGATGTTGATTCCTCACTCACCTACTTAGAACCTGGGGTAGGATAGCTGACACAGGATTGGCCAACATTGGTCTCTCTCCCTGCTGCCTCTCTGCATGGCTAGCGGTGCTTCCACTCAGCAACGCAATCTTGAGGTAGTCATATTTCTTACATAGTCAGTCAGGGCTCTAAGAGTGAGTGTTCCAAGAGACAGTCAGTAGACCCTTCTAGCCTCTTCAGGCCTAGACCCAGAAACAGGCAGAGCATTATTTCCTTTATGATCCAACAGTCAAAACAGTCATGAGAGCTCACCCAGACACAGGACTAGGAAACACAGACTTACCTCTTAATAGGAAAAATGTCTACAATTTTTGTGGCCATCCTCAATATGCTACAAAAGAATGTTTTATTTTAGAATTGTACTGTTAAAAATATTTCCTACAAAAAAAAATAAATACGTCACTCAATTTCCTTACTGGGAACCCCCGGTTTTCAGGACCAATTTCAGTATTCCCAGTTAAATAGAGAATAACCAACAAAGAAAGTAGAAGGAAAGCCTAACTATAGAAACAAGCTATGTGTCAAATGGAGTATATAGCTTCCTGTGCCCAATCTAAGAGTAAGCCCAAGAGAAAAAGGTAAAGACCCTTCTACCTAGTGTGAGTTAGCATTAGTCACCCTAATGAAAAAAACCTATTGCAAATGGCCATAACCAACCCTTCATAATAGCTCAGAGTCTGTTGCTATTTACAGATCAATGTTCTTCAGAATATGGGAAGTTCTTAATAGGTTTCAGAAGATATCACTAGCAATGGCATCTCCATCTACAGGCACAAGCCCTCAAAATATTAATAAGCCATCAAGTTTTCTACCTGTTATTAAGAATGACCTCTCCTTACTCTCCAGCAACAACTATTTTGTGAAGTCTCTTCTGTTACAATTTGCACTCCTGATGCCCAACTGAGAAATATGGACATTACCTGAATAGGCAATGGAAAGACAATAAAGAATTTTGCACAGGGGTGAAGAAGGATCAAAGTTAATCCACTCCCAGGGGATTCCAGTGGACAGGTTCAGTTAGTCATTTATGCTGAGGAAAGAAGAAAGAAGGGTTAGAATCCCAAATCCTGTACTCTGAATCTTATAATGCCACCTAATGTTGAACAAAATTTAAGAACAGGAAACATTACAGATCAATGTCCACTTTATTGGGTTTTGGTTCCAAATTCCAATCTGACCTCACATCCTGGTAAACTAGGCTTGGTTGTTTATAAACTGGGAGGATTCCTTTTGTTTCTTACCAAAAAGGCCTGTAATGGGGCCCAGTAGGGGCCTTCCAAACCACCTTCCAGTAGGACTGGAGCTAGGTCTCCAACCTCTGAGTGTGTGAGTCCTCTGACTCAAAGAGGAGGCACAAAAATGAGAGAATGCTTTTTCCACGAACCTAATGAAGAACCTGCTCCAATTAAGAATTCATTCTGTGTGCTCTGTGTCTAACAGGACTTCTTAGGGTAAAGCATTTCCCTGGACAGATAGGATCTTGTGTATCACACCAGCCAGAGGAAAGAGTAATAGCATCACACACAAACAAACAATAGGCAAATGAAGACATTCCCTAGAGTAAGATCCCTCTGTATTTTCTGAATCCCGAATCCTTTTCCTAGGATTATTTAATCTCTTAAACACACATAGATATTTTAAATAATTTTTGTGTACCATATAATAAAAAGTTATGTAAGTTATGTAAGTTATGTGTTATATAGTTCATTTAATAAGTTATTTTATATTAAGTTAGGTTTAAGTTAGTTTAAATATTATATTTAAAGTTATTTATATTAAGAAATTTAATTTGTTTTATATTTAACAAGAAATTCATGTTATTTAAGTAAACCAATTTATGTAATAAAGCATATGCTATTCTTGTCTTACACAATTTAAAAGTAGCATGTTTTTGTTTAAATATATTTAAAAATAGATGTAAATTAAACTATACTGCAACAGCCTGTTGTAGATGCAGTCAACTGGAAAGCTATTATTTTCTCTTTTTAACATTAATTTTTGAAATACGATACTCATTTTGGTTCCTATACAAGAATTTGATCAGATGAATGTAGCATACACAACTGCTGAATAGTGTTGAGGAAATTTTGGAGAATTGTTATATCTGTCCTTAAACTTATTGCCTTTCAGTAACACTGTTGTGAATTTCTTATCCTTATACAACAGTCCATTATAGGTGTAAATTAAATAATGCATGACCGAGACAATAAAACTGGATAGTATCTAACCTCTACAGCAGTTAGCAATATCGAGCTGAGATAAATCCCCTGAGGAGCTAGCTGAGTCATGAGAACACTCATCTCTACATCCTTACCCAAATTAAATTAAATCAGAGATGCCTTGACTACCTAGAACATTGGTTCTCAAGTGTGTCTCCTGGCCCAGGAGCATTAGCATCCTCTGTGAACTTAGAAATGCAAATCCTTAAGCATCGCCCCAGACTTACTGAATCAGGGACTCTGCAATGAGGCCCAGCAGTCTGTGTTCCAACAAGCCTTCTGACTTTGGGATGCACACTGAAGTTTAACTCTGACCTAGAACAAGTTGAAACACCACGCACTCCTCCACGCAGCATCCTTTGGGAGAATTGGCCCTGCAGGAATGAGAAGCACAAACCTCTCAGGCAGGCAGGCAGGCAGCCCACAGAAGCCCAGGCAAAAGATATCATCCAATTCAGGTTGCATTATTAATAAGGCAGAAACATTCTAAGGGTGGAAATGCTCTCTTCAGAAGAGAGAATTGAAAGAAAACTTTGGTTACATCTCACACTTGCGGCATAATTTTGAGAGAAAATTGACTTTGGAGTCTGACCAGGCTGAATTGAAATGCTGGCCCTGCTACTTGCCGGCAGCATGACTGGCTGTAGGAGGGAAACTGAACAACTCTACGTCTGTAAAATGGAAAGAATAAATCTGTCCTCGTGGGATTGCGGTGGGATTTTACTACACGTCATATGTAGAGGTCAGCCCAGCACAGGAGAATTTCTTTATTTAAATAGTAGGATGGTGGGATAATTAACCAAGCATTATTTCGATTTTTGTTCTCCCTTTATTTTTCCCACTCCTCCTTCCTGCCACGTCTAGCCAGGGGCCAGGTTTTGTGCTCTCCTGGCTCTGGGATGGTTTGTGGAGGAGCAGAAAGCTCAAGCTGTAAAAGACTGTTGCTGTCATCAAAGAGATTGTGCCAGGTGTCCTTGAGGGTGAGGAGAGAGAAGGGATTCGCTCTGAGATTTCCCCATGTCCTGAGAGAAGGGCAGAGCCTGTGGGACTCCGTGGGGAGTGGGCTCCATACACTGCTCCATGGCAGTGGGAGCAGAAAGTGATCAAGGAGCGAGGGCTCTGTGTGGCTTGTAGGTCTGGACTACAAATACTGGGCTTCACAAAGGTTCCTGGCACAGAAGCAAAGCAGCAAAACAATCTGACCCGAAATAAACATCCCGACTAAGAGAACGGGTATCCAAATGTAATTATTATCTCAGCTCATCCAAGATGGGCAGAGTATGCAGTGCTTCTCTGTAAGTCCCCTGGGCCTTTGCACAGAGGAGGAAGGGGAGAGGATCCTAAATCTAACTGAACCTTCTATTAGGCCCCCTTCTATTAGGGTTGTAGTTGGCTCAAAGCAATATTTAAATGTGATGTTTCTAGTACATCTGAGTTTGTGGACCGATAATCACACCCTCTGCTACGTTTGTTATTAATAGCCACTTTACCTTCAGATTTACACAGATATATTTTATTTAGTTAGTAAAAGCAAAGGCCTTTTCATGGACAGAGGATGAGAGGGTGCCAGTATTCCCCTTTTATCCTTAGGAAGGCAAGGTGGGCATCTACAGAAAATCTACAAAATTCTTCTATATGTAGGCTTTAGTGAGTATAAAGTAATGGCTTTTCAAACCTCATTTGAATCTACATTTCTAAAACAACATTCTGGGGCTTAAAATTCCTTCTTACAATTAAATTATTTCTCTTTCTCATAAAATTCTTTGTATACAAAAATGGCTCATTGAACTAGGTTCTCTCATGATATATGAATGTGGCTACAAAGACTAATAAGGAATTAGTAGGCCCTCCTCCATGAGAGTCCCAGACCAACCAGGCTGGGGTAAGAAACATGTTCCACCGTAACAACATCAGAAGAAATCAGAAGTTCTCTAAGAATACATGTGAAAAATTGCAACCCCCATATTACTGTGTAATAGAGCAAGTAGAAACATCCCAACATACAAAGGGAAGAGAGTCTGACCTTCGTGTTCCATCAGATGACATCAGTGGTATGGTGGCCAATGACCTTCTAAACATGATAAAGTTTTAGAAAAATAGGCTATTTGTACATGTTCGCCATTTGAAGTCCTTTCCTCAGGAATTGTTGAACTGCTTCAAATCTAGAATTACAGTTCAAGAAAGTACGGATCAGTACTGGCAAAATATAATTAAGTAAACTGGCCAATTCGATATAATTTGCTATTATCTGACTCACAATGTGAGATATATTATTTGAGGCAATTATTTTGTGACACTGCATTTACACATATTTTTAAATTCTTGGTGGTAACTAAAAAAATGACTTAATTAGGTCAATTCTCCTTTCTTAATCTCTCAGGCAAAGCAAAACACCCTCTGTATCTACAGGGAATAATCTCTACCCTCCCATAAGAAAGAAATTAATTCTCTCTTCCCATAAGCCTGCAGAGTTTTTTCCTCTGAGAATTTGACAGCCAACTTCCAATATGACAGATCAAGGCAACGAGCAGTGTTTGACTACTCTGATTAATATTTATTGTGTCCTAGAGTTTTGCTAGCTATCATTCAGGGGCCAATGAAAGGTGTCCAAACAAGGATAAAAGTATTAAAACATAAAAGGTTCAAAAGATCCACCATAGCATGTTGGTTAATAGAAAGAGACTCTGGAAGCCAACTGCCTGCCTCGTAGCTTGTATTTATTGGAAACTACTCTGGGTGGAGGTAAATTAAGGTTTCTTCAAATCTTTATTTTCTTACTTTACAACTGGCATATGTAATTCATAAGGAAATGAGATAAACTATCTAGTAAATGATATCTTCTGTTTATGTCAGGGTCCAAGAATTCATATAAAGTTATAACATTTGTCCAAGGAATTTAGTATGAGTAAGGTTTCCTCATACAAGACACTGTTTGTTTGTTTCTACTCGGTATTTTCAAAATCCAAGATTGAACTAGCTTTATCATACCTTGTTAGAAAACTTTAGGCCAAGTTTCCAAAATGAAAGTTTTATTCCCAATTTATTCAATGCCCAGGGGTTTGGAGAGGAGAAATGGATATGAAATGCAGTACTTGCTCTCCAGAAGCCAAATTAAAAAGACAAACAGACATAAAGTAGTTAAAAATAATTTTAAAGAATCAAATTCAGGATGTGGTTCCATAGTGTAGTGGCTAGCACTTCTGCTTTACACGCAGAAGATCCTGGGTTCATGCCCCAGTGGAGCCACAGTCCATGGTCAACGGCCATGCCACCCTGAACAATCCCAATGTCTGATCTCGGAAGTCTAAGCAGGGTCTGCCTGGTTAGTACTTGGATGGGAGACCACCTAGGAAGATCAGGTGCTGTATGCATAAATAATAATAAATAAGTAAAAAAAGAAAAAGAATCCAATTCAACTAACACTTAGGATCTGATTCCATGCCAGTACTTCCACATGTTACCATTTTCCATCTCATTTATTAATTTCCTCATTTTCTAAAAAAAGGCAATGAAGACTCCAAGGTAAAATGACTTGCTCCAGGTCCAAAGTTGATACATATAGAAACCTATTTTGGAACCAAATTGATCTGACTCCAATCTAAGGTTTTTTTCCATTCCGCCAAAGCTGCCAAGATGATCATCTCATCTAAAGACAAGATGTTCAGGAGTTCAAAGGAAAGGGGATTGAAGTCAATAAAAATGAGCAAAAAAAAAAAAATCTCCCACGGAAGAGGCTGAAAGTTATTAGGATTTGGGGAGGTGAACAGGAAGAGGAGGGGCCACAGTGGAAAGCTGAGAAGTGCAACTGAGGAGAATGTGAAGACAGGCCAGACTGAGCAGTGAGGAGTCGTAGGAGAGGCGGTAAAGATGATTCCGGAATTCAGATGGAGGTAGACACTCAGGCAGCAGAGTCGAGGCACAATATTGAGAGATCAGGAGCCTTTCCAGGCTTTTCAGTAAGGACATGGGTGTGTCACAATTATTTGTGTAGTGGCAGAATTAGAGAAAAGGAAGAGGTAGCCAGGAGAGCTGCGAGAAGGCCACTTACTGCATTAATTCAGGCAAGGTGTACCAAATGTCTGCCGTTGTCTGATGACTATGGAATAGAAAAGAGATAACATCACAGTACCTAGCTGAGGAAACATTTTAAGAACTTAATGTTTGTGAAGCATGAAGGAGAGCAGTAAGTTAGAAATGCCTTAGGGCGCTGAACCTGGAGAATTTCGACAGTGCGATACTGTTCATAATGGGAGCATTGAGCCAGGGAGGAAGAGAGGCACCCTGGTCTGGGAGAGACAAGGGCAAAGCCTTGCACTTAGAAGGAAATAAACACCGCAAACAGAAGACACTGGGAAACCAAACTGAGTTTAATTCTAAGTCTGTTGAGTTCCATGTGACACTGGGGCAAACAAACACCAATATGCTGTGCAAAGTTGTGCATAGGACTAAAACGCTGGTCAGGAGTTAGGATGAAAACATAAATGCAAAAGTCATCAACACACACACAAAAGAGAGTGGAAAGTGAGTAATTTGACTAAATAGCATAAATGACCACTGAGGTGTTCTACCTTGTCCATGAGCACCAAGAGGAATTTCCATTTGTTCATCTCTTGTTCTCTTTCTTAGTGAACACCACGAAATGTTGAGCACCTGACTTCTGAAGAGCAGGCAGGAGGTAAGGGGCATTCTCACCATCCATGAATTTGCTTTCCATTTTCTGGGAGGAGTCGCCACCATTTATTCCCCTCTTGAAACCTCTGGGAAAGGAACACATGAGAGAATTTAAATGTGCTAAGAAATCTGAAATGCTGAAAATGGCACTTTAGCATTGACTGGATAAGAATTACAATGTTCCCGCCAGCTCAGATACAAGCAGTTTTAATTACCAAAATAAATGAAATTTAAAATTTTTCTTGCATACGTAAAGTCAGAAAATAAACTGCTTTCTTAAGTCTTATAAAGTGTCTTTTTCTAAATTGGACAAATTATAGTATCATAGAACCGTATGTGCTGACAGGGAGTATCAAAGAGACCTAGGCCAGTTTCCTTGGATGACAATATCAGGAGGTGTTCACTAAGCCACTGATGGATGACAGCTGGGCTACATGATTACTTAGACATACATCTTGTCATCAGTTCTCAAATATCACCCAGGAACCTTTTTCAGGCTGCGAAGTGACCACAACCAGTATTTTGGATTATCGTAGATGACAGCAGTGCCAGTTCTAACATTAACCTAACCTAGGACAAAAATGGAATTCTGGAAAGTTCTATCTCACTGGGAAAGTTTTCTATAGAAAATGCAAATCTGTCCTTCTAGGGTCACAGGAGAATCAGAGGTAGTCAGAGCAACTGAACTACTGGGAACCCCGTTCCTCTTTCCCTCACATCTGGTATGGATTTATAATGATGCAAAAAAAAAAAAAAAAAAGAAAGAAAGAAAGAAAAAGAAAAAAAGAATCATTTAAATTAGGCATGTGGATTTGTGCCTTGACCTTGTTAAGTGAAAAGTAGGTGTTACTCCCATGAATTTCTATGAAATTGGTAGTAAATGTGCAAAAGTCAAGACCCCCTATAGAATATTAAGAAGCCATATGCTTAAAAGAGTAGAGACACTCAATTCTAGTACACTCAGGCATGGAACATACAGATACAACTTAGATGATTTATTGCAGATTTGAACTTGGGCTTTTTTTTTTTTTTTTTGGATATAGTAAAAACATAAGAAAAAGGAAAATAAGTGAGGGTACGATTAAAGGAGCGTTTCATTGTTAAATAGTCCATGACCAGATCCCCGAGTTACAGATTTCCAAGACTAGACTTTATCAATTATAAATTATGAATGCAGTACAAAGGAGATGAGATATTAAGAGTAAATGCTTTCCTTAAGAAGTTTGCCACGAAGTTTGAGAAATTTTTTGATCTTTTTATACTAGAAAAAAAATTGTTTTATTCACTCAAACTTTAAAATTTCAAATTATACTGTTAGACTTTATAAAATAAAGTTTCTTGCCATCCTCTTTAGCTCGGTAATTTAATATTTTGCCCCATTCTCATGTTTGGCCAATCTAGCCCTTTGTTTCCACCTTGGATCGGGACTTTGTGTAATATAGAGAGTGCCTGGAATTGTTTGGTCTTTGACCTCCAGGTCCAGATAGTTTTATGCAGAAACACCCCATGATTATTGCCTTCACCTTCTGCAGCCTCCCTTTTTCTCCTTGAAGAGTACAGGTTCACAGCCAGGGCTTGGCTCTTATTACAGGTTTTAAGTTGAAGTCTATACAGTGAAAAGAACTCTGTTTTTATTTCTTTGGAATTATTGGCTTTCAAGGCTTTTGAATTCCCTGCAGATAATTACTGTTTTGGCCCATGATTTCTCTGATATTTGATGCCTCTGGGTGGAATAAATTACCTATCTAACAAGGAGGGTTAATTGGTGGTTGTGAGCCAATGTGTGTGCCCCTTACATTCTTTTTTTAAGTGCCCTGCATATTCTGACCATCTGAAACAACTTTCTGTTCTGACCCATCTCCTCCAGTACAACTTGTGGTTTAAATTGTCGACTATTGGAAACTAAAGAGATAAGGAAACATTTTGGTAGTTTCATGTGTTACAATGTTGAAGGTTCTCCTGGTTCTGTGACATTTGTACCCCCACGTTTCTAATATTATGCATAAGAATTGTGTAAGCCTAAAATGCCTACGCCCAGATCCAATCTCATAAAACTTACCAAAATTCAAACTTAAAGTAAAGTTTCCATAAAGTTAACTCTATGAGCATTCAGCCTCCCTTAGCCATTTCACAAATTCCTCTTAGACAAATTATGCTTTTTTGTGTGTTAGTATTTGTCTTATTAAATCCATGAAGCTAAAAATGCCTCAACGAAGTAAAACATTATCACCAACTTTCACAGTAAATTGTTTTGTGTGAATGAAAGCTTTTTAAAAGTGTAACTCTCGGCAAAATTACCCAAAAGTAGTTTAGTAAACGCCATGAAACATAACATCTGCATCTCAAAAATGCATTCTGTATGCTGCAGGAAAATTGCAGTAGCGAAGCAATTTTCTAATATTTACATATTTATAACAAGTGCCTGTCAATGCGAAGGCTAAGCTAACCTGTAATACTTTCATGTTACGTAAAATGAAAAATGCCTCATGCTTGGGTGTTCTAATAACCATGATATTATTTTAACAATTACACTATTTAATACCTTGGATTAGTCTCTCTGATAGTGCTATTAGCTGTCACTACCCTCGATAATAGGTGGCTTCATCTTTGTTATGACATGATCTTTCCTACTGTTTGTTGACCTTTCAATACAAGGGGGAGGGGACGCTCCCAGCCCCCCAAACCTTTAAGCAGCTACTGTAAAGCTGCAGTTTAATTCTCAGCTGGAATGTTTAGAAACCCATGGTGCTAAATACCTCAGTGGACTGCTTAAACACCAACAACAGCCTTATGGGGCCTTAGCAGAACTTAAACACATCTTTTTTTGTTGAGAATATTGCATTCTGCCACAATTCTGTGGGCTAACCCTGGGCTCACATTAAATATACCAGCCTCATTGAAGCTTACTGAATTGAGTTGAGTTGCTCTTTGTTTTATTCTCTCATGGCTTCACCCCCAACCGGGACTGGGCAGCCTTTCTTCCAGTGGAGCGTGCTTTAAAGTAACCCAAAGAAGAGAAGGAGGGGGTTGCGGGGTGAAAAACCAAAAGGTGCAGCTAAGGCCCATAATTAGTCTTGATCCTCCAAGTCTAAAATATTTTAACGCCAGGTTTCTGATTGCAGTACAGGCAAAGTGGATTTGGGAATGCAGAAAAGTAATTAGGTCTGTGCATTGAAGTGTGGAGAACATTTAAAAGTGAATGGGTGGTTACTACATTCTTGGCAGGCTGTTTTTTTCTTTTCATGCTCTGCTGTTGTTAGAGGTGATGGGTTTATTGCAGTTTTTGCACTCTGGAGGTGGCTGTGTTTTTCTTAACCTAGCCTTTTGCTCTCCATCTCAAAAATGAATCTTCATGGTGTGAGGAAGAATGAGGGAGATTTTTAAAAAGTAAGAACAAGGCACATTGGCCAAATATTATGCAGTGAAGCAGAATAAGTTGAGAATAAACCTCAATGCCGCAACAGGTCACTTATAAAGATTCTGGGTTTAATTAATGACTCACTGAGCCTAGGACCAACTGGAGACAATGGTCACCCCAAGGAGAAAGAAAACAAAACATGTTATTCTCTAACCATGTTCACAGAGCCATCAAAACTATCTGGGGAGAGGCTGACATCATTATGTCACTCTTAGTCCTGGTATAGAAGGTACAGACCATAAGTGTCTGAGTAGGCAAAAATACATGTTTTTGATCACTTCAATTTGCTCAGATCACATGTCTCTTCAGCCTAGACCTTCATGCTGTCAAGTTATCATCAGTGCTGGCTCAAAAGTCACAGAAAATGTATGTGCTTTTTTTTTAATAGTTGCATTTGGGGGGGGGGTGTTGCAATAAGAATTAATAAAATTTAAATAGGTTCCTTTTGATTTCCACAAATTTTTTTTTTTTTTAGCTTAAAGAGCTGGCTTTTTTTTTTTTTTTAACAATATAGACCTACACATGGAAAAATTGTATGAGGCAACTCAGTCTTTCTAAAAGCACTTAATGAGATCTACTGAATTTGAAAAAGCAGAATCGAATCTAGCTAATGGAGAACCAAATGAAACGAGAGGTAGGTTTTGGGGGTTTGTTGCTGTTGCTGCTGTTGTTATTGATGTTTGGAGTTTTTCCGTTTGTTTTGTGTTTGTTTTTATTTTAGAAATGTGTCTTAGAAAGGCCTCCATCAAAGACCACTGATCAGTATGTTTATGTCCTCGGCAACTACTTCAGCGCACTTAAAGTTTAGACAAATGAGTTCCTTCCTTTCTAACACTTTTTTAGTGTTGTCTTCAGTATCTTAATTGCTATTCTACATTATCTAGCCTGTTGTATGAGTATATTTTCTTAGCCACATACAGCTCTTAACTTACTGCATTTATCTCTTTTTCTAGTGAACAAGAATGAGCACTTTACTATTTGAGATATTATCACTTTCGCCCTGGCTAGACTCAGAGAAGTTCTCTCGCCTCAAGTTTTCCCATTAAGAGAATAATACAGCAGTGATATTGTTTAGCAATTTTATGTTTTAGGTTTTCCAGAAGACAGAAATAAAATATATGCTCTGATGCAATTATAAATAAGATTAACATCTTTACCATACCCTGTGTTTAACAGAGAAAACTTGGAAACAGCATAAGTGTCTAGCAATCATGGATGAGTGGAATAAATGATGATACATTCATCCAATGAAATGCTATGCAACCATCAGGAATGATGCTGGGGAAGACTATTTAATGACCAGAGAAGGTTTTTAAAATAGGTTTACATTTAAAAAGCAGATTTCAAGGCAATGTGCATAGTATAATTCTGTGTGTGTGTAAAATATGTAGTAATTATATACTTAAATATATAATCATTGTAAAAAAAAAAAAAAGTAAGCTCACTTTTAAGGAAAAAAAAATACACCAAAATGTTAATAAAGGTTACTCCTAAGTAGTGACATTCAGAGTGGTTTTAATTTCTTCTCCCTTCTTATCTGTATTTTCTAAAGTTTATTTAATGAACTTATAATAGGACAAGTTAGTTTTGTAACAATGAAACTATTAATAAAAATTATTTAAATAGAAATAGCTTACCAAACTATGATATTTAATTCTTCAGGCGTACTTTCTAAAGTACTCTTTACAATCTGTCTCTCAGAGTGCCAAAAGCAAAAAATTAAAAAGTTTTTCTCCTGCCCACATCCCATATTTATCGTTGTCTGAAGCCTCACACAGGATTTCCTGAGGACCTCTTTCCAGTTGCCTAACAGGCAGCATTCCACAATTAAACTGTGTTTTACATTTAAAAAAAACCAGTGAGAAAACATACCCCTCCCACCCACCCAGTCTTTCTGCCTTAAGGCAGCAACTAATCAGGGCTAGACCTCACTCTGACCAGGCTCTACCACAGAAGGCAAACTTCAGGTCCCCGAGCACTTGCCAGGGTCATCCCCCTCCTCCCTGAAACTAGGAAGCAGGGTCCACATTAAGACTCCGCCACTTGTGTTAAGGAAATACTCCTTCTTGGATGCCTGATGTATTCCTCATTATGCAAATGGGAAATAAGCACTAGCTTATCCAGGTCAGATACATAATGTGTATAATAATTGCTGGGGGAAATATGTGGCTCAGTGAGCTCATCTAAAGCCAACAGCTTAAGAAGTTTGTGTCCAGCATAGACACTGACTTGCTGGGAACCCCTAGGAAAATCACTTAAACTCTTTGTGTTTCATCTTAAAATAGAGACGATAGGAATGTTGACCCAGGCCCCAGGGAATAGTGAAAGATTGTGAAGCACTTCAAAAATTCTTGTATCAAAGTAATAGGTGCTATTTAGGGAAAAGGTCGTGAAATAATCAAAGACCTCCTGCAACCTCAATAATAACACTTTGATTTGACAAACTGTGATCTAGGCATAGCTGAGAAGGCATAACTAAATTCGCAGAAGCCCAAATTTACAGACATTTACAAGAGTTAGTTTAAGAACTTCATCATCTTTTTTTTTGCAGAAGACTTGTTGTTCTCTTGAAGAAGAATATACCAATCAGGTTTTTGTGCAGATTCTCTGGTTTCACACAGTTTAGAAAAGAATCTTATCCAGAGATGAGTGGCTGAGAAAGTTCTTGAAAGCTTTACTTACTACAAACCAAATTGTATTCAGCAGGTAGAAATTAACACATGGGCTAGATACAACCTAGGATCACAAAACACACATGGAAGCCACAAGAGGCTGGAATATAGTGCTGCGCTATAATTATGTGGCTTTTTTCAACAGTCACTGTAAGCTTCTGTGGCTTCCATTAAAATACCACTAAGGGTAATTGGCAGGATTTTTCTGGTCCGTACCCATTCTCCCTCTCCCATTCTCGCTGGGCACAACACCCTCCTACGATCTCTGATCTGAGACTAGACAATGCCCCATAGTCTGTCACAGTATTTTCTAGGTGGTTTACCAAATTTTCTACATGGTCAAAGAAAAAGGACTGGTGGTGACTTGATATCTCCCACGATTTGAGTCACAGATTTCAGTCATCATCTTTAGGTCTGGTGTGTGCCCACATAAGGGGGATATTAGAGGAAATTCTGAGAAAACCAGAGTAGGAACTAGAGCTGTCTTTATGCCTCCTGCAATTTCTAGCCTTAAATAAAACAATTCAAAACAAAAGAATGACTTCTTCCTGTACGTCTGATACTGTGTTGAATTATGTAATCATCATTTTTACCTAGTGTAGTGGTTCAAAGAATTGTCTTTGGAATCGGACAGCTCTACTTCTCAGCCAAATGGCTTTGAGTAAGTAATTTAATATTTTCTTACTTCAGTCTCCTCATCCATAAAACATGGATAATAATGGCTAATATTGTAAAGGGGCTTGAGATGAGGCATGCACGTATTTAACAGAATGCTAAATATATAATTAATATATGATGCTTGTCATATATTAATTATTCGATTAATGTTAACAGCGTTGTTAGCAATGTTGTTACAGCAATTTCAGTAGCTAGTTTCCTTATTTGGTAATAGAGAATATTGACGCTGGGGAAGATTAAGTGGCTGGCAAGCCAGAATTCCAACCCAGGAACTCTGCCTGCAGAACACATGCTGTTCCCACTACCTTTCACTATTCCCCACTTTGGGACATAGAGTCAGAGCAGTTCAGAAGAATATGCTCACAAATCTACTAAGGTAGTCTAACCACCCCATGCAAGGATCTCAAAACACGAGGCCAGGCATAGAAATATATTCTTTTATCCTCAGCAACACTATTACAGCTTCTCTCGTGGTGAGTAGCCCTGTGTTTGTCTCAATCCCACAGTAATAATGCTCACCGGGACACTTTCAAATGAATTTCTCAGCACCAAGGGCAGAAGAGAGCAAAAGTGATCATTCGTTTTTCCTTTCTTTCTTTCAGTGGAAAATCCATGACCTCTGTGACCCTCAACCCAAAGCCATAGCCCAAGGCTTGGTATAGCTAAGGGTGGAGGGGTGTGGGGAGGGCTGATAATGTTAGAGAAAGCCAACTAAGAGCAGAAACAAAAGCCAGTAAACAGTGAAAGAAGCTTAGAAGGGGGAAGAAGGAGGGGGGCCTGGAAGCAGAGAACAAGACACAGAAAAAGGACTTGGAGGAAGACTGAATAAATTGTTTGCTTGTGCTGTTTAGCAAAATCAGCTAAACTTGGCTTTCAAAAAGTTTCACACAAAATCATTTTCACTGATTATTTTTTGGCACAAGAAATTTTGTAAAATTTGGAAATTCACAAAGTGACACAATTTGCTAAAAATGCCATTCAACATAATTTGATATAAACTACAGAAATCTTATTATAATTCATTAGAAAAACTTAAAAATGTGATAGTGTCCTGAAAACTTGGATTGTTTCCACAAGAATCACTGGCAGCTAAAAACCAGCATAAGAACCAAAATGCTCAGTCTATCTATTCACAGGCAAATGTCATGTGTCTTTTATGTGGTTAGCTTCACTTTAATATCCTGGAGCTATTTTGTAGCCATTTTTAGTCTTTCATTTTATTTTTTCCCAAAAGTCAAATCCTTCAGTCCTTATACACGTAGGCAATTCTATATAAAATCCATATGACCCATTTATCAGCAAGGAAGCCATGCTTACTGTTACAACTGAATTCTGAAGATCTGAGTCTCGATTCTACTGCCCCATTATTATAACTGGCCTAGGCCGTGTGTGTGTGTGTGTGTGTGTGTGTGTGTGTGTTCTGAATAGGATAAAAGTGGTTAGCTTCCTAACAGAATCCAGTGCTCCTAATATAATCTGGGAGGCACATGCTATACAATGAAAACAATCCTAAACGAACAGCAGAATGTCTAGAAAGCTACTGTCCCATCGAAGGAAAGAATTTTGTCTTGACCACCTGAGCAAATAAATATCTTAGCAGATACTAAGTGCTCAGTAAGTGACAGGAAAGAACAGAGGAGAGTAGGAGGGAGAGAGAATGAAAGGGATGAAGAAAGGAAGATTCTGTTCAAATTTGAAGACACAGTAAAGTGAACTTGGACAAATCGCAAACTTTTTAAAACCTGTTTCCTTGTGTATGACTGTGAGTAACACCTAACACCAACATTATTTATAGCCAGGGCATTGCGGTTTATCAGAGGTTTTTGAATGCATTGTTATTAAATCATCGTATTATTTTTGTTGTTATTCCTATCATCATTGTATAAGACCATATAATAAAAAAACCATTTATCTTTTCTCAACATTCCCAAGCACTCTTTTGATAGCTCTCCCAGGCATATCCATGCTTTGTAGCTCCATGTTCTCAATCTTCCAACTCCCACCTACCAGGTTTCCTGTCAGGTGGGCTCCTTTCTAAATCTCGTTTTCTAGAAGCCTCTTAGACTTCTTCTCACTTAGATAAAAAATATTGATTTAATCCATTCTTTAGTCACCTGATTTACACTTGATAATCTGACAAATTCATATCAAGGTGTTGAAAATGTGTATTAGCTCTTGATATCCATTGCCACTCCCTGAATTACCAGACTGGAAAGAATAAAACTACATTTCTCAGGCTCCCTTGCAATTGGAGTTCCAGGTGCATTCTGGACTTGGCTAAAAGGGTGTTATTTGTGACAAATTTGAAACACAGTAGAGGCTACCTTCCTGTGGCAGTTGCACTTGACAAACAAGCTCTAATAGTCAACATGCTGGCAGTGGCTGGGGTCTGATTTCTCCTCCCTGCTCATCAGGGTCTGGGGTGAGAGGCGGCCAGGGCAAAAGCCATGGTAGCTTGGGCTTCAGTGCCTCTCTAACTGCTCAACTGCAGTAGCAGTGGGACAACCAGAAAGCAGAACTCAGGGCAGCTCCCTGACTTTCAGCTCTCCCACTGGTTTTGTGAACTCATAATCCCCTGTATTAAATTCCTTTCTGCTTACATCCAGGGCAGTTTCTCTTTTCAGCACTGACCTCTGACTGATGCAGTAGTTAATGATTAATACGGGTTCCAGTTAATCATTCCATCCTCCCTACTCCCTTATTATTGTGTTTATAACTACATACACATTTCGCTTGGTGTTTTAATGCTTTATTTACATATTTATGTCTTCTACTCTATTATTTTTCTTCATTCGAATATCGAACTTTACCCTATGACCAGACTGTGAACTTTTAGTAAAGATTCAACGTCTGTCATGTTTCTTTGCCTGGTGCCAGTGTCAATGCATAGTGCATAGGAGGCAACTCAGTAACACTGGAGAATAGGGGTGCCTCCTCCACCTATAGGAAGGGCTGGCCCCGCATATAAATGCTTGCGCTGTTTGCATGACACCCATCACTAATGCTCTAAGAAGAAAAGAGAGCCTTTAAAAAAATCTGTTTCCCTATGTAATCTATCTATCCTCACCCATGAATGTGTGCGCAGGCAAAATAACATGAAACACCAGTGTAATTATCTATATTATTCAGTGTTTAAAACAACTCCCTTAAGTAAAAAGACTAACAAACTGGGAGAAAATTTTTGCTATTTATTGTATTTATAATACAGGGAAAGAACTAAACTCTCTAATCTATATAGAAACCATAGAATTCAAAAAGAAGAAAAAAAAAACCCTATTAGAAAAATGAGTAATAGTTCACAGAAAAGGAAATACGAGTGACTCATAAACATATGAAAAGATGTTCAAATCACTCCTACATAGAAAAATGCAAATTAAAACTACATCAAGATACCATATTTCACTATCAGGTTGGTAAAAATCCAAAAATTTGACAACCCCTATGGTTGGCAAGATACAGAGAAACGGGAACAGTGATTCATTGCTGGTGGGAGTGTAAATAGGTATAATCATTCTGGAAGGCAATTTGGCAATATTTATTGAAATTACAAATGCATATACTCTTTGACTCAGCAGTTCCAATTCTGGGATTTTATTCTACAGATAAATTCACACATGGGCAAAATCATGAATGTACAGGGTTATTTACTGCAGTAGTTCTTGTAATAGCAAAAGACTGGAATAATCTAAAAGTTCATCAATAGAGAACTGTTTAAATAAGTCATGGCACATCTAAATAACAGGATACTGTTCGGCCAAAATTTCATACGGCAAAGTTCCATAGTACCGACATGTATATGTAAGATCTATTAAGCAAGGGCAGGGGAGAGGATTCAAATAGTAATAGCATGCTACATTTGTTTAAAAAGTGGGGAAAGAAGTGGGTGTTAGCATTTTCTTATATAAACAATTTTTTAAATATTTGGATGTCTACACAAGAAACTAATAACAGAAATTATGTATTCTGGAGTAGGGGTAGAAAGCAGCAGATGGGGGACTGAGGAGAGGGAAGCTTTTGCTATGTTCAATTTTAATCTTATTAAATTTTAAATCAAATGCGGCTATTACTTAGTCAAAAAATAAATATTAAAATATAACTATTAAGAAAAAGAAGGATATTTCAGTCTCATTTATCTGGCTTGGTCAAATCCTAGTATTTGGAGGTACAACTCTCTGCCATCTCCAGAAGTTTGTAAACCAGGAAAGGGCATCTACAAAGTTTTAAGAATAAAGTGATTGCCTACTGAGAACTATTTTTTTAATTTATTGGAAATATATTGACATCACAGTAGGTTAGAGTCAGGAAAAATACCAGGAAGTCTTTTCTTACTTAAAAACATTTCCATATTAATTTTGTATTGATTTGGTTTAATAATCTGCTTTTTCAAAATGCAAATACAGGGGACATTTCATACAAGTATCTTGAAACTCGGTGTGCATTATTTAATTCGATAATCTCTTAAAGAATAATCCATATCTGCTGAGGGGTGGGTGTTTTCAGCTAAAGGGAAGAGAAGGGGGTTGGGGTGAAGATCCAAGCCTGTAGAAAGGGAAGGACTGTGTGAAGTAGCAGTGGCAGACAGCCCAGCAGACAGAGGACAGAGGAGAATGGGCAGGACTGGGAGAGAGAAAGGACTAGAGAAAGAAAGGTAAGAGGATGACTAATCCAAAGCCTGTTTCACTTGTGCCTGAAAACTTGCTGTTGGTGGCAACCACCTGGTTTCCAAAGATAATCAGTGTTCCTAGTGTTTCTGATACACAAATCCTACCTTGCAAATGCTCGAGATCATTGCAGAACCTTGCTTTGTTGATCCAAAAGGGAGCTAGTGCCTATTTAGCTTCATGGGTTTTTCTTTCCCTTTTTTTAAAAATACAAAAAGCTGTAAATATTTAATGTATATAACTTGATGAATTTGGAGATAAGTATATACTCATATGCTAAATTATCTCCATAATCTATGCCATAGAATTAGTCATCACCTCCAAAAGTTTCCTCCTGTCTTACCCTTTTTCTTTTTCTTTCTTTCTTTTTTTTTCTAGATAGGGACATTTAACATAAGATCTAATCTTTTAGAAAATTTTTACATAAACAGAACAGTATTGTTAACTACATGCACTATACCATAGGGTAGCTCTCCAGGATTAATTCATTTGCATAACTGAAACTTTGTACCCTTTGATTAACATCTCCCCCACACCCAGCCCCTGGCAACCATCATTCTACACTCTTCCTCTTTGAGTTTGACTATTTCGGATGTTTCATATAAGCAGGCTCATAGGTTTCTAATATATGTACTATATTTCATACAGAATTATTTTGTGGTTTCCCCCCCTTAAAATCTACAATAAAATTGACAGCTATTTAAAGAGTAGAGAATTAGGTGAGATTTTACATTGTGAAAAACATGTATTTTGGGTTAGTTTTGTTATCACATAGGATATACGTGTACATAAACATCATTTCTGAACCAGCTGGTTCACTTGAAAGCCAGTTTCAAACTGTTCAATACTCTCATTAATAGAAATTGCTTACATTGTGACATCTGCTAAATAAAACCAATGATAGTAAATAAAATGAGTTAAATCAACTATACTATAATCATCTTAAGAACATCATGTCTTTCCCTTGTATTCTGAAAAAGTCATTGTACCTGTGTTATCCAAACCAATAGCGGTGTGGGATTAAACTTTAATTTAAATGCGTTAAGAATAAATTGTCAACTGTGGTGAATAGCACAGGTTCCTGTATACTGCTCCAGCAGGTGTATGCTCAGCCTGGTAGTAAATATACAGTATTGGCAGGGTTGCGGCTCTACTTGGAGCAGTCACCAAAGTTCTTCATGTCTGTTTCAGCACAAAGTTTATCATAACTTTGAAGTGTTTCATATTATCGAAACTCTGCAGTGCATGTGCTATGCATATAGAAATACTTTTCCCACTGGTTGAGATGAGATGATGCAGTCATGTGGGAAATGCTTTTACATTCATTTTTGCCGGCTTCCCATAATACTGTTGTTACACAAATATATGTGGTACAGACTACAGTGGGGCTGGTTGGCTGCCTGGCTGAGAAACAGGAAGTGTGCATGAAAACAAAGAGCTCTGATTCATAGACGCCTAACATGTTAGAGATGAGGGGGACTTCGAGATTATAGAGACTAAACCCAATTTTTGCCTATGAGGAAACTAAGTTAATAATTATATTCACAAATGCTATTTATCTTTAAAACACTATCTTTAATCAAATCACCCAGCTAAGCAGGGCCTATTAAAAAAAATAAAAATAAAAATAAAAAAACGAGCTATAGTGAAGTTAAAAAAAAAAAACAAGAAATGGGTATTCCACAAGAGGGGAGGAATAAAGGGTTTTGGCAACAAGGAGATATCCACCTTTTTGTAGATTTGGGAGTGAGCACACGTCACCTATTTTCAGGAACAGAGAAACTATGGAACGACCGTTGCACTGGAGGCAGGCAATGGACAGGTAAAGCTGCCTCTGTAACTGAGGTCACGTGAATCCCATTTAGGCCAGGAGTTTCACTCAGGGATACTAACACCGATCTTCTCTGTGGGCCACCACCCCCCAGTGTTCGCCTCCATGCAGGCCTCAGCCAGGCTGCCTTGTCCTTACTGTATTCGACGTAGGATGGTCATGAAGAATGGTTGCTTCTACTGCTGATTCTTGAATAGATGTGTATGAATGAGAATTCTCAGCTTAGGTCCTCAAAGCAATAACTTTCTTCCTTGCAAGATTTTTCTAAAAATAAAGGTTTTATAAAGGAAAACTTTTAGCATAAATTATTACCCTCAAAATTTATGTATATTAAAACCAGCCTATCAATGAGGGGTTTTAATAGATCTGAATATATTATTTGGATTCAAGCCCTCAATATTGAAATGATGTTCTTCCATTTTAGCTCACCTAAGGAATGTTCTCTGTACTGATATACGATGACCACACTGTTACTTTATAGCTACTTTTTTCTTTTTTGGGCTAATATGTTAAAAAGAGCAAATCACTCAGCCTGTGTGCATCATGATGTGTTGTAGGGAAGAAAGGATCCTATTTTCCAGACTGGACTCTGCTTTTAACTTGCTTTGTGATGTTGGCCAAATAAACTCACCTCTCTGAACCTTAAATGTCTAAAATATAAAATAAAGGCTAGGCTAAATGATCTCTAATGTAGTCTGTAGTTTAAAGACTCTGGTGTACTTTGGAGCCAATTCTATAAACATTTTATAAAGTTATCACTGTGATTACTATTTTCATTATTTCAGGTTGAAATCTGAAACCTAGCTGTAGGGATCACACTCAAACATTTCAACTTGGCAGCGTTCGGCTAGCCTTTAGCGGTTTATCTGGATGGGCACACATGATGGTTAAGATGTCTGAAGAAGTACACAAAGTATTCTGTGGTTGACTTTGATAAGACAAAATGCTTTCTGCAGGGTGTGATTCGGATGAGCACACCAGGACACTCAGCCAAACTCATCTGAACTATCCAAACCCCTTGATTCTGCAAACTGGGTTGCAGATCTTTCAAGAACAGGCTTTCTCACAAAATTGCTGGCACTTTCTCTTCCAATCCCAGCCAGAAAAACAGTAAGCACAGCCTTTCTCATATCATTTTGGCATTTCTGGTCTTGGTCCAGGCTGGAAAATTGAAGTGCAAAAGCACTTAACTGAACATTTTAGAAGGTAAAGAAATGTTCAATTCAAGTTTAGCTCTCAAATGGACAACGGGTTATTCTTTTATTCACTTCATCAGAACCCTAGATGGCAAAGAAATGTCATGATTTTCCCTCTGCTTTCAAAGTCATCTACTCTAAGTTCCATGTTAGAATCAGACAAAGCTCCTTATGGGCCTCTGTAAAGAGCTATGCCAGGCTACTGGCTTGCGTTAGAACGTGGACTGCTATTCTCAATTCAGGTATCTCTACTTCAAGCCTGGAGTGAATAAATCATTGGACTTGCATTAGGAAAACATAAACGATTAGTGTTTTGAAATAAAATATATTTAACTCACTAAAGTTAACATGAGCATAAGTATATGCAACTCATTAATAATATATGCTTGCTTTTATCTTCCCTTTGTCACTCCCATATTAGCAGAACTCTTAGTCAGGTCTGTGTCATGTCTGCCTTGATTCTAGTTTTGGTCTATCTCTATTCTCATTTTGTTCTCTGCTATGCACATATGCAACTCTCACAAGTTTGGCACCAGGAATGGCCCCCACTGTTCGATAACAGGCTAGAAATTTCATTTTATAGAGGTAATATGCTAATTTGGAAAACATCTATTTCCAATAATGACATTGTTCAAATCATTATCTTCAATATATAACCATTAACCATAATTTGACATCTAGCAATTTATTTTGCTGTTTATTAATTTTCAAGTTTACATGACTCTGTTCGAGAGTAAATGCCCATTATAAAAGACCGCTTCAATATTTCTAAGATAAAAAAACTTCATGACTTTAGGATAGGTAATGATTTCTCTAATGGATGTAAAAATCAATAATCATAAAAGAAAAAATTAATAAACTAGACTCTTCAAAAGATGCCATTAAGAAAATGGAGAGGCAAGCCACAGACTGGGGGAAAAAATTCACAAAACATATATCTGACAAAATACTTGTATCCAGAGTACATAAATAATTTTTACAACTTAGAGTCACAATTTAAAATGGACAAAGAATTTTGAAAGACACTTCTCAAAATAAGATATATAAATGGCTAATAAGCATGTGAATATGTTTTCAATATCATTAATAATCAGCAAACCGCAAATTAAAATCACAGTGAGAAACCACTATCTTCACTAGAATGGCTAAAATTAAAATGACCAACAGTACCAAATGCTGGTGACAATATGGAGAAACTGGAATTCACATATTGGTAATGAGAATGCATAATGGTGCCTCTTTGGAAAATAGTTTGACAGTTTCTTATAAGGTTAAATGTGTACCTACAACTCAATAGTCCTACTCTAAGGTAATTATCCAAGAGCAATGAAAACATATGCCCATGTAAACAATTGCACTTGAAAGTTCATAGCTATTTTGTCCATAATAGCCAAAAATGGTTGGTTAAACAGTTTAGTAATAGAATGCAAAGTAGAACTTTCCTGGAGCCTGGGGTTAGGGGCGAGGAAGCCAGGAAGGTACAACAGGGAGTCTGACTAATAAAATACATTTGGAAATTTGGGGGTGATGAAAAAGTTCTATGTCTTGATTTCGATGATGGCTTATAGGTATATATATCAAAGTATATTAAATTCTATGCTTAAAATGGGTATATTTATCATATGTCAATTATACTTATTTAAAAGATTGCTGTGAACAGTCTACGGCCATACCACCCTGAACAAGTCTGATCCCATCTGATCTTGGAAGCTAAGCAGGGTCTGGCCTGGTTTATACTTGGATGGGAGACTGCCTAGGAAGACCAGGTGCTGTAGGCATAAATAAACAAACAAACAAACAAACAAATAAGGAATTGTAAACTGCAAGGTCCTTGAAATCTGTGAGATCAACCAAGGGTTGCTATGACTTAAAAAAAAAGAAAAAAAAAGATTTCTGTGAACAAACCCCAAAGTCTGCCACATGCAAATTTCAAAAGGTTTTAGGGATCACCTCACTTCCCACTTTCAGTGAGAATAGTAAGTTTTCCAATACATGCTACAGAGAATATTTTCGTCCTATTATTTTAAAGTCCTTTGCCACATAATTGTTTCCTGTTAGATATCTTTTCTCAGACACTGCAGCAGCTAGAGTTAAAAACTATATATATTTTACCCTGCTTCAAACCCAGTTACATGTGAATTACGTGTGTTATGAGGTATAGGAATTTAAGCAACTTAACATCTTTGATCCTCAATTTCTTCATCTGTAAAATTGGAATAATAATACTTAGCTTACATGATGAATGTCTATCTTTCTAAAACTATATTAAGCACAGGGAATTTTATTTAAAAATTTAACAGCTGTCATGATTATTTAATACTTGCACTATTGATAAGTTTCAGGTACCCACATTGCCCCTCCAAGAGCTTCCTTTCAAGCAGTGATCACATTAGATAAGGCAAGCAAGGCTCACAAACATTTAATTTATAATTCACACTGACCTCAAACTCGGAAGCCTATATTACATGTCTTCAGCTCTCAAGATGTGTCTGAACACCCAGTCAAATCTTTTTATAAAAAATACAAATTCCTTTCTTTACAATCTCATCATTTATTGCTTCACAAACTTTCCCTCAGACTTTCTTCCAAGATAAAGCTGGCTAGACCATTGTTTTGCACATATTTTTTTAAATTGTGATAAAAATACACATAACATAAAATTCACCATCTGTATTAGTTTGCTAGGGCTGCCGTAACAAATACCATAGACTGGGTGGCTTAAACAACAGAAATTTATTTTCTCACATTGTAGAGGTGGGGAAGTCCAAGATCAAGAAGTCAGCAGATCTGGGTTCTCCTGAGGCCTCTCCTTTGGCTTGCTGATGGCTGCTTCCACACTGTTTCTTCATATGGTCTTTTCTCCAGGAGGACTATAAGATCCTGGGCTTTAAAAGGTTGAGGGGGGTGGGCGCAGTGAGAGTTAGTTATAAGGAGCCAGGAAAAGCCTCTCCAATATAAATCAGATTTCCTTTATTTCTCTCTTGGTCCTTAAAGGCTAATATCTGAGCTCTGTCACTCTATCAGTCTGACGTTCAGCCTCTTACTGAGTTTTAAAGGCTATTCATTGAAATGCGGTGGCTGCAAGATCATTTCTGCTTTGGATCTACTTTAAAACTGTAAGATGAAAATGTTCTTGTTTTGGATCCTGGAGAAGCAACGGTGAACAAAGTAAAACTCTCACTTTAAGAAATGTATAACCATTCAGGGAAGAGAGGCAAATAGAGAGGCAGTGACCATACAGTGTGATGCCTACCACCAGAAATGTACACACAGGGTGCTGCAGAAAAAACATAGAAGGAGCACCTAATCAGATACAGAGGTTCAGGGAAGGATTTGCAGAAAAAAAAAAAATGCCTAATTAAGGTGAGAAGTAATAGTCATGGCCACTAATACTGATGTTTACTATAGGACCCAGGCATCACTCTAAGTCCTACTCATTTAATCTTCATGATAACCCTGAAAAGTACACACTATTACTATCATCATCATCATCATCACCACCACCACCACCACCACCACCACCACTGAAGTCCAGAAAATGAGAAGCCAGAATTCTGATCCAGGTAGTCTCATTTTAGAGCCTGTGTTCTTAACCAGAGCACAAAAAAAGCCTCCCTGAAGAGAAAAAAGGGACTCACAGGAGCAAAGACACAGAGGGGAGAGAAAAACCATGTTCTATTTGAGGCTTTGAAATCAGAAGTTCCATAAGTCTCAGCAAAGAGCACAAATGTAATAGGAAGGAGAAATGAGGAGACTGCAGAAGCAGTCAGGGGTCAAACAGTGAAGAGCCTTGCAAACCTCATTAAGGAGACTGGACTTAACCTGAGGGCACTGGGGAGCCATTAAAGAGATTCACCGGGGAATGATAAGGCCATATTCACACTCTAGAAAAATCATTCTAAGTGGTTTGAAAAATGGATTGAAGGAAAGTAAGACCTGAGGAAGATCCATTAGGACATTTTTGCATTAATCTATAAGAAAGATAACAGTAACCCAAATAAGGGTGATGGTGATGGGGGTGGGCAGAATGGAGAGATGTTTAAGAAGGAGAACTGATAGAAGAGGGTGGTTAATTGGCTGCCGGCACTGAGAGAGAAGGCAGAATTAGGATGGGTCTGCTCTATCTCTTGGCCACAGGATGAATGATGGTGCCATCTGAGGAGAACACAAACAGGGTGGAGTGGAGGGACTGCCGCCCTGGAGTTCAGTTAGCAGCATGCTGATTCTGAGTGGACCCTAGGACCAAGAGCAGCAGAGCCCAATAGATCTTCAGATCTGAACATCAGGAGTGAGAGCTAGACTAGAGATGTTGACATGAGATTATCGATCTGTATGATTCCTCATGGAAACCAAAGTTGTGAGTGAGCACACCCAGGAGACTGAGTGTGGTGAGCGGAGAGGACCTAAAGCTGGACACAGGCAGCATCATCATTTAAGGGCAATAGAGAGACGAGAGCTCACAAAAACAGCTGAGAAGCCACTGCCAGAAAGGCAGCTAGAAAAGTCGCAGAACGTTGGAGTCCCAGAAGCCCAGGGAAGAGAGCTCAGGGGAAAGATCTGAGACACTTTTTTGTGGCAACCATCACAATGAGCTGTAATCTCCTTCCGTTTCAGTAAAGAAACTTTCTCATGTTCAGAATTCATAGGGATCGAGGCTTAAAATGTTTTAAGTTATCATTTGAATTACATTTGTGGGGCAATTTAAGAGAGTATTTGGCTCTAGGAAGATGCTTCTGTTTCCTTAGGGTGTACATGTCAGCCTTTGTTAATAAGAACTTTAACTCTTCTGTGTTGCCAGAGGAGTTAAACTAAAAAAATCATAAATCAGTTTTAGACTTTCTATTTTCATGGTCGCATTTAATTTCAATAACATGAGAGAAATGATCTGTTGCATCTTTCAAATAGATATAGTATTATCCATATGAGGCTAAAAAAAATATTAATGATATTTTATATGGATTTTAGACTTTTTCATTTTATCATCAGTGTTTTTGTATGTTTCAGTCCCAAAGGATGACTAATTAGGTTTAGTTATGTACATCAAATCTTTGATGCTTTCAAATCTTTTTAAAAATGGAGCAGAGGCACTGTAGAATCTGGTTGACAATTCTGCCATTCAGTTACTGAACGTTAAGACATTCTGTTGAGGTGTATTCTACACTAAAAATAGAAAGATCGAACTACATCAACTATACACACTCATTCTCAACTGCCATCGAATAACCCTAATGACTTTAATGGAGAAGGAAGAGATAATAAATACCTCATCTTTTAATTATTAGAAAGATTTTTTATTATTTAAAAAATACTTATATTTTATAGGTTACAGAGCATAAAAATAATTTTATCCAGATAGAGCATACAAGAGAGTTCAGTGTAAACTTATTAATCTGTCAAAATATGTTGAAAACTTGGAAATGGGTTGTGAGAGAAGCATTTTCAATAGTTTATGGAAATTTGCTGTTACATCCCAAGAATCAAGAAGGGATGTGGGAAAACAAAGGAAAGCTAGAAGATGTACTGACCTTTTTTCTTCTTCTACTATTTTTTATACCCTAACTCACTCTTCTCTGTCAAAGGTATATATTTTGGCTGACTTAAATGCCATCCTTTTCAATTATATCTAATCTATTGTCATGAACAGTAAACAATTCCAAACAGCAAAATGGGAAATTTGAGATGGACCAGAGACTGTACAACTCAGTGAAACCACAGGGATGTTTTATGAAATAGGCATTTTCATGCAACAAAGGAAAAATACTATAAGAAGGTAGAATATTACTTAGTCAAGTTATAAGGAAACAATTATGTTTGCTATAATTTAAAACCTCTTTCAGTTGAGTGTTTAAACTTAGGAAACTTTCTGTAATAAAATCACAACACTTTTCCTTCAGTCCTCTACTTCTTGATATTCCTTCACTCTGACTTTTCTCTTTCAAGTACCTTCTTTTTAGCCCTAATCTTCCTGTGACAGCAGCTTATAAATTTCAAGCTCTCTCCATTCAGATATGCCACCCACCCTAACATGGACACCTGACTCACTGATCCTTGGATTGCAGATTTGACCTGGCATAACCTTGAGACAACCTTCCATGATTGACAGCAGTTGTATTCACAGTATTGTTTTTCAGGGACAGTAAAAGACCAAGATTTGCAATGGCAACTGCCAAGGAATTTTATGTAAAGAATCATGGGTTATAGGATTTTCTTGACTTGTACAAGCACCAAAATTCAGGCAGGTCATTCCTAATACAGATAAACCACACAGTATTCTGTGACCTTTCTGGGTTTTGTTGTTTCGTTTGTTTTGTTTGTTTTTTCTTTTCTGCCTCTTCCAATCTGACTGGTATTGTTTACCAGCAGTAAGGAGGTTGTGGAGTATGGACAGTCTTAATCCCGCTCCCTTCTCTCTTCTATCCAAACTTTCTGTTCCCTCTTCTGTCCTTTTACCCTCATCTTTCCAAATCCTTCTTTCACCCTAGTTTTCTTTTACCATCTCCCACCTCTACCTAGATACCGAAAGGCAGGGGACAAGGTCAGAGCAAGAAGATTCGATTAAACTTGGTGGGGCCACTATTTCAGTTCCTACACACATAGAGACACATACCTTAATTTGAAAAGCTTAAATCATAATTTCACATAGAAACAAATTTACCTCTTTCCGGCATTTTAATCAGAACAACAAATCACTGAATACAACCTTTTTCAGACTTTATTTATCATATTAAATTGCCAGCAAATATCAATTCAGCTTTAAATATGACTAAACATTACAATCAATCCCATGTGTTTTCAAATATCCTGTTGACAGAATACTGCTGGCCTTTTTGGTAATGCACAGAGCAGAGACTACATCTGGGTAGGTACAAATATTTTAGGTTATTCTTTTGAAATAAACCTTTGATTGAAAACTCTAATTCTGATTGCCTATATGACTTAAACTCTAATGTTGACATAAATTTTTAGACTGCTGTTTGACTAAACTCATAGACTCTTACAGGTTTTTTTTTTCTTTTAAATTCAAAGGATCTTACAGAGTCTACAAAAAAATGTCCTTCTCTGTAAAATCAGGAATACCAATAATCTCATCCTTAAACTGAAAGAATGGCTCCTGCCCAGTGACTAATGGAACTCTGAATTAGTAACTAGGTTCTCTGAGGGGCGCTAGTTTGTATTAACAAGGCAAAATGCCAAAGTGAGAGGTAACACTGTGTTTTCTCAGCACCAAAATGTATTTCTGCTTTGTTCTTATCACAATCAAGAAAAACAAAATTATTTTTATTTTTATATACGTCTTAAGATTTTTCTCTTCAAATTCTAATTGCTCTCTTTCAGGTATTTGTTGTTTTATCTACCAAGTAAAAATGAAAGAGAGAGAACAAAGACACATATCAAGACAAAAATCTTTCTGGAGGGGTGTGAAATAGCTCACTTGATTTCAAAAATTTCTTCCATTTTCTTTTCTCCTTCTCAGCATCACATTAGGATCCTCCATGTTGTCCCTCTTATTGGTAAAGCACAAGTGTGGCTTGGAAAGAGGGGACTGTGTGGTTGCCAAGGTGACCCTAAGGACCAGTTATTGCACATACGGTTCTGCAAATGGAAGTTCCTAAGTAAGACCCAATGGCAGGAAAGAAAATTTGCAAACTCGCCCAGGGCAAAGCTAGTGTAAAACCACAGGTAAATGTTCAGAATTAACCACTTCCTATTACTCTTAAGGCCCAAAAATGGCTCCATGAAAAGAATTTTCAATTTTTGTATAATCGTGTTCAGTGATCTTTCTCTTCCCCTTAAGGGAAAGAACATACTCATAGCTAAAAAGGGAAGAATATTCTTTGCTTTAATGGGCATTCATAACAGATTTGATTAATATACGCAGGAGACTATGTAGATGCTTTACTATAAGAGGGTTTAAAAGTTCCCATTTTAATTATTGAAGGATTGGGATCAGCAACAAGTTAGCCTGGGGCTCAAGACTTGCACTTCACATCGGTGAGTTCAAGACTGACTTGCAATATCGTCTATTAATATTTGACTGTTTCTACAACTTTAAGTATCCACAGATACCAGATTTTTACACCTCCATTGGGATAATCACTAGCTGGAAATATCAGAGCAAAAGAAATGTGAGATTACTACCATGCAATGGGCAATCTGGGCCCCATGTTCCCTTGGAAGAACAACATTTTGCTTAATGCTTTTTCTGGAATTTTGTGCAGTCTTGTTCTGATTCTGTATTTCACTAAAGCAAAAACAAAAATAAATAAAGTATTTACCAATTAGGATATTTTGGGTTTTTTTCACTTTTTATATTTGCCAAGTAATTTTTCACCTTAATTGAATGACTGTTTTAATATTACATGGATTAAAAATCATTGCACTTTTTAAACTCAACAAAAGTTTATTAAGCATGCCACAATATAAAAAAAAAAACAGTATGTTCAATTGTTATCCAAAGTGGTAAGCATTTTGTATTAAATATAAATCGATTACCAAGCATGTGTTTTCAAGGTGTTACTAGTTACCATTTCTAATTTGACAGCTGCACTTAAGACTAAATAGAAGAGATAACTTCAATTTACCAAGTACTGTCAGATATAATTTACTTAGTAAATATATTTCAAGGTCCACTAGATAAACTTCATTTACTATAACAACCATAAAAATATTATGAAGACAGTTTAGAATGTTTAGAGAAAGATTACTACCTGGAACTCCCAAATCATATCTGAACCAAAAAATAGTTGATTCCAAGCCCTCTAGCAACTTCAAAAAGGCCAAAAATTCCTTGTGTTATATCAAGAATTTTCTTATTGACATTCTGTCACATTGTATTCAGAAAAACTAAAACAGAAGAAAATAGCATTAAAGAGTAGAATGAAAATCATTTGACAGATGTTTCTAGTTTTAGTTTGGACAGTTGGCACTAAAATAAACACTCGTAATCTATTCATCTTGTTTGACAAATATCAAGATATGTTACTTTAAACACCAAATCCTGGTATGTAGGAATTTTCACAAGTGTGACTAGATCTCTTAGTTTGCATGGGACTGGAAACACATTCGTTCGTTTTGTCCACTTCATAGGCAAAATATTGGTAGGCATCAGGTTTACTATCAGGTTTATTCTCATTTAATATCGGCCTTGTCTATGTCTTCTTTGCAATATATTTCCCCAGGGACTGTATCATCTATCTACGCCCAGGCATCTGGTTTGTAGAAACTACTACCACTTCCCCTCCAGATAACTCCCCAGTGTTTAGTGTATAAACATCTCCCTAAGGTGTCCAGATCCTGAAACCCTCCACACCAGTATGATGAATTACTTGCAATAGAAATGCCTGTCCCTGTCCACCTCCCCCCCCCCACCCCAGGATCACTCCAGATTTTAATGTTACACTTATGTTTTAATAAATATATTTATTTCAATATTGAAATTACCTTCAAAAGACATGAGGTACACTGGTTATGTCTGTCATCCAAGTTGATCACATATTAATGTTCCGTCTGAATATTTCTGATGTCTTTATATCTATATCTGAGCAGTAACCTCTCAAGAGCCTATTTCCAATGCTACTTAATGCCCCCTATATTCGCTTGGGCTACACAGTATAAAGAAAAATGTACACGGTACCATACTGCCACAGTTTAAGTATTTTCATTATCAATAAAAATTATTTCCAGACAGGGATTAAATATAAAACAGGGTTTTCTGGGAGGAAGCACTAACAAATGAAAGATTAGGCCCTCAGATAACATAAAAAATGGTATGTACATATTTGTCAACATAAAATATAATTATTTTGCACAGATCTCAATCATCTGGACTCTAAAATATATTTTTAAAAATGATTATTAGTGGTACTTTAAGAATAATGGCCAATTCTCTTAATAACCCATTATTCAGAACTATTGATTTGGAGTTCTGAAATTTTTTAAAATTACTTCCTTATCTTCTTATAACACCTCCAGGACTTCCTAGTTGGCTACATTCCTATTCTTTATTTTTCTTGTTAGAGACAATTTTTTTTATTTTATTAATTTTATTGAGATGACATTGGTTAATAAAATTAGAGAGGTTTCAAGTGTGCAATTAATAATAGGTCATATGCATCTGCATTGCGTGTTCACCAACCAAAGTTGAAATACCTTCCGTCACCGTGTAGTTGCTCCCTTTACTCTCATCTGCCTCCCCCTTCCTCCTTGCGCTCTGGTACCCGCTAAGCTGTTGTCCATGCTCATGAGTCTGTCTGCTGAAACAAATTTTTTAAAGGAGTCATTTCATTCGTTTTGTCTCCTTCATTTATAAGGTGATTTATTTTTCTCTACAGTATCTCTCAAATTGATACATTTCCCTTGTATGGATCTCCCTTTTCCCTCCAGCCCTTTTTCTGGAAGCCACTCATTTTTCCATGCTTTTATCTGTATGTCTTAAACAAATATATGTATGAAATTTTATCCTTTACAATTCTCATATACTTTTCTCTTGGATGTAGTTATATAAACTTTCTTTTATGAGAACATATTGAATGCTTTATTTTTATAGTTTGAAAAAAAAAAAAGAGGTCCATAGATGGGCTTCGAGAAGTCCAAGAACCCTCCAAACATTTATGCAAAACCTGTATATGTTCATTTGTGGAGCAAATCCATCCATTTTGAAAATTCTCAGAGGATTTGAGGAGACAAAAGAACATGAGCTCCCAGTGCGAACAGTCCACAGTGCACGAGTACCCCATGGACACAGGCACACTCAGCTACACCAGCCCTGGCTGGCTGTTCTGTCCTGTCCCGCTGACAACTACATTTCCCCCAACTAAGAACTGGGAGAAGGCTGACCCAGAAAGACATCTCTCATACAAACATTGAGGTTTACCAAGCTGCTATCTCACCCAAGTCCTACAGGAACGTGGTCTTTTCATTAACTACAACCAGCCCCAGTTTTGCAGCCAATTACAAATAAAAAGTTATCGAGAGTCGTTTCTATGCTGTGACTAGCCTCAGAATTTATCCATGGTTATAGCCAAGGAATATGCACAAGTTCCAACCTGATTTCCACTTGGGTCCTGCCTATGTAGGTCATTCTAAGAAAAGGCAAGGAAACATCTTACTTTGTTGCTTTTTAGCTTTTCCTCTTAAAGATCATCATTTAGTTATGCTAGCACTATAACTTTGGGCCAAATCTTTCTTCTGCCTCCCAAACTCATATATTCAACTCTACGGTCTTTCTCTAGCTGGATGACCACAGGTATCCCTCCATCTACCCGTACATCTCTGCCTAGCCCACGCTCCACAAGGATAAGGACTCTCGGTCCATGGTAAAGGTCTATAAATGTTTGCTAATGCACAAATAACTGTAACTAATTTAAGACCAGTTTTCTTTATTTAGCCATTATTTACTATTAGGTATTATTTTAAAACATGTAACCTAAATTGTTGATAGAGTAATACATACAAATATAGTCTTGGGGCATTCTGTTTAATTTCTTGTTCTGTTAATTGTTTTCAATGCTTCTTAAACAATTTTTACTAAATCCACATATAATGAGAAGAAAATAAGAACATAACCATAGTTTTTTAAATTTCTTAGCTTGGATCTACTTTATATACTAGGATGTTAAAAGTGAACCATTTTTAGGTATGGATCAGAGACTATTGATACAGATATTCCCAGTTTCCAAAGTATAGTGTTGTACTACTTATGCAAAATAGCAGTATGCATTTTGACTTGGAAAAAAGAGGTGACTAAAATCAAGTTTGAGATTAAAGAGGCGTTAAAGAAGATATCTGGAGAAAGGTGTTGGAGTGCTATGGCATTTCCTTCCAACCACCTAGGGTGGGAGGCAGGAGGCTGCTTTCCCTTCCCCTCCCCTTAAGTCAGTTGAGAGGGACTTGGAGTGTCTCCCCAGGAGTTAGGGACCCAGCAAACTGATAATTGAATCACCCAGAAAAATAGTTTAGAAGGGAGGAATTGGCTGAAGTGGCTGGTGGTAGCCAAGAAAGAAAGCTTTATTGGAAGTAAATTCAGATAATAAACATGAAAGTAGAGGCAAGGATGTGTAAGTATTTTTCATGAACCAGATGTTGGCCATGAAGGAAAGGATCAGGCTGAAACTATTTTAAATTTTGTCTAAGAAGAACACATGTAGGGCTGATATGACTCTCCCAGGGTGAAGGGGACAGACTACCACATGCACTTGGGCTGGAGAAAAATTTTAAACAGCCAGCTGGAGGACAGAACACTCATAGCCTATATCACAGAAAATTTACTCTGGTGTGCCCAATGGGGTGATTTTTCAGAGAGACCTATAAAATGACACTTTAAGAAAGAATCACTTTCTAACAACCCAAAATACCAGAGAACCTCAATGCTGGACCAAGCTATGTCATGTCTATTCCCTCTCTTTCTTTCCCCTTGCAAGACCTAGGAACCAGAGGCACCTAATGGGGTAGGTAGGGAGAAAAAAATAAAATGTAAGAATGTAAAGTTGATCTCCATACCTGCCTGTCACTGCAGACTTCCAGCCAGAGCAGGTCTAAGCTGGCGGAGGGGAGAAGCCTTAACTGGATATGAAATGTAAAGTTTTGCTATGACATAGGACTTGAAACAGAAATTGGTTTTATGACAAAAGGAACTCGAGGCTTTTGATTTTCTGGGAGTGACTGGAAAAGTCCTGAGACCTGCCAATATTCTATCCAAAGGGCAGGTAAGATCTATTCCAAGCAGATTTGAATGAACAAAAGAATAAGGGAGCACTTTTTAGTTTTACCATGCATCCTATGGGCTCCTATTATTTACATAAATTATTACCATTGCAATCCAAAACATGCTTTGAAGTTCAAAATGGTAACATCAGTAATTTGGTAATGTCAGGATGCTTTGAATATTTTCTCTGAAAAATAGGGATTCACTTACATTATCCAGGGTTCTACTTCTAAATTCTACATCTTACATTTATGGAGGCAATTGATGATAACATCTCCATATTCATCCACAAAAGTTTTTCCCTCATTTTAAAGAATATTTTTGCAACAATATAAATAAATGCCCCTTCAAAACTATTTTTTCACTAAAACATTTTATCATGTAGCTATGTTAAAAAGTCTCATTTAAATTTTTTTATTATTTTAATAGTCTACATTAAATTTACCAGTAGAAACAAGCAAAACTACGTTATAAAATATCTTCCATAAACAGATATAGAATTCAGCAGGATAAATTAGATTTTCAACATATTGTAGATAAGCAATTAATAAACATTTAGATGATAATGATGGTTGTCCTATAAACCATTATCTAGTACATGCTGAAAATATAAAGATCCCCTAATGAATAATTTTAAAATGGTATTTAAGAAGCATTATTTGCTCATACTGTGACAAAACTTAGTCTCAACATCCACCTGGTAGAAAGCAGACAGCCAGAAATAAAATCTGAGAAATTTTTCGAAATCATCCTAAAAAAAGAACAGAGTGCTAAATACAAAGGGTCCTTCTATTTACAAAAGTGTTTCCAAATCACATTTATGACATCGAGTATATCTACATGATAGAAACCAGGTAGATGAGAAAGGAGAAACTCTTGATTTGGTCAATCAATATATTGTCTTTCTAATCACACGGTACTGATTATTTGCTATTCCCAATTTCCTCACACTCTAGCACTTCTGTATAGTGGTCCCTGGAGCCTTTGTTCTTTCTGATGGATGGGCCTTTAGAAGTTCTTTTTCTCTGAGTCTCTGAGAAGACTTAACTTTCTACAGTTGAGGTGATACAGAACATATGGCAAACTAAGAAACCAGACCTTAGAAATGAGTGGAAAACACAGACTACATAGGAATATGCTCTACACTGCTGTCCACTAAGACTTTGAGAAGTGCTGTGGGGCTGCCCTCATACTTATTTAGATTCTCCTGTGTACTTCAGGCTAATGCCACAAGTCACCTTTCTGGTCAACTTTATCCAAAGAACTCATCTCAGTACAGCCATCTGTCAACTACACGTTCCTTCTAGATTTATGCAAATACATTGCCACCCAGAACCTTTGGCCCTTACACTGGAATTTCCTTTGCCCCCAATGTAACATCTAAAGGCTTCTCAGCTCTGAAAGGATTTGGATTCTTCCTTCAAGCTCTGTAACGACCTCTTTTACCAAGACAACCTGCCATCTACTTTCATATTTACTCATAGTCCTAGTTTATAGACCCCCATTGGGAAATCATACCCATGTATATCCTTGAATTTATCACTTGCACAGCAAATATCCACATCCAAACACACACTCTATTCACAAATGTACTAGTAACAAAACCAAGTTAAATGCCACCCCAAATCCTGCCTTCTTGCTCCAGCCACCATCCCCCAGCCCTTGCCTTTGCCTTTACTTCTCTTGCTTTCTGCTCGGGAGCTACTTTAGCTAAGGCGTAGGCCAATCCTGTGGTGGAAAAGCCAAGGGAACATATGCTCATCACCAATTGACAAGGAGAAACCCCAGCTTTCCTAGCAGCTGTCTAGAAATTTCTGGGACTTAATTCCTTTGATTTAGAGCAATAAAATACAGAAGTTGGGAAAGAGCTATGCCCATATCTCTGTGGGAGACTCAAGTTTCAATGTTCCCTACGGCCTCTCTGGAGACATTCTACATGACCTAACAACCAAATACATTTCTTTTGTTGCAGTTCTACGATGCACCATGTTGGATTTTCTCTTTTTCTTCCCAGCTTCCCAAATATTTTTCCTCTTACTCTTGCTTCCCTGAAAATACACCTGCCAATATATCATTAGCAGTTATCTTTTGTTTCCTATGGAATCTCTGTAAAGGGAATATAAATTAAACTATCTTGATCAGACTTTTTAATTATTTGACAGTTTTTTCTGATGTTTAATGTTTTCTGATGTTTTTTTCTGATGTCTCTTTTTGACCACTAAATAGAGAGCAATTTTAGCTATTTATGTGGTTCACTTCAGTTATAAATATATGTCCCAAAGATTGCAAGATACAATCATATTTTATCAATGTAGGACATATTTTTAATGATTGATGATTATTTTCCAAAGATGACTTAGTATCCTTCAATCTGACTAAATAAGGAAGTTAGTTGAAGGTCAAGAGGAGGGTCTTCCGAAATGATCAGAATCAAATCAAGATTGAATTTTCTACACCTGATGTCACTTCATACTGTTGGATTTAAAAGCATGAGAATTGAGCTGGACATATCTTCTTTTTCTGTTACATTGAGTTGTTCTTTAAATTACAGAATTAAATGCTCAAAGAAGAAATCTTTTGAGTTACAATGTCCCTGAATCGAATGCTGTAAAGATGAAGTAGCTTTGCTGTTATGTCTGTCAAAGCCTTCTAGCTATACTTCACATTTGGTGCCTTTATATTTGTTCTTCTATTTCTATTTTGTTAAATAAAATGTTGGAACATATACCAAGAAACACAGATTGTCCATAGCAGCATGAGACTTGGACTGTGGTTGGAAATAATTTAAATGAAACATTACATGAAAACTGAAGAAGTTTCCAACTTCCCAATTTAACTTGTGTATAAATTATACCCCTCCTCAAGAAAAATGTAATACAAGAATATTATATTAAGACATGTAGGTATCTAAATATATAATAGATATATAGACTATATTTATGTATAAATTATATTTTAAAAAATTAAAATTAAAAATATCCTCATTTTTAACAGAAAGATTACTAAACTCCACCAGAATAAAGTACCAAACATAGAAAAGTACCTAGAACATAATTCTTGCTTGAAAAAATTTTTACCTAAAATATAAATTATGTTTTTAAATAGAATCCTTATCCAAAATATATATCCCATGATCAGATAAAGGGCATTCAATGATAAGGATGTAAATAATCATGCAAATGCTTTTCCAGTTGGGCATCTAGAAGTATTCATTTTATTCCACAGTTCTCCAAAATGCTGTGTTGCTTATCAAGTTTTAAAATAACTGCTTCCGTGTCCACATTTTGGCAGCCACAAACTGTGGCGTGACTAGAACTTTGCTCATGTTACTTTAGATTCACAGGCTGTGTCTAAATGCAGCCTCTGGGTTGGATTGCTTCAGGCAGAATCTAGCCAAATTGGTTGCAGAGATCTTCATCAAATGTTAAGATAGCAAAAAGATCCAATTATTAAAGACATCTTAAATTTATAGACCCAGACAAAGTGTGGGCTGAGGCCCAACAAGTGCCACAGAATGACAGAAGACATTTGGAAGCTGATGCAACTCTTAGAGTTAGTAACAGATGACCCTGATTGGAGAGTGGCAGAAAGTACATTTTCTATAAACCAGTCCTGACATAATCACATGTTGGACTACCAAGGAAGTTTCCTAAAGAAAATCATCTCTGGCCCAATTTGATCCTCTCTACAGAGCCAAGACACCAACAGAGAAAACAGTAGATACACCATTAGGAAAATGTAATGAATAATTTTTGCCCACACATTTGTAGACTTAGACTAAATGAACAAATTTCTAGGAAACAATAACTTACCAAAAAATACTGAAGAAGATAGTAACCTGAGTAGTCCCATGAGTATAAAGAACATTGGAGTAGAGTTGAAAACCTTCCACAAAGAAAACAGTGGGCCCAGATAATTTTATAGGGCAATTTCTACAAAACTTTCGGGGAACAAATAATTCTAATTTTATACAAACTATTTCAGAGTATAGAAAAAGCAGGGGAGAGAGGACAACTCATTTTATGTGATTTTATAAAATCAAGAAACTAAAACCAAATGAGGACAATAAGAAAAAGGAAAATTGCAGGCTAATTTCACATTGATTCAAAAATTACAAGCAAAATATTAGTAAACTTAATTACTATTTCATTTCTATCAAGAGCACAAAATTAAGATTTGTGGTTTCAGCTTCAAGATATAAGGATCTTGGAAGCTGTCACTCCCATCCTCACAAGAAAAAGCAGGACAAACTGAAAAATCAGAACTTTTATTGGATCTATCAGATAACTGAGGTGAAGACAAATTGCCACCCAAACCTAGATAGGAGCATATCCAGATACAGCAACCAAGGCTCTTCAGAGCATAAACTGCTAGAGCCATAATCTGAGAGGTATAATTAAATGGTAATTTTGACAATTGCTGAAGGCTAAATGTGGACTCAAAGAAGAGTAAGAAACTCCTGGGGCTGCAGTCTTAGAATGGCCCCAAAATTTTCATGGTTTTTTTCTCAGGGACTCCAACAGGTTCTCCAACAGATTCTCGCTTGACGATCTAAGGATTGGAGAAAGATTCCCTTGTGGCTCCAGCATGAGAAAGGGGAGAGTAATCCTTATAAGTATACTCAGAGATATCTTCCATTAAAAGCACTCTCCAGGCCTTAGGGCATTTCTGAAAACTGATCCCAGCTAGGGGAAAGGAATTCCTCCCTGTTTTAGTTCCCCTCAGCCTTCCTTGTCTCACTCAAGGGCAAAAAACAAAAACCTTGGTGAACCAGGAGGGGACAGGGCTTCAAGGAAATAGATTTGAAATGCTACAGCCTAGGAAGAGAGTAGGGGGTGGAGGAATAAAAGCAAACCACTGGAGGAGGGACAGAAACACTTGTGAAGCCCCCAGCCCTAGGCCCAGGCTCTAGGAGTTCATCAGAATAAGAGTTCATCAGAATACTACAGAATGCTCCTTACCTCCTGCCCCTACCGCCACACCAACAGACCTTCAGTATAATAATAGTGGATTACAGCTGCAAAAACCGGGCTCTCTCTAAGGACCAGTACATAGAGAAGCCCCAAGACGAAGAGAGGAGACAAAAACAAGGATGCCAGAGGAACTCAAAGCCTCAAGAACCATAGATACAAAGAAGCCAAACTCCCAGGAATATTATCATAAATCCTCACACTTAAAAGTCTATTCAATTAGTTCCTATTATCTGATATATATCCAGCTTACCAAAACACACACACACACACACACAAATTACAAGAATGCCAAAAGGCAAAAACAAAAACAAAACCCCATAATCTGAGGAAATCATTAGAACTAGACTCAGATATGAGGAGGAGAAGGAATAAGAGGTGAGGATGACTCTCAGGCTCCCATTCAGAATGAGTAACTGAATGGATGATGATATAAATTAATATATAGAAAGAGGAACCAATTTGGGACTGAAGGGTGGAGTAAGATGAGTTTTGAACATATTGAGTTTGGATGCTGTAGTCATATCCAGGTGGAGATGCCCAATAGGCATAGAAGACAACAGAGATAGTAAAAGAACAAAAACAGTAGTTTCCATAGTGAAGTAACAAATCAGAATGCACTCTGATATTGTGAGAAAATGTTTGGTGTCAATAATTATGATGGTTAGAGATACTTCTGAGAAAATGTGCTGTCTGGGGGAAAACTACTGCTTAAATTATTCTTAAATTAAATATATAGTTAATAATAGTGTATTATATATATATGTAAAAAGTTGCTAAGAGTTAATCCTGAAAGTTCTCATTGCAAGAAAAAAAAATTATAACTATGTATAGTGATGGATGTTAACTAGATTTACTATGATTATTTCACCTTATATACAAATATTAAATCATTATACACCTGAAACTAACATAATGTTATATGTCAATTATATCTCAATTAAAAAAATAATAATTATTATTGGTGTCAAAATAATGAAGTTTAAATGAGCTTGGGAACTCAAATTTGGAAAGATACTCTTTAAATGACCATGCCTACCCTTTCCAACTCCAATGAATGTTTATCTTTTTCACTATTTGTAAATAGAATACAAAGAAAACAAATTGTTAGAGTGAATAATCTGGTTCTTCCTTCAGAACCACAACTAGCCAAACAATAGCAACAGCAACATTTCTAATGGAAATGTGCGGTCAAATATGCCAGGGCAGATTAAACAATCCTACGATGCTGCCCCCGGCACTTCAGACTTCTCCACAAACTCCTCATGAGCTATAGAAACAAAGATCAAATGAACATTGGAAGCTGCCCTAGCTTTTCAGACTTTGGAGGATCATATAAAAAACCATTGCCTCAGCGACCGGGAAAAGTTCATATATTTCTAGAGATGCATGAAGAAATTTAACTCAATAAATATGACAAAGAGCAGAGAAAACTATCCGTTTCAAAAATGGGCTTTTTAATTAAACAATTATAGAACTGATATAGTAGGATTTTTGGTTTTTTTGCTTTGACTTTTTCTATGTCTCCAAAAAGCAACATTTTTAAATGTTCTAGGCAATTTCCTTGGCACCTTTTGACATTAGCTATTGTCTTTTCTAATTCCCTAAGTTCTCTATTCTTTCAAAGTTTACGCTTGTCTTCCCTCTACTGTTTCCTCTGAAAGGTGTGCAGAAGCGAAGAAACTCCAAATGCAGAAGGACCTAAACATGTGCTTGTGTCACTAAACACAGCACATCGACTCTCTTTTCCCTTAGTTACAGTCTAAAAAATGCTCAAAACAATTATGCTTCGTTTTATCCAATAAAAATAGCTTTCCGTATTAAGCTGATGAACATGATGGTAAAAGGTGTGGGTTTTTTTTTTTTTTGCTAGTATTTTTCTTGAACATAACATCTCTGACAGAAACTCTAAACTTTACTCCCAAGATATTAACAAATCAGTTCTTTTTACATTTCTCATTTGCTTTCCTAAACAATATCAAATTTCTAGTTGCTAAAAGGTCTAGAATTTAGGAAACGAGGTGCTGCTGTTTCATTTCTTATGCTCCTCTAAAAGCTTAAGGTTCAAAAGCATAATAACGGCCTTGGCTAATGGAAGCTGTCCTTTGACTCAAACACCTACTTTAGCACTTACAATTAACAGGCAGCATATTTATACCATTAGGATGTAAACGCCTAGATTAGGAACAAACTGTACCCTATGATGGGGACATTCAAATTAGATATTCAAATTAGTAGTTTTATAGTTTTGCCTACTTTGCCATGTATAATTTTAAATGGCATAACAATGCTTAAACGGTTGTGTTCAAAGGTTAAGCTACCACATGAAAATCCCTTTATGTGTCATATTCTCATAATTATTGACTGATTCTAATTTTATTCCATGTAGCAACCTTTACTGGAATAATCCTAAACTCTGATTTGTGTTTTCCATAGTATTTTAGTAATTCTCAACCTGTCACATTTTTGTGAATGAGTATACATAAAGGTCACACCCTGCCATGAAAGGCTTGTGTTCACTTTCAGTGTAGAAAGGATAAAGAGGAAATTTGGGGATGGGGGAAGGGGTGGTCAGGAAAAGAGCTTTATTTGCAGCAAAATGATCAGAGCTGCAATGCTGTTGCTTCGGTCCCTAACACTCCTTGCCCACTCTCGATGTCTTGTTCAGATCTTTCCCCAAAATTTACTATTGGATAATTACCCATCTCTGAGCAGACTGGGTCTGAGAACTATCTCCGAATACCAACAATCAACTCTGTTAATTATTAAGGCAATGTGTTCGAATGCTTTCTATGGTAACTGTAACAAATTACTGACTTAAAACAACATGAATGTATTATCTCATAGTTTTAGGAGTCAGAAGTCCAAATGAGTCCCACTGGGCTAAAATTAAGATGTCAGTAGAGCTGTGTTCCCTCTGCAGGCTGTAGGGAAAAAAAATTCCATTTATGTCTACGTCATGACACCCTGAATGTGCCCTATCCCATCTGATCTCGGAAGCTAAGTGGGGTCAGGCCTGGTTAGTACTCAGATAGGAGACCACCTAGGAAGACCGGGTGCTGTAGGAGCCAAAAATTAAAAAAAAAAAAAATCCTTTTTTTTTGCCTTTCCCAGCTCTGTCTTAATCCATTTGGGTTGCTATAACAAACTACCACAGACTAGATACCTTATAAAAACAGAAACTTACTTCTCACAGTTCTGGAAGCTGGAAGTCCAAAGTCAGGGTGCCAGCATGGTCAGATGAGGGTTCCTTTCTGGGTCATAGACTTCTCATTTCTCACATGGTGAAAGGGCTGAGGGAGCTCTGTGGGATCTCTTGATTGAGGCACTAATCCCATTCATGGAGGCTCCACCTTCATGCCCTAAGCACCTCCCAAAGGCCCCACCTCCCAACACCATTAAGATTTCAACATATGAATTTTGAAGGGACACGTTCAGACCATAGCAAGCTCCTGGCGGCCACTCACTTTCCTTGGCTCATGGCCTCCTCCTTCCATCTTCAAAGCCAGCAACTTCTAGTTCTTCTCATGCTGTTGCCACTCTGCTTCTCTCTTCCCATTCCTAATTCCTCTCTTAAGAAAACGTGATTATATTGGGCCCACCTGGATAACCAAGGATTATTCCTCTACCTGAAGGTCAGCTAATCAGCAACATCAATTCTACCTGCAACCGCAATTTCCCTTTGTCATTTAACCTCGCACATTTACAGGTTCTTTGGACCTGAACATTATTCTACCTACCACATATAGTAAACTATTAGCTAGCATTATTTGGACAACAAGAGATCTGATGATACCCCAAAAGCAATATAAGTCCCAAGGAAGACCCAACACTAGCACCCCTCTTAAGCATGAACAGTCACAGAGATATGCACCCTGAGGAGGGCCCCTCAGCCACCACTGCAACACTAGACCAGACTCTCCTACTCACAGCTTTGCCATGGAACTGTCCCCATGAGTACCTCAGCAACGTGAGCTGGCACTGGCTCACTGAGAAGAGAGGGATGGGAGGAAGGAGAAGCTGTATCATGAAAGTTTGAAGGCCACGGCAGAGGGTCTTTAGGAAGAGGCAGAGGTCAGTACCTGTGTCTCCCAGTAGCCTGTGTCTCAGAATTCTGGTTCTGGACATCCTCAATGCCTGTTTTCAGAAGCTGCTTGGAAACTGATGACTATCTCAATTAAAAAAAAATGTCTAAAATCCCACTTTATTAGTTAAAGTGAAAACTAAGCCAATATTACAGATTCTTTCTAAAAATCAGAAAGAAGTTTAGGTCTCTCAGACATAACAGGCAACCCATCTCAGCTGATGAGGCAGCTCTGACCACAATACCATCATTCAGCCCAGATTCCTTCTATCCTAATGTTGCTGCGCCATCATTGTCTTCATCAGCACAGGCAACATGGGGTTACCCCACTAGGCCAACAGATGTGTGCTCACTGACTGTCTGGGTCCCATTGCATCAGAGGGCCTCCAGACCTGGGTTCCTCTCAGGTGCTTAAAACAGTACATGCTACCACCATCCCACTAGGCCAATGACAGTGCATGTTCTTATAAGCCTAAAGTGCTTTTTCTCAAGGCTGCATATCTTGTCAAAATTGTTTGCCCACATCACTACAATCTGTGTACAGGGAAGCCTGAAACAAGTCCATGTTTGGAAAGCAATGGAAAGTACAGGAGGTTCTTCTTAAGAATTCATAGGAATAAGAAAAGACCAAGTTTAGGGTGAATCATTTTTTTCAACAAGGGAGGCCATGATTGTGCTAATCACTTCTTCTCATATTCACAATTTAATCACATGGACACACCTAGCTGCAAGGGAGGCTAGGCAGTGTAATCTCCAGCTAGGCAGTTTTTAGCATTTATTTAGGGCCTGCCTTGTGCCAAATTCTTTATGCGCAGTATTCTTATTGCTTATCTATACCAAATGAAGCAACTGGGGCTAGAAGTAGCTAAGTCACTTGCTGATGATTACCCAGAACACCTGGAGCTGAAACCCCCATCTCTCTGGTCCCAGCCCTGTGGTCTTCCCACAGCACTGTGCTGTCTCAGAGCCACACATACTGCCTTGCTTTGCAGAATGTGTTTTTCAGGATTTTGAAAAACATCAGTGTTGAATCTGCCTCTTTTCTGATTTCTTCGTTTCCATATCTAAACATTCTCTTCATACTCTCTTTCCTTTCTGAAAAAAAAAAAAAACACTGGTCAATACGTAGTCTCAAAATTTATTTTGTCACTTGTCATATACATTCAGTAAAGTGCTGTATACATTTATAAAGCAAATATCTTAATTTTCAAATTAAGATCATTTTATTATTCTCCTATTTTCAAAAAGCTCAATTCAAATTCATTTCACTTTTCCTTTTGCTGCCGTTAAAGGCTTTGATTTCTTTCCCGCAGTGGATCACCTGAATGGCAGGAGTTACTTTCTGAAGGCAATAAGCATGGAGGCCGAGAGTTAATGATTAGACCCACATCCTTGCACAAAAGGAAACTAATCAAAACAAGATCAACCAGAGGAGGCTAAAGAAAATTAATGGGTGGCAGAAAACCTTATTTAAAAAAAAAAAAAAAAAGGAGGTGGCTGCAGAACCGCAGCCTCTTTGAATGTCTGAGTGGGAAGAGGCAGAGTATCCTGTCCATCCCCTCCTTTGCTGAAGCATTCATTTATCCTCTCTACTGTTTCATAACCATTTATATCCACTGTCACAAGCTTTCAGTTCCAATTTGGAAGGTAGCTCCTCAAAGACAGAGGGACAATCTCCAATTTCTTCCTCACCCTCTACAGCACTCTGCACGCGGCTGGAGTTTAAAAATGTTTTTGGAACTCAAATGTAAGAGGTATGCGTAAAAACTCTGAACGATGCATGTTTTGTTTTGTTTTGTTTTTTCTTTTTCCTAGAGCCCAAACAGAAAATGACCATCTGTTGGTTACAAATCTGAGGATAATCTCTACTAAGGACACCAGATGTGTGCTCACTGACTGTCTGGGTCCCATTGCATCAGAGGGCCTCCAGACCTGGGTTGTCCTCTCAGGTGCTTAAAACAGTACGTGCTACTATCACCCCACTAGGCCAGTGATAGTGCACGTCCTTGTAAGCCTACAGTGCTTTTTCTCAAGGCTGCATATCTTGTCAAAATTGTTTGCCCACATCACTACAATCTGTGTACAGGGAAGCCTGAAACAAGTCCATGTTTGGAAAGCAATGGAAAGTACAGGAGGTTCTGAAATTCATAAGCATGGGAGAGCAATGATTCAGAGAGAAGCTGCTCTTCTTCGTTCTTCTAAATTGAAAAGCATTCAAGGCAATATTGCAGCTACTGCTTGCCTAGGCTGGTTCCTATTGACCTGACCTTACTTGACCTTATACCTCATGTTTGAATTGGACCTCAAACTAGACCAAGAAACCACAGCCCCCTCCCAGGACCAAGTTTGCCCTATACGTCTCTCCTCCTCCCTGAAGTATAGCAGAGAGACAGCCAAACAAGAGGTCAAACGAGTTGCTTCATTAAAGGGTTAATAGTGAAACAGTTATCACAGCCTTCCTCTCTCCCCTTTCCGCTAATTTGCTCACTGCTCATCCTTTACATTTTACAGGTTTCAGTTCCTATTGTTTGCCCACATATTTGATGATTAATAATTAAGTGATTGTCAATTTTTCTCTGCTCCTTAGAAGTCACAATAATCTGAGCAATGATGATCCAGTCATAGCTTAAGAGGGAAAAAGACATGGACAGAAGTGAAATTATAGTGTTTCCTTTCCTGTGTAAAAATGAAAACATCCACAAATGAAATGGATTGCAGTTCATAGTCCTCAACCTATAAACAAACATTTTATTCTATTTTGAATTTTGTTTTTCTTTCTCATTTCCCAAGTAATCTCTATGTTCTCAAGACATGGGAAGGAGAAAAAAAGGAGCATTACTATTCAGAGATTACAAGCTTCCTTGGCTCCAGCTATTCAACTTTAAATATTTACTTGGCAGCTGACTCAAATTTAAATAAACCTACAGTTATTGGGTAAAATAAAGTATTCCCTATAACTCAAACCACTCATAATGTGGGGAAATTTCTCAACTGACCTAATTTATGTTGCCAGTTTGACCCAGAGTAAGTTGAGTTACTCATTACTGGATGACATGCAGTTAAGGCCAACCTAAAAGATCTCAGTCAAAAAATGTTCTTCTTTGATATTGCTCTTGACTTCCCTGAGTTTGTAAAACTAAATCCTTCCTGAAAAACAGTGAATCTGCATGGGTGTGTGTGTGTGTGTAAACAGGTAGGTGATGAATACTATCTTAAAGCACTTCAAAAAACTGACAACAGAGAAAGCTCCACCAACCACCTCCACCTCGTACCAATTATCCTCTTTACACTCCCTTAAAATGATTTGAACTATGTTATCCCTGCTTTCCTTGCATTTCCCACTTGCCCTATCATAGATTTTATATCTATAGAAGTTGGATTTTAACCTCTTTAAAGAGAGCAGCCCTTTATTTACGGTAGATGCTCAACAGATTTTTGGGAACGGATAAATGAAAAAAAAAATGGCTGAAGGAATAAATGCCTCATTCAGTCATAGTCTCATTCACTAATGACACTTTGTTACTTGCCTACCTCCTTTTCTCCTACCCCCAATGTTCCTTGGAACTCCAGGGTTCTGCAAGCATAGGAGAGCTTCCGGGATTGGGTAGACATCCAAGTGTACTGCTCACAGCAAGGATCAAGCAAACCTGCATGACACCTCCCCTTCCTGGAAAATTTTCTAGTTGTCAGTGATAAATGAATGCCTGGTATGTATCCATATCATAGATACCCTTAGGACTTGTGTAAAGTTTGCAGCACTTCTGATCTGACATGTGACGGTGAGGTTCATGAGCAAATGGATATTGTACTGTTAATGATTCAACTTTGGAACATTCTCTATTAGCTCTCTCGAGTTTCCAAATCAGTTTAATTGAGGAGTATCCTGAGATTGCAAGGCAAACTACTTCTGTGTGAACCAATATTTTCTTGAAACAGTATTGGGCCAACAAAATAGAAGACAGAAATAAATTGAATTTGAGACTGCTTATAACTGCAGCTGTCATTCAGATTTCTGGTTTCAAATTTTTAGTTTGTCACATAACAGCTTCATTGTTACCATTGACTAGCTGTGAAATAAGGGAAAGTTACATATTTAAACTTAGCAATTAAGCAATTAAAAATACTTCATTTATATATTCAAGTTTTATATAACTCTTCATTTTTAAAAGAGTATAAAACCATAAAATAAAGCATCAAGAGTGAAGGCAATGAGGTCTGTCAGGAACTCACAGGGTTTTTAAGCAATCTACACACTTTATTCATTCACAGTCATTCAACAGATATTTCCCAGCCCCAATGCCTGGTGCTGCTCTACGTGCTTGGAAAATAGCTGTGAATAAGGGAATCAAATTCCTGCCTGTGTTCTAGAAAATTGATATAGGCTTATAGTATTTGCTTTTTAACTTCTTAAAGTAACTGTATTAGGTAGGAGTGCTTTGTCCCATACTTCAAACATGGCATGGAATAACAGCAAAATGAATGTTGTGAAGCAAAATATTCCATAAATTAATTTTCTCATTCATAAAAGATGACACAAATTACAATATTACTAGTGCGGATTAAACCTTCTCTTTCTGAAGTAAATATTCTCAGGACTTTCCACTATTACTAGACTTTCACAGGCCTGGTTCCCATCTCCTTCCTGCTCTGTAACTTGTGGGTGCTGTATGTGATGTCTGACAGTATGGGGAGAGGAAAAAGTTCCAGAACTGGTTTCACCACTGGCTATAGCACTGGCAGGAGTCACAGGCAACTATATCTCAATTTAAACAAATCCTTCTCCTTCCCCTGTCCATATTAGCTGTATGCTGACCAAATTCTGGAATCTGTTGCTCTCCCACTGGCGAGGGGAGCATGGCATAGCCCACGGTAGTGCTATGCAGTCTGGGAGAAAGCTGGCCTTCTCAACTTCTTCCCTGGAGTGCAGATTGCAGAGAGGCCACACCATTCAATCCTATTCAATTATCCAGCAAGTATAAAATTAGTTCTTTTAACCAAACCTGGATCCTCTTCTCCAGAAAAGTACACCTAAAAAGAGAGCTTACAGAGCCTGCTGAGATGTCAATCTTGACCTTATGTAATAAAAACCAATAGGCAAAGGCTAAGGCCAGACTGATGCTACTGAGCCGCAAGAGAGCACCGTGGTTCCCGACAAGTGCTATGGACCAAAATGCCTGGGTTCACGACCTTCCACCTTGGCACATTCCTTAACATTTTAGGGCATCATCTGAAAATACAGAAAACAAAACAGTGCTTCCTCACAGGGATACTGTGAGAATGAAATGAGTTAGGGATGCAAGGTATACTGAGCCTGGTGCAAAGTCGTGTCTAAGTGGTAGCTACAATCCTGGGACACATCTCACAGGTGTCTGGGTGCTCCGGGCTCAACATTGGCCCACACTGTTTGCTTATTTCTGTTCATGTGACTTTCCCCAAACTAACATTAAGAAACACATTAAACAGTGAGGGAGACACTGAAAATATTTAAAAATGATACCAGACACTAGGTTCATACTAAAATTTTGACATTTAATTTATTTTCCAAAGTAACCAGTACTAGTATATCAATCAAGGGGAGAGACTCATTCAGTTCATTGGACTGTCTCAGGGCACATGTGGCCTTTGTCTGTTTTATAAATTCTCTCAAAATTCTTTTCTAAAATGAATAAGACTATAATTCATTTTTAATGTGCAGAATTGTAAGAAATGCAAAAGTCTCTTAGGTGATATAAAAATTGAAAATGCTCCATAAAAAGGACCCACTTAAATGTCTGACTTGTAAAAGTAAATGTCGTTTTAAAATTTTTCATTTGTCACACTCCATGAGGTCTCTCCTGCTTCCATGCCTGTGAAAGCTCCCCACCGCACTCCCTGGAGTGAAGGAGAACATGACCAACCGCGCTTCTGCTGGTGTGATCCTGGATATGTGCAAATCAGTCTCGCCCCTGAACTCCGTTTTCACTACCCCAAACCAGCCACTCTAAGAATCTTTCCTCCATCTGCTGCATTTTACAGCTACTCTGGGAGGAACATGACCAAGGTCCTATGTCCCGGTGGTTGCCAAACAAACACCAGAGGACTCTCGTCCAGTGCTCATTCCACACAACCAGGCTCGCATTGAGATGCACCAGAGAGAATGCCCCAGTGCTGCCTTTTAGCCATAAAGTCTTAGATCAGAATCTTGAAAAGCCTCTTGGTGTTGGATACAATTTTGGCCCCAGCACCTCTGAGATCTTTGTGGGAATATCCTTCACTCTGTAACTCTAGCAAGCCTCAGCCCAGGACTCCTAAAATACTGCCAAGCCCAAATAGCACAATATCTCAGAGAACCAGTGCTGACCCTGATGGGACAGGTGAGCTTCTTGCTCAGCCAGTTCTCTTGAAATTTCAATAACCACCAGCCTTGGAGGAATGGAGCCGACTGCAGGCACCATGGGCTGGATAGCTGCTCTGAAGTTCATGTCACACACTGAGCTGCCTGCACTCAAGTGCTGTTAAAGTTCTTCAAAGGATTTGAATGAAAATCTTCATAGAGCAAACACGGAAATCCATTACCAGCAGTAACCAAATTCTGGTGCCTTGAAGGGGGAGTGGGGATGGGGGGAGGGGGGAAGGGGATGGCCAACCCATCAGCTTCCCAGAAATGTACTGTGCTGACAAGTGACTCTTGCAAAGGAGCCCTTTACTTAAATGAGGTGTGTATCCACCATAGCAGAACATGTGGGGAAGTCTGAGGATCAACAAGCTGCTAATTACAGCAGAACATCAATCCCCTGTGTTTAGAATACATTTCGAGAACCAGCACTGCCAGTTTACTCAAGTCTCTGAATCCACGATAATATAAATGTGTCAAGCTGTGCTGTGGACAGGCTGACTCCGGCCCCTGAGCTGCTGCTGGGAGTGCAGGGACAGCCTACGTCAGCCAGATGCACCCTGGATTCTCATGGCCCTGCACCTCACCGAGCCAGGCACCCACACAGCGACTCCCCTGAATGCAAGAGAGGATAGTTCACAAGTGTCAGGATGCCTGCATAAAAACTGAATTCTCCTGCTAAAAACAAGGTGTGGAATTTGAAGCTATTGCCTAAACAGATTAGGATGAGGAGTCTCCCTAATAAAAATCTTTGGCAACTTGGGCTGAAATTCTGCAGAAATGTTCAAGTAGATTTTAAGAAGAAAAGATTTTTAATTATCGTTTTTAATTAAAGCTACATTCACATCCCCCTGCCAAATCTACCTCTTCACAAGACATTCAAAGTAATACCATCAGCAAATTTTAATATTTTTTTGTATTTCTCCTATTTTTTGCATTTTTAGTTTAATGTTTTTATTGAAACAAAGAGTAGTCAGCTAATCTTTTGTTTCTAGGATAATTTAAAAACAAACCTTTGTATATGTATATACATATATATATTCTATATATTATATATTATATACATGATATATTATGTATTATATATTTCTATAAAATGTATATAAAATGTATTCTATTTATACATAAATACATAAATAACATAAAGTGTATCAATATATATAAAGTATATATTATATGAATATATATACATAAGTATATGTAGTAGAATATATAATTTTATGTATTATATGTTATATAATATAATTATATGTAATAAATAATTTTATAATATACACTACAAAATTTTATTATATACTTATATATAATATATAAGTGTGCACATATAATTTTTCATATAATGTTTACATGTATATTTTATATATGTATATTCCAATGCCTTTACTGTACAAGGACACTTTTATATTTTTATCACCTTTGAAGAAATATCAAGGCCAGAGGACTATTAATATTCATCTAAGTAGATGGCTTTGAGTTGTTAAGAGCTTGCCAAACATAAACCTACAAATCCCCACCTGGTCCTGCGGGCAAAAGTGTACTCAGCTCCCAGGCACAGGCCTCCCTCTGTGGGAGACGAGGTGTTTTATACCATATTGATGACTAATATTTCAAGTACATTTTGCAGACTCATTTTACCAGCATTCTGTTGTTTCAGCTGAACCATTCATACCACAATATTTTTATAGGCTCTGAGGCTGAAAAATGCTCTCATCCAGGCAGGATATATGAATCCCTAAGCTTTTTGATGCAAAAGTAGCATTTCAGGTTATCCTCTTTCAAAAGAAAACCATACCCTTTAGGCTGGCAGGTGAATGGGTGAGTGGAGATTTGAACAAGGATATGAAATATAGGTAATACTTCTGAAGTGCCTTATGTCGCAGCATATGTGCAACAGCTGCTTTTATACTCTGCTGAGATTAAATCAGTGTTTCGACACGTAGGTGGGGCCCGGGAAGGCTTCTGGGAGAATTACAGGCCACACACCAGGAGCCCAATACCCCCATTAGGTGCTCATGGTCTTGTAAGGACCATATTTCATTCTAAGCATGGTTGATAAGAAGAGCTGGAGTCCAGAATAAGAGACCTGAGCTTGAATCCCAATTCCACACCTGTACAGCCATCGGCAAGTTACTTAAGCTCGAGTAGCCACAATTTTCTTAACAAATAGAATTGGGATAACAGTTTTGAATCCTGGGTCCGCCACTTACCAATCATACAACCTCTCTATGCCTCAATATCCTGTCTTATAAAATGAGAGTATTAATAAGAGTTCTTACCTCATAGGTGAGGACTGAAAGTTTAAGAGAAGTAAAGCTCTTAGACTAGTACTAGAATATAAAAAGCTCTTTCAGTTGATTCAGAAAATCCATGCTTAAGAAAGTCCTTCAGGAAAAAATGAAAAGAGGGAAGAAAGAGGCAAAGGATTGGGACAAATCGAGAAAAGAATGAACACTGTTCCCTTGCCTTTGAAATGCTTGGCCATGCTGATCCTGGAGTTTGATCTTGGTGCCTCTGTTTCCGAAGGGGAGCAGCCAGGCAGCGTGACTGGGTCCCCAGGAGCAGACAACTGCTGTGATTACACAGTTGATTCTTCATTTGTGTCACCCTACAACTACTTGAGAGCCTCCAAACAGAGAACTTTTGCTGTAGACATTAATATTGAGAAAAGGAGGAAAGAGAATGGCTGAGATTGAATGCTAACAAAAAATAATTTTTAAACACTTAAGATTAATCAGTGGTAACAGGAAGAATGTTCTGATTTTTATTACCTTCCAGAAAGTTCTCCTGTAAGAACCGTCCAGGAACTAGCCATTGCATATAAATGCCATATTAGTGTGTGACATGGAAGCTATTTAAGCTCAGAGGCTGAGTGCTTCTTTTAAACATCTAAAATCCTCTATCTTGCTAAGTTTTGAAAGTAAGGAAAGACCAAAGAAAACCGAACCACCCCCACCTCATTAATGTTCTCTGATCTCATCGGTGATATGTGGACACACAGCTTACAGTCAAGTCTGCCAAAGGGATGGGTGTCCAGGGCACTGGCCAAACGGTCTGACCTAAAAAGGACACTAAATCTCCTTGACATTTGCAACTCTCGGAAAACAGAGTTGAAGGAGAAACATAGATGCAGACCTCATTCCATAAAGAATATGACATTTAGTCGAAAACATTATATGATAATCCTTTAATAGGGAATAAATAGTTGATATATAATATTCATTCTCCCCTTTTTTCATGAGACCACTCTGGAAAGGCTGCAGTTTTTCAATTTGACCAGGTTTTGGCCAATGGGGTGTGAGTAGAAATGATGTGATATCTGGAGCTCCTAAATCATGCCCATAAAGAGAAGGGAGTGACCTCTTCTTCCCCTTGTCCCTTTTCTCTTTCCCACTGGATGGAATTTGGACATGCTAGAAAGCCATCTTGATGTTTCTGAAAGCACTTAGGAGAGTGCTAGCCAAGTATTTTGGGCTCAGTAAATTTACTTTTCTTTATTATTGATAGCTACCTCCTTTTTCTCATAATGTATATGAGTTTCTAATAGAGAAACTCAGTTGGCATTCAAAAATGCTTTGGAAGTTCCCTACCTATACATGTGTATCTTATAAAAGAAATAAACACAGCCCAAATCACCTATCGATTCTGAGAGGCCAAGTAAAAATCTTTTTCCCAATTTACAAAGTATGAGTGAGTCTTTCTGGAAATTGTTGAGGAGAACTAATGGGTAAAAGTTTAACTTCATGCCAAGAAACAAAGATGTAAACTGGGGAACTCCTAATTTAATTACTTTACATTTTTTGTCTCCAAAAGTTCCTCTCCTTACCGTAAAATTGAAAGAAATAGTCTTGGTCAATGAGCTTCAAAGTCCAAGCTGAAACTGGAAAAGAAAGGAAACATGATGTATAAAAGTATCTTTCATTCAATTTGAAAATTATCTTGCTATAGCTTCATTGATTCATCCTTACTCTTATCATCATAAACTCCCACAATTCATCCAACAGACATTCATGAGCACTTCCTGGGAGCCAGGTCCTGTGCCAGCCTCTGAAAATACCAAGACAAAGCCTTAAAGACTCAGTTCTGTTCTTGAAGGATCATGCCAGGAACAAGAATTGCATACAGCACAGGTACAAATGCAGGATGGCCAATTCCTCCTCCACAGAAAAGGTTTCAACATTCCAGTTGGGTCTGGAAGGACTTTGTAAAGTGCAAAAGGTATTCTCTCCCAACAGAGAATTGACTATGGATCACTTTAGAGAAACATGGACACTGAAGAGGACTGGGGGTATAGAGGAAGTTAGAAGACTATTACAATCAAAACGGTGAAAATAAAGGCCTAGATTAAGGGGGTGGTAATGAAGATGCCAAACATACAGAAGTTAATGATTAATGAGATGTGGGGGGAAAAAAGAGAAAGAAAAGATAACTCCACAGTTCTTGTGTTGCTATATTAGGTAGACGGCATCCAAATAAAACAAGGTAAATAATGGAAAAGACAGCATAAATTTAGAAGACACCAAGCCCTGTTTTGAGATAATGAGTTTGTAGCTCTATAGATATATCCAGCATATCTAGAGGAAGATATCAGGGAAGTTGATGAGAGCTAAAAATAGGTTGGTCACTGGACTTGGCAACTAGGAAGACACTTGTGGCCCCTGAGAGAAGTTCTGGTGGAATGATGGAGCAGAACCCTGAGTGTAATGAGAGGAGAAATGAGTGGGAATGGAGGAAGTAAATTTGGCAAGACTAAATTACGCTTTCAAAAAATTCAGTGGTAAATTGAAAGAGAGAAATTGAGTAATAGCATGATGGGGGGAGGTTGTGCCAAAAGAAAATAAAATTAATGATGGAGAAAAATTTAAACAAGTTTGCAGACTGATCACAGGGGACCAGGACAGAATGAGGGGGTGACGATATAAGAAGACAGTGACTGATGGAACAAGACCTGGAGTAAGTAAGAAAGGATGGGTTGTCAGGCCCTCACTTGACTTCTATCTCTATCTTTTAGCAGGTGTAAGCCTTGTATTCCAAAGTTCTTTTTTGGGATGACTGCTATTTATAATAATGATAATAACAAAAATCTAACCTAGGTTGGATCCTAGGTGCCCAGTGTACCAGATTGAAAGTTACTATCCCAGGAAATCTAGAAAATCTAGTTGTCTTCTCATTCTATGGTGCTATGACTGACTTTACAAGCCAACACTAATTCCCACCTCTAAACAAACTCATCTTCTCTTAGCATCACATCAGACCTTAGCACTGAGCCTCACCCTCCACCTTCATTCTAGTCTAGTAGGTAAAACATAGTCTCTGTTTTAATCCCAGTTTCATCACTTACTTCTTGTGCGATTATAGGCAAGCTATGTAATCTCACTGTGCCTCAGTTTCCCCATCTGTAAAACAGAAATGCCTTCATGCTACAAAGCTGTATCTTTTTTAGTTTTCATGGCAATTTCACTTATAGCTATAAAAATACTTTTATTTACTAAATTCCTACAAGTGAAACAACTGTTTTTGTGATTCAAATATTCCCTGTTTCTCCTATTGAAACATTGTTTTTATATTGTAAATTTTCACAAAAGCAAAAAAATAGTGAGGGGTCTTCTCTAGATGCACCACAAATCAGGCCCTACTATTCTTAGAAAAGGCTGAAAGACTGTTGTACTGGGCTGAATAGGGGCCCCTAAAATATCTAGATTCTAATCTCTGGAATTTATGACTGTTATTTCATATGCAAACAAAAGGGGGGGAACTTTTCAAATATCCTTGAATTAAGAATCTTGAGAAGGGGAGATTTTCTTGAATTATCCAGGTGAGCCTGAAAAGTAATCATAAGTGTCTTTATATGAAGACGGCAGGGAATATTAGGACACAGAAGAGAAGAAGACCATGTGACATAAGCAGAGATAAGCAATAGGAAGCAGACTTGAGCACAAGGATGCCAGTCAGTGGCTTTGAAGATGGAAGGAGTCATGAGCCAAGGAATGCAACTCCAACAGCTGGAAAAGGCAGGAAAGCGGATTCTCCCCCAGAGTATGGCCACGCTGACACCTTAACTTTAGCCCAGTAAAACTGATTTCAGACTTCTGGCCTCCAGAACATTAAGAGAAGATATTTGTATTATTTTTAAGTCACTGAATTTGTGGTAATAAGCAGCAACAGGAAACTAATACAATTGTTTTCTTTCTTCTGACACTTAAAAGGCAAGTTATCAAGTCTTCTACCTTCAAGAGAAGATGGAAGAAATAAAAATTACTGATCCTCTTTTATTTCTGGGAAACAGAACAGGATCTTCTAAATGGACTAGCCAATAGTTCACCCCAAAGAAATGCTTCTCAGACTGCGAGGGAGGACTGTTCATTCTCCCCCAAACAAGAGCCCAAAAGGAGATTCACATGTGCTAAGGAGAATGGTTTTATGTTGTTGTTGTTGTTGTTTTTTAATCAAATGAAATTAAGATAATTGTTTCAAATATTACATAGAATAAAAAGGTAATCAGACTAAGTTAAGATTCCACTTTTTATTTGCCCAAGAAGCAGGGAAATTCAAGCTTATTTTTAAGTACCAATAAAACCTGCAGTGTAAGGAAGTGGTTTCCAAACACAACTCATAAAATAAGGATGTATTTAAAATGCTGTTATTAGATAATTGCCATTCCCACAAACTTCCCCTCATGCATCCTGGCAGCTGATCACACTGAAGGAAAAGGAAGAAATGGTTTGATGAGTAGTTTTTTTTTTTTCCTTATGACATTTTGTTGAACAATAAGATCCTGACACCAAGTAAAACCTGCTCCCAGAAAGAAAAATCATTTAAATTTTGTCAGGTGGTTTTAAGGGAAATATGTACGACTCATGAAATATGTACAACTTCCAGGAGGGCCTCTGAATGCCTTAAAGATGGGGCCAGAACACAAAGGCCTGGGGATGTCTGTCATTTACAGTCCACCTTCCTCTTGAGCAGTAAGTAAATGGCATTTTCTGAGTTGTCACAATGTGCGATTCATGTGCCTAAATACGTGCTTGCTTCTGTTCATCTCTGATGACACTGGGAAGAGCAATACAACCTGGGTTTGATGTATCCTCATTCAGCATCCCAGAGACTTTTAAAAAAATTCATTTAAATATGACTTACATAATCCTCTATACTCGAAAAATTACCATGAATAAGGATATTTGCCTCATACAAAACATCTAAATACTATTTTCAGTTGGATATATCAAACAAATACTGAACCCCTACTGTGTGCAAGAAAATAAGCTAGCTGTTGAAATTACAGATGAAACTCAATGATGAATGAGTCACCTGCCTCGAGTGAGCTTTTCTAAGACAAAGACAGAAGGAAGCATGTAGTCAAGAAAACTCAATTCAAACTTTAACTTTCCATGGGCACATCTGTACATCTGTTGTTTCACTTCACCTTGGCTTCTACTCCTCCTTTCTTCAGGTAAGAGTTGAGGTAACAATTTAAGAGTTTCAGATTTGGGGGCTTGTCCTAAATAAAAAAATTCCCAGGTATTCCCATATTTTTAATTGGTCCAAGTGAACTATTCCAGTACAATAAAAAATTTAGGGCTAGCCTATACTTTTTGAAGTGTGTTGAAAAACAGGTTTTTAATTATCTGAGATGACAGTTCAAAAGTTATGTATATCTAGAAATAAAAATCAAGTGTAGAAACGCTCTCCTCAACTGCAGCAAGAATAATCCTAAAACCAATATGCCCTTCTTTCTAAAAATAAAAAAAAAACTATAGAGTAAACATCACTTTCCGGAAGGTACCAAACCAGGAAAATCAAATTAGTATCAGTCTGGCCAGTGGTTGAGAACAGGATTCTCAATTCCAAAAATCCAAGAGCAATCCTGTTAAGAGTCTTCATAAAGCGCTAGGCTATCCTTTCTAAACACTTAGACAAAGAAATGCAGCTGCATTTTTTTCTGTTTGATTTAACTGGATTCCAGGTTTTCTTTAGTATTCTTTTCTTCTGGTGGATCTGAATAACCTGCTTCTCCATTCTTAGTGTCCTTGTGGGACTTGTTCTTTTATTGCTCATCTCACCAGCCATGCTAACGGCAGCTTTTCTTTTTCTCCCTTCTCACTTGGCTCTTCCTTTTGTCATATAGATAGTTTGTGACAAAACCAGATCTAGATTGTATCTCCAGTGCACCTGCTTGTCTGATAGCCCAATAGATCTTTTGACTTAAAAAAACAAACAAACAAACAAATAAACAAAAAAACCTGCCCATTCAAATGTCATCTTTCTTGGTTCTTTAAATTTTGAGAACATATTAATAACATTACTAAATAAGAAGGTTCCTGTTCCTATGGTGGTGAAAAAGCCACTGTTTAATGTTTCTAATTTATTTTGTCACCAGTTGCTTCTGGCAAAAGAGGAAAAATATGTCAAGCTTTTAAGACTTTATGAACTGCTGTGTAAGCAATGTTATGTACCAGTAAAATAACAACTTGTGAAAATGTTTTTAAAGAGCCAAATGAAATTAAACTTAACAAAAAGTTACCCTGAAGAGAGGAAATAAAGGAATGGTTAGTTTGGTTAGTCATGTATCATTCCTAGGGTTTCACATATTTATACACATTTTTGGAATGACATGACCTAGCATTGTAAATCTAGATACACATAAAACAACCTTTGGGAGAATTTTGTTAAAAAGAAGCATTAAAGTAAAATTGGATTTGGTGAATTTTATGACATAGGAAAACATATATGCATATATACATATTTACTGGTCATTCTTTACACTCTTTCTCAATAAATGAAGTTACATATGAATATTATTTTTGGTAATAATTTAGGAAAGAGACTCCAAAATTGCTTTCATCTGGCCAAATTAAAAGTCTGATTTGGATCTCCTTGCTAAAAAGTATATTATTTTTATTTGCCTCTGATCTTTATAACTCTGTTTATATATACAATCTTCTGAATAATTTTATTCTAGACAGAAGGTTGTGGAATGCTCAAGAAGTTAAAAAGAACATGAATTAATGTATGACATACAGAATAAAATGGAGTGGCGTGCTATGCAATGGGACATAGCATGTGGGTTAGTATACTATTTCATAAGCTCAATCATCTTTTAAAATTGTTTTTCAGGTACCCCATTTGTTAGCACAAAAAAGCTCGAAAAAATCTCACTTGTTAAGGAGGTGTATGACTCAGTCTTGTAGCCTACTAAATTACAGATATTAACACTGCAAAATACACAACTAAGAGAAATTAATAAAGTATCCTGGTATTATGGCCTTCTGACAAAGATACGAAATATTCCGAACCAAATGAGATAAACAATTAAGGTTATAATTGTCACCCCACCCAATGCAACCCCCTATAGCTGAGTCAACAGAAAACTGAGTGATAACACATATATCAAAGGGTGGGATATCTGTGTGTGTCGGGCTGCAGAACGCCTTTCTTTCCTTTTCCTGTTCATGTTGTCAGCTACGAAATGCTGACTTGGAATGTTCTTATATTTAAGACCTGTTCAGCGTTTTCTCTTTTTCCTCACATTTATGTTAGCCCTTTCCTTTAATTATCTTGATGTTGTTGTTCTTGGCAAAGCTGCCCTTTCCATTATTGTGTATTTACCTTCCAAACAGTCCCTACTTCCCCCTTATCTTTGTGAGCTTATTAAAATTTCCAGCTTCAACTACTCACTTCCGCCCTTCAGCATATCCTCACCTTCACAGCTCACTTCTCTTTCTCTCTTTTCAGCCCTTCTTTCAACTCTCAGCCCAACTCTCTCACCCTTTTGGAATAACAAGTTATTTCCTCTTTCATTTCCTGTTAGAGAAGATGTTTTTGGACTCACTCCCAAAATCTTTGGCATGAAACCATACTCATGCCATTCTGTGTTTCCACTGGGCACATTTCCAGAGGTGTTTCATCGGCCTGGAGCCCTTGGCCTTCACACCAGGTTAGGTCTGGCTCTGTCAATCATGCTCCTCACCATCCCGCATTCCAGACAAGCTGTGATTGTTGTAACAGGACTGGTGAGTCTTGCTCTCTCTGGCAACCGGCTCTTGTTCTCATATCATTTTCAAAAAGTTTGTTTGCAGTATAAAATTTTGAACTTCTTTTTTTATTGTAAATGGAAAGGCAATGAGATGAAGAAAGGGAGTGCTGAGTCAGCAATATTTGCCCAGCTGAGACATGTTTCTCAATTTATGAAATAAGTATATTATCCGATTACTTTTTATTCTTGATAGGTCAATCCACAAGTAAATTTGACAGCTGCATCGAAGCTGAAGAAAAAACTTGTTAAACAAAAACTCTACCTAAAATTAAATGTTCTCTATTTTAGTTAAAAAAAACAAATGAGGGCGGTAGAGTCATATAAATTTGTTCTTTAATGAGGAATAGAGTGTTATTGCCTGTAATGATTATATTAAACAGACTAAAAACTTTACCTTTCCTTACTTTATAGTGTGTTGAAGTGAATAGTTTCATAGCACATTTTGATATTTGTTCTTAAATATTTCTGTATCACTATTATGATATATTTAAAATCTAGAGGGCATTATCTTAAGATAAAGTGTTTTCTCATGTACTAAGACACAAAGACAAGAAGCCATAACAGTGTCTCAAGTCATGTAACTCTAAATAGTCTTCTCCGCATTCTAAATCTAGTGTTCTGGCAACCAAGTAAAAAAATACACTTTAAAGCACACATTCAGAGTAATGGCATTGGAATCTGGCACCCATAAACAGATACACTGAAAGTGACCCAATAAGTTATTTCCTTCGATTCAAAACATTCTACAGTTAAAATCCAAACCTGGTCTTTTTTGTGAAGTTTGAATGGTGTAGTTTAGTTTGGTTTGGTTCAAAGGGTAAAGGGCAGAGACAGAAGAAAAAAGACTGTGTGAATTTTAACCTAATTTTTAAATGTTGTTTATTAAATAGGCCACCAACTGGGTCATGTTATAAACATTTGCTAAGTTACTCCAATACATTGTAGTTAAAACAATTAAAAATGCAAGGCCACAGAGACTTGCAATTCAAAATGGTGCTTGCCAACCATCTCCAATATAGTGTCTTCTTTTAATATGATGACAATACTGATGAGGGCCCAGACAATATCACACTGCTTACAAGACATTAACTCAGCACACAAACAAGTGGCAGGAGGGGAAGGAGGAAGAGAGAATGTTTGTAGATCAGAGGGACACTAGTGAGCTCTTATTTGAAGGAAGATGACTCAGTCCCCATTAACCCATCTCACAGCCTAGAGCTAAGAGGGGATCCCACGCAAGGGAACGGAGCACAGGGCCCAGCACAATCCATTCACCCTCTCCACTAACAATGCCCAATCTGCGGAGCTCACTCCTGGTGTGAGGCTGAACAAAAAGGGGTGAGAAAAATACTGCAGAACAAGGGAAAGAGAGCAGCTTCCACAAGATCCAGAGAGAGAACAAGCAGGGTTGGAGTTTATCACTTGCTGGCCACCTGAACTTGGACAAGGTACCTAAACTTCCTAATCTTCAGTTTTTGTGAAAATTAAATAATGTACAAAAAAAAAAAAAAGAGTTATCGTGCTTAAGATATGGTAAGTACTCAATGAATGTTAGTATAATGATTATGATCACCAGACACTAAAATGGACTATCAAGCTACCATTCATTTATTTGATGAATATTATTAAATGCCTGTTCTATTCCAACATTGAAAAAGACATTATCATGTTCCTTTTCCTATTATCATGCTGTTTGTATTTCATTATAATGATTAATAATTAAAATAGTTCTGTTCCAAGAATGATGAACTAAGTGGAAAGCAATAAGGTAATATTGCCAACTGAGTTCTGGGAGAAAGGGTCATAGGAATCTCAAAATCAGAATCAAAATCAGAGTTTAATTACTCAATGTCACAAACTGAATTTAATACAAGCTTATATAATTAGACTTTTGCATCCAGTATTTAAGAACATAATTACCATTGTATCTAAAATTATAAAAATAGTAAAAATGCTACATTCTCTGAATGTAGATATCACATTAATTGTTTAACATGAAATACAGAAAATTGGAGGAACTTAATTTACTAAGATTTATTATGAAAAAGTAAAGCATCAATACAATAATATCAATTCTAAGTTAACAGAAATCTTGAAGTTCTAATAGTCATTATATCAGAATTGCTTTATCTTCTCCCACGCACAACTCTAATTTTACTATCAGAGGTTTCTGCCATTTCATTTAATATTATCAAATTTGTCTTTTTACAATAATTCTGCTAATATTAACATATATAGAGTTTTTTTCTTGGGGGAAATCAGAATAACAACACAATTTTAAAACAGACTTTTGTAATATGGTTATATCGACTGATCTTTTTTGTACGTGTCAGGGCTGAAGAAGTCCAGTCATCTGACCTGAGATAATCGTGTGTTTGCCTCAAAGTAAACCCGTTCCTGAGGTTGCTTAAAATTTCATATGCTGCTGTTTCTGTTCTTAATTTAACAGAACTAGATAAATTTTTTTTTCCAAAAAATCCTTGAAGATGTTTATTTTGTTCTGCACATAGACTAACTCCTCAGACAGATAGCCACCCCAATAAAGTGTACGGGCATCTTGCAATCAAAGTGTTCTAGCAGTAAGTCTGCTAAAATAAATGAGTTTCTCATCCTGACTATCTCATTCAACAGGAAAAAATTAAGGGTTTTACCTAATTGTGAATGTTGAAACTACATGATTTTATGTCCCCTCAAAAGTTCTAACTAAATAGATATTTATTTAAACAGATCAGAGTACAGAACAATTTCCAAACCTTACACTGCATCAGATACTGAAATAGAATCCTCCTTTGTTTTCTAAGATGATCTGTCTATCCTTATTTAGAGAAACCAAAAAAGAAAAATAACTTCTTTCCCCACACTAAATACCTTTAAAGTCATGAAATGCAAGGCCCCCTTGGACCATCTCCTATCTTTCTAGCTCTCTCTCTACCAGTAAAGGCTTTTAAAAAATGGAAAGGAATATCTTTATGTTCTTCCTAACTGTTCCCCACTGCCTCTTTCTTTTTGATGGGTAGGTTGGTGCTACCGTCAGCAGTCCAATTCTCTATCAGCACATTTTAAACTACACTGAAAAAAAAAAAAAGAAAAAGAAAAAGGGGAGAGTAGATAGGTCAAAATCCAGAAAGCTGACCACACTGGCTTCAATTTTGCTAATTGAAATACGACTCCCTGGAGCCACTGGTCCACAACTTTTATGTCCATAATTGTGTCTGAAAAGTTTAGAGAAAAAAAAAAAAATAGTAGGAGATACCAAATACTCAGATACAAGTAGCTGACCACAAAAGGTTTCCTGATGCCAGGCAACATCTTACTGATGTACACAGTAGTAAGCAAAAAAGTCTTTGAAATCAAAGGGTGCTAAGTTATAATCACATCTCTGGACAAGTTGCTTAACTTCTCTGAGCCTGTTTCCTCATCCATAGAATATGAATGATAATACGTTGCTATTTCTGTTATAATGTAGATTAAACTTAAAAACATGTAAAGTCTTTAGAATGGTAACTGACCCACAGTAAGCAGAAAGTATTAACTGTTAATATCATCATCATCGTTTCTTTTACATATCTCTTTGTTATGCATTTCTCATTTCTCCCAATTAGGTCAATCATTTCAATAAACATGTTCAAATACATGCCATGTGCCCAACAAGCACTGTAGGGGGATTTGTGATACAAAGAGTAACTGAAATGTGGAGACTGTGGCTACAGGAGCTCACAATCCAGGAGATGAGACAGAGGTATAACATTAAGGAGAGAAGGGGAATGAGTATCAGATGAGGGGGCAAAGATCGATCAATTTTAACTACAGGGATCAGGGAAGGCCTTGCTGAGAAGACATTTGAGCCAATATTTAAGAGGTGAAAGAGTGAGCTTTGTGGTTATCCGGAGAAAGAGAATTAGCACAGTGCAGAGCAAGTGCAGAGGTCCTGAGTTAAGAGCATGCCTGGCTCATTGAAGAATCTCAGTAAGCCAATGTGGCTTAAGCAGAGTGAGCAAGAGTATAGAAGAAGTCATAAAGAGATAGCCAGGTCACGTAGTCTTCTAAACACTGGCTTTTACCCAGTAGGAAAAATATTATATAGTGGTTGAGTTTCTTTGCATCACTACCTACCCAGCCTTCTTCCCTAGCCTAAGTCAAACAACCAGACAGATTTTACAACTGACCTCTGCCCATCCTGTTTTTTGTACCCAATGAGAGTGAGTCCACTTTGTGGTGCTCACAAACCTATACCACCTTCTTTGGATCCCTTTCTATATACGATAAAACAGAACCATGGGCAAAATGAATCATTATTGACATAGGAAATGTCCCTGGACTTTCGAATAAAATTGCTGAGTTTAATAGATCAGATGATTAGAAACAGGGTGAGAAAAGGATGCTTATTTTAAGACAGCTGCTCTGAGCTTATAACCATTTTTGGATGACAGACTTCACCTCATCCCCTACATAGTACTTGTGGGTAGTAAGGCTCATATAGTTAAAATGGGTTTTTTTACATATTTTAAAATGTTTCAAATAGATGCTTTTGCGGGGGAAGGTTCAGAAGTTAGATTATTTTATCTCAATTTTCAATTTACAATTTGATACCAGAGTCCCATTTTTAGTGAAAATATTCTCCAAGGAAGAACCCCATTCATCTCTCAAACAAAACCAAAAGATTAAATTTGACAGGAAAACTTAATGATAAAAGCAAATGTTAATAACCAAACAATTAATAATCTTTAAAATATATTATCTTAATAATTGTCACTTATAAGACATCTGAAATCTTTAAATCAATGAAATTCTTAATTGGTTTAATTTAAGTAAAATTTTAATATTGTGAAATCCACAAACCTTAAGTGATTAGCTCAGAAAGTAAATGCAAACCACCATGTAAGCTACAACTTTTAAATAAATAGAAAATTTTCATCCTCCCATAAAGTTTTCTCATACATCCTCCTAGTAATTCCCGCCAAACCCAAGACAGCCACTGTTTTGATTTCAAAATCTCACCTTACATTAGTTTTAATGAGTCTGTTTTCAGGTGCTTATTGTCCATTTGCCTGTGTCCTCCTTGAAGTGCCTAATCTAGTCTTTTTACAATTTTTATAGAATTGCTTACTTTTTTTCATTGGTATGTAGTTCTTTATATCATCCCGATAAAATCATTGGAAAGATATATTTTTAAAATGATTTATTCTAGCCTACTCAAGCCTTTTTTAAATGTTTTTTTTTAAATATCAAGTTTTAATTTTGATGAAGTCCACTTTAATCATTTCTAAAATTTTGCGGTTCATACTTTTTGCACTCTAAGAAATCTTTATCTGTCCCAAAGTTCACAGTGATGTTCTAGGTTTTCTTGCATAAGTTTTATCCTTTTATCTTTAAGCTTATATTCCGCCTCAAATTAATTTGTATATAGTGTGAGGAAAAGGTCAAGATTCTTTTTCCACCCAACATTTATGCATCTGTTTCAGCACCATTAGCTGAAAATATTTTTCATTCCTCCATTGAACTGCAGTGACATCTAGTCAAAAATCAGTTGAACATATATATGTTTATCTATTTCTAGACTCTATTCTATTGATATATTTTTCTATCCTTATGCCTTCATTATGACAGGTTTATAGTAAGTCTTAAAATCAGGTAGTTTGATTCCTCTAACTTTTGCTTTTTTTTTCAGGATTGTTTTGGCTCTTCTAGGCCCTTTCCACTTCCATAGAAATTATAGAATCAGCTGTTTCCTCCAAAAGGTGAGGAGGCTACTGCAATTTTGATTGGAATTGTGTTGACTTCATTTATATATCAATTTGGGCAGAAATGACATCTCAGCAATATTGAGTCTTCCATCCATGAACAAGGTATAATTCTCCTTTGTTTAGGTCTTATTTAATTACTGTCAGCATCGTTTTGAAGTTTTTAGTATAGAAGTCTTGTTCGAGTATAGAAGTCTTGTTTAGTATAGAGCAGAAGTCTTTTGCTAAATTTATTTCTATATATTTTATGGATTTTGATGCTTTAGCAATTTATTGTATTATCTTCTTAAATTTTTTTTCAAATTCTTTGTTGCTATAATATAGAAATACAAACAACTTTATCCTTGGACATTGTATGATGTGACTACAAAAATCTCTTAGTTTAGTAGTTTTTATGTTTTTTTCTGAATATTTTTCTGTACACACTATTTAGAGCACTTGCAAATAGAGACAACTGGACATTTTTCTTTTCAATATTTATGCCTTTCATTCCTTTTCATTTCTTTTCATTTTCTTTATTTTGCCCCTGTTTAGCTTTATTGCACTAGCTAGGACCTCCAATAGAATGTTGAACAGAACTTCAGTTTCTTCAGTTTTTCTGCCCCATTCCCTTCCTCTTTTCCTTCAGAAACTGTAGTTCAATGTGTCTTATATCACTTGATATTTTCCCACAAATCACTGAGATTCTGTTCTCCCTCTGCCCCAATTTTCTTCTGTTTTTTTTTCAGTTTAACTAATTGCTATTAACTACTTAAAGTTTGCTGACTCTACTGCATTTTCCAAATTATTTGTGGCTAATATCAAAATTCTTTTTGGAGTTTGGGTCAGCTTCTAACATTTTATTCTTTAATGTTATTCTCTTAACATTATATAGTATCTTAAAGAGTTTTTTTCTTTTAATGTGGAGTTTTTAGTTTGGTTTTTTTTTGTTGTTTTTTGTTTTTTGTTTTTGCCAATATTACTTCATCTGGGACATCCTCATCCTTTCTTCACAATCACTTTCTAGTTTCACTTCTAGAGTTATTATTTTTTCTTTCTTTGTTGCACTTTTATCTTTGTTGCCAGTTCCCTGTTTCAATGATCTGTTTTTGTTAAATGTCATGTGGGTTTACCACCGGAAGATAAAGAGATAACACCACTCTGCACTTTGCTGTCTGTGCATGAACTGAATACAGACCCGCGGTGACCTGTCACCGACAGGCCTTGAATAAAGAGCTGTGATTGGCCACTGATCATGACTTGCATCTCTTTTTCATGTCATGATTGTGGACTGAAGAGCTAGGAATGAAGTGTGTCTTTTAGACAATCACTCATGGTTAATACACCATGGAAACTGAAATTTGAACCATGTTGCTGGGGGACTGGTGGTAACTGTGGCAAATCAAGGATTGCCTATATTTAGAGAATTTGTTTTCCCATTGATTTGATTTGGCCTAAATTTAATCATTGGGTATTTTCTTTCTGCTTTAATGGATTTTATAAAACTCTTAAGCAAAGGCTTGGTGATCTCTTTGGAATATAGAGGGAACAAATACCAGGCAAAATTTGGCTGAAAGGGAGAGAAAACTATTCTACTTTTTATAGAGCTTAATTTCTATTTCACAACTTATTTCACCAAGTGGCCAAATTTAATATCAGTCAATACGGAATTCCCCTGAAAGGGGCTTGTGTCTGAATTCAAGAGGCATCATTATATAATCCCAGGGTGTGGTAGGGTACGGGAGATTTCTGTTCTCTAGTCACCAGCTTTTCTCAACACCAGCCTATAACGAGCTCTACTGTCTTTCTACCCAGACTTTGCTCTTACAGAGATCACATGTCTTCCCTGCCTCATCTTGGCTTTATAGCTTTTTTCACATGCCCTGGTTCTTTGCGCAGGTCTAGCAGCTTTTTCTGACTAGGAAAACTTTCTGTGGCTCTCCAAGCCAGGTTGGGATGCTTAAGGCCTCTTTAGGAGTCTCATGTTCAAGTTTTCTCCTCTGTCATGAGGTTTTCCTTCCTTGTCATGAAAAAAGTCTCTCCCTGTCATGGGGGGGGGGGGGTGGACAAAACAAAACAAAACAAAACAAAAAAACAGGCAGAATCTTGCTGCTTTTCTGAACTATTCCTGGATAGGGCACAGGATTCTTCTTGGCTCTCCAAACCAATCTGGTATTCTATCAACGACTCTCACCTATGTACTAGGATTCAATCCAAGAAGCCCCTCCACAGAACTCAACATCCCTCCAACTTCAGCCTGATTCTCTTCTCTTTTATACATGGTCCCTCCCTTGCCAGTAAACATTACAAAAGGCAAGGGATCCTGGCTCTGATAATGAAGTATCCTTAATATTCCTCCAAATCATCTTATTATATGCTTGGATGTCTCCAAAACTCAAAGCCGGGTATTTGATTTATTTCCCACAGCTACCATGAAGAGTTTACTACAAGGATCCTTTCCCAACCAGCAAATGCTACAAGATTCCAACTTGAATGGAAAAAGGGGCTATGGGCTAAAAAGAAATGGAAAAAAAAAGTACATAAGCTAATGTGTTTCCTAAATTTTATCCCACAGCAAGAGAAGAAAAAATGCAGTGTGATATGGTGATTATGAGCTTAAACAAAGATCTGTCTGCTTATTGATTTCCATGCCTCAATTACCCAATCTATGGTATTTTTGTTATAGCAGCCTGAACTGACAGTGTCAAACAGTTCTTAATCTAACATTACACTTCCTCAAGAAAAATACTTGGGGCTTTACTCCACATTAAAACAAACAAAAATAATAATAGCAACAACAGAAACACTACCCGTCTAGAAATTCATGGCATGTGGCAACTTGGCCAACCATTTTAGAGGAGCTGCCATAGCAGTTTTTGACTTGTTTTCATGCACATGAAGGAAAAGCAGGCATTGAGGGTCCCTGAGGCTTGTCTTAGCTTCCTGGACAGATGTCCTTCTGTGCCTCTTTTCGCACATGCACACTTCTTTATTTCTTTCACATTGCTTGACTACCAGCAGTTCCCTTTCAACTGGCCAGTGACATTGTGAGCCAATCTTCCACCAACCCCCTGTGAGCAACCCAGGGCATGGAGAAAACCAGATAAGCCTCTCTTTCAAAGAGTAAGACGAGCTCTGGACAAGAAGTTTTCAATCATTCATTCCAGAACCCTTTGAAGCTGTAATAGTTACTATTATTCCCATAATAGTAAAGATTACTAATTAACGTTCCTAGAAATTTCTAAGACTTTTAAAGGGGTTATACCTTTTTTCTAAAATTTAAACAAAACAAGCAAAAGTTGTGTATTTTGGTTTGTTTTTAAAGAAACTTATATAGTGGGTTTCTCATGTTTTTCCAAGTTTACTGCCTTTGGCAACTAATTCTGATACTGAAATAACTCTCAACTTAGTTTCTCATCAACATCAAGAACAGTCTATTATTTAATTAACTTTTTGAACAACAACAAACTTCAAACCCTGCTGGGTGAGAAATAAAACACCATCCTAACTTACTTCTTTCCTGACATACATAATTCTATCTTTCTTAATTCACCAACCTCAGACCCTCATTCATAATTGTTCCCTAGTGATCGTTTACAGCCTTTTGGAATTCAGCTATCAAATGTCTTATTAAACACCTCCTATGTGCCTGACACTACTTTAGGCACTCTGGTGCATGTAAAAATAGTATAAGGTAATATTTGCTTATAAACATTGCAGTGATCACACCAAATTTCAAGGCTAGTATCGATTTTCCTGTGAAGACCACATCTTTCTCTTTCTTTGAGCTCAGAATCTCCTTGGGTCATGAGATTTGCAGACTGCATTGTCTTCCAATCCTTTGTAAAAGAAATAAGACATACAAATGGCAAAGGCAAAATAATAATAATAATAATAGTGAATAATGAGCCATGGAGAAAGGAACCACAATGCAGAAGAGCTGACTTGCTGTCCCATGAGATTATAAATTATAATGAATGGCCAAAGGTTTTATTCTGAGACTCACATTTACCTATTTGATTATTTATTTCATTATCCCTTTTAATGATTTCAGTTACTTCCCACTTGTTAGATACAGACAATCCTGTTGTGTTTCTGAGAAGAGTAGAAGCCCCCAAAAGGACGGGAAGTCCATACAGTCTTGTTACTCAAAGTGTGGTCCAGAACCAGCAGCTTTAGCATTACCTGAGACCAGCCAGAAATGCAGAATTTCAGGTTCCATCCCAGATCTGATCGTCAGACCCTGCATTCTAACAAGATCCACTGTGTGATTCCTCCACACATTAAAGCTTGAAAAGTTGTGGTTGATAGCACTGATAATTTGAAAGAGCTTTCAAAACTACCTGAAGTTCCTGGTTGTAATTTCTAGAATGTGAGAGAGAGAATTTATAATGCATGTACACGTCTTCCCTGCAGTACAGCACGAAGCCCTTCTGATTTGTGACTGAAATAAGAAGACATCTTATAAGATCTGTCTCTACTGATATGAATTGTCTGACAGTGAAATTTTTCACATCATATATGCTTCCACTGAAAGAAAAAAATTTATGTGCTTATCAAATTTTAAATAGTTACATTTATTTTAATAACACTTAACATGAACATGAATTATGCAAACACATTAAGGAAAGAATAAGGAAAATAAAACCAGTTTCTGTAAAATAATTTTGGCCCCTAAAACATGCCTTAAACAAAATCTTGAACAAACATGACTTCTCTTTTTCACTTTTACAAAATATCTTATTAAATAGATTTACCTCTGTCTTTCAAACTGCCTTGCCAAAGAATGATTTTGTGATATGCTTAAATAAATCCATTGGATTCATTCCATTATAAAATGACCATGAAATATACAAGAGAATTCATTTTTTTAAAAGAATTTACTCGAGGTGACAAAATAGACTAAAATGAGGCTATTGTAAGAGTTAAAGTTATATTCCTTGTCCTCCAAAAATCTAATGAAATTTAGGCCTTCTGGGAAGGATGGAGAAAAATTTATAGAAAAATGAAAACTCTAAGGAACACAATCTCCATGGGCAGTTCAAGTGGAATGAGAACTTATCTATAGCATTCAGGATTTAGGTTAAAAATGAAGAAAAGTTTTTTGACAATTAAGATTATTACATACATACTAATGTATGCATTATATGGAAAGTTAAGGGGATACAATGTTTATAGAGCTTGCCTCCTTGAAGTCATGGTGTTGATTTATTATTATTGGGATTCTTGTTTTAACAATAATTGTTGTTGTTACTATTATGACAATGATGATGATGATGATGATGATGATGATGATGATGATGATGATGGCGACAGCAACGACAATTGAGCACTAAAAGTGTACCAGGCACTGTGCTTTGTACTTTATATGCTTTGTAGGGTTTTGGTTTTTTTTTTTTTTTTTTACAGGCAATTACTATACTCATTTCACAGTTGAAAAGAAATGAGTCTATGAGAGGTTCAATGTCTTATCCAAGGTCACAAAGGAAGTCTGTGGTAGGACCAGGATTCATTCCCAGGCAGCTTCCTTCCAGAGACAGCACACCGAACCACCCTATCATACTGTACTGCCTCTTGATACCTGTGCATCATGATAAGCTGGACTAAGACCCCAAAGTTGCGTGAATTTGGTTTGCTGTGGCAAACAGACTTAAAGGAAGACTGCAATCAATGTCGGGAAAGGCATTAACATCCAGTTAACCAGGTAATTGAAACATCTAATTTGCTCCTTGGCCGCTCAATGTGTCATCAGTCACCAGGCACAGCCCGCCAAGCTGAAATCTGATTTAGGATGCCTCAGGGTGTCCATATGCCTTCCACATGGCCCTCACCATATCAACACCTAGAAACAAGGCAGTTCTGGAGACATGCTGACCCTCATTCTCCACTGCCCAAACCAACCATGATCTGTCGACATGTAGCACAATTAGAACAACGAACAAAGCACGTCCTCTCTCACACAGTTACACCAAATCAAATCACAAAATTTTTCATAAGACAGTGCCATCAGAAGAGCCTGCAACTGAACTGATGTTATCATTACAATACTACAAATGCAATGGATTTAATGTTTCTAGTATCTACCTAGATCAAATGAGGGAACATATGGAAGGCCCACCCGTCATACAGTATATCAGAGGTACTCAGCAAATGTCAGTTCTTTCCTTTGTCTCCTCCTTAATCACGTGGCTCTCACATATTTTATTTTATTTCTGAATTGGAGAGTAGAAGGCATGGTCCCTTCAGAAAATGCCAAGTATCCCATTTTGAAGGAAACAGATTGGAGTTAGGAATGATAGGGCAGCTCAATTCCACAATTCTTTTCAGAAAGGTAAGTACAAATCAAGACAACACAAAATAGCAGAAAAGAGCTGAGAGCTGATGCAGAAATTTGACGCCTGACTATTATAAACTGCCTTTTGCTGGAAGAAACCATAAATCATTTGAAGACGCTGAATGCATGGACTTTACTAGACTAGTACCAATAGTTATTATAAACAGAAAATACCAACCGCACTGATAAAATGCCAGGAAAATGACCCAAGTGTTCAGAGGAAGGTCCAAATATACTAATGAATAAAGTGGGTTCAGATAACATTTTATCTTAGAAGGTACATCGCTTTTTCATTGAGGTTTCCAAGTAAATTTCTTGGTAATAGAGAAAATTAATGTTTCTGTATTAACTTTTTAAGTTATATTTTATCTTATAAAAGTGTTATTGTAATAAGTGAGATACCATGTTTTTCTTAGTGATTCATCCTAAAAGCAAATCTAACGTCTGTCACTGTGCTGTAGTAAATCAGTAGAAGGCAAACAATCCAAAAGGAATGAAAAGTTCTCTCTAGTGAAGCATTTTCACATTTTTGAAACTCATGTCCTCCTTTGATATGTATCAAAATCTCATGCCTTCCTTAATATCCTATAAAATTAAAGCAAAATGAATATTCTTGTTTGCATTGAATCAAAGAAATTAAAAGGAGCTTTGTCTTCAAACCACACGGTCCCCCGCTATCATTATGCTATTGGAGGTGGCAGTGAGGGAATGTACTACATACACCTTTACTCACTTCTGCTTAAAGAATCATTGCTTTTGTACTCAACCAAAAATATTGCTGACTTCTGCATAAAAGATCTATTCTCATGGACCGAACTACAGAGTTCCAATCTGGTTCACTTTCACTGAATACCTGTGGTCTTATAAGAAGCCTAACGGAGGTACTAAGAGAAAAAAATGTGAACTTTTTTAGTCTAAAAATAATAATTCTTAGAAAATGCATCTGCAACTTTTGCCAGGTGTCTGTTAGTCATTCTAACCTTATGAAATATTTCTAACATTATTCATATATTACAAGTTGTTGAACATCTTATAGGTTGTCATTTCCTGTCATCATCTGGATTTAGGGGTCCTGGAACACACTCGACACGTTAATGCCTCTTATGAGCTACCATCATCTGTTTACATGGAGTGAGAAGGCAGCATGGTATTGAAGAGGTTCAGAACAAATCTCCCCAAGATATAACACTTCAGCACACAGATTATTCTGATACGGAGGCAATCAAGACCCGGCAGGCCTAAGAGAAACTTTTACTTCTCTCTTAAAGAATCTAAATTGGGAGCCTTGCCTGTAAGAAGAGTTATTACCAGAAATAACTTTTTTAGGACCTATGTATAGGGCAGGCAAACTACTAATAACTGAACATCTGCTCTTCTTATTGTCCTGTGAATGATCTTCCTCCCTGCTAAAGCCCAGGATGTCTTCTCTCATCCTTAGCTAAGAATGCTATATATATCTCATTTTAACTGTCTGTCTCTGAACTTCTCATGTAATGGGGTCTCTGACTCTCTCACGTAAGTGGGGTTGCCATACATAGATATGTAATTAAATTTGGTGATTTTCTCTTGTTACTTTGTCTCATGTTGATTTAATTTTAGACCAGTCAAAAGAACCTAGAAGGGTAGAATAAAATTTGTTTGTCCCCAACAGTATTATGGAAATTACAAAGGCTCTGGCAGTTGGACACACCCATGTTCAAATCCTGAATCTGCCGCTGACTATCTGAGAGACCCTGAACATATTCCTTAGCCTCTCTGAATCTCAGTTTCCACATCTGTACAATGGCTTTAATAATTCCTCTCTCTCAGGACTGTTGTGAGAATTAAAAGAATATATTTAAAGCTCCTTGCACAGTAGCTGGCACATAGTAGGCACTTAGTGTAATTTTTGATTATCAAATTTTGGAAAAGATTTTATTATTAACATGATTTTTAGTACATGCGATATTGGGTATTCTTTAAGAAAAAGATTTTGAGTTTTTAAAATAAAAAGTACTATGTGTCTACATTTAATGAAATTTGATCTTTACTATCATAATAGTGTTCATTTTGAATGAAATTGAAATATTGTTACCTAGGCAATACCCAAAAGCTAATTCCCCAAGACAGAGTGAAAGGAAATACAAAAATTATTTTGATAATTGCCAATTTGTTTCCAAATGCTAGTTTTCTTGTCACATTATATAAATTAACAATACTGTTCCTGCCATGAGTGTATCAAATTTTTGTATTTTCCAATGTACTAACTCAAGTTAATTTAGAATAGTTATTTAATATTGTCAAGACAGCACCAGCTTCAGGAACTCCGACTTTTTTCATTTTAGCTCCTCTACTCACATGGTTTGATCTCTCATTGTTCATGCAGGGACCTAATTCTCCTAGCACAAATCCTTCCCTTCTTACCCTCACTCCCAGACAGTAACACTCTGCTCAAGAGCAAGGCAGGAAATACTTCCTGAAGGAGCAAAGCTCTGCAATTCCTGTGACCACACTGTAAAGTACTAGAAACACACAAAGCAATACAAATGTAGATCTAATCATGTTAACCAGTAAGAAAATTTTAAGTCACGATGTTGAAACATTTTCTCATCAACTCATGATTAAGGCTATGTTTACATTGCCAAAATATCCAGAAGAAAAATGGAAATTCAATCACCCTAATGTTTTACTATAGGAAATTAACCATTGCATGGCAAAAAAAAAATAAAATAAAATTAATTCTACTCCATGCCAAGAGATCACATATGGGGGATGGCCCAGTATACTAACATTTTATTAAAACACTTTGGGGAAATAAATATTGAAACAGTTTCCTTTAGAATTTAGAATTTGACCTATGTGAAAGTTCCTGGCATAGTACCTACCCAATACAACTGCTTAATAGGTAACATTTAAATACTAACCCAAATTTACCCACTATCTTACATCTAACGTATTAATTTATTAGATTAATCTTATAGCTAAGTAGTTTCTTTAATATTGTGGTAAGAACCTATCCATATTCTATGCTCTAAAAAGAAAAAAAAAAAAAAACCTCTCAGAACAGGAATACACTGAAGTTTTCACATTTCAGTAAAAACCAGTAACAGATATGCAATTTCTTATAAATGTTCATGGACATTTATTAGAAGTACACTAGTTGCCTTGAACTCAATCTCAGCACAGTGATGTATCCAAAATAAAAATCTAAGTATATAAAACACTAAAAAGTAATGGCAGTTTTTACTGTAGGTCTGGAGTTAGTAGCATAGCAGAATTGTATTGCATAACATGCAGCAAGGCTCACCTAAAATCTCCTCCTTAACATACCCCAAAGTTACTCATAAAGGCAGCTGTCCTCTCCCCCTCCTTTCTCTCCACAAAGTCTCCAAACTACTTTCCCAGCTCGCCCCTGCGCTAATTCTCTTCACCTCCTTTCTTCTCTCTCTCCTCCTTTACTCTTTTTAGAAGGGAACAAAAGAGGACAGATTGAAAACGCTGGTCTGAGCAACCTTGTCTGAAGTCCTCAGGGCTAGATGTATTCACAACTCAGAATTTCTCAGATTTCAAGGTTAGTATAATGCCTATACTGTATATTATATTCAGGGTCTGGAGAAGCACACTGAAATCAAGCACATAATTATTGGGGCAGTAAATATATGAGTATTTGCATTAAGTGAAATAAATATTATACCTAGACTATACAAGCTCGGGTCAGGCTTTTGACTAGGTGAATTTGCCAGAAAAAAACAAAATGTTTGGTTTTCAAAGGCTTAAGTGGTTTCAAAATTGCAGAAGTGATTATAAACCTATACTTCTAAATTAATATTCTTTTCTTTTATTCCTATCACATTTAATTTTATTAATAGTCAACTAAGGTTATTAAGAGTGATGGAATTGAGTTGTCAAGGGGATGGGTAATTCACTGTGCACCTACTATATGCCAGGTCCTACTCTAGGCTCTGTACCTAGGGAACAAAATAGATGAAAATCCTGCTCTTGTGGGGCTTGCTTACATAAGGAAGAGGATGGCAGGGGAAAACAATTAATAAACAAATGAGCAAATGAAAATATAATCTAAGATCCAGTAGTTAAAGGTATAATGAAAATAAATAATGATAAAGCAGAGAGAAGACATGAAGAGTGGCCAAGGGTTGGGGACAGTCAAGGGTAGCCTCTCCGGGCAGGTAGAATTTGAATGGATACTGAAAGGCATGATTGGGTGGGCCTTGTGACTTTCTGGAGGAAGAGTATTCCAGGTTGAGGGGATAGCAAGTGCAAATTTGGTGCAGACTGAGGGGTATGGTGGTGAAGGTGCTGCTTGAGGAAGCCAGTGTGGTCGAGTGTCCTAAGGGATAAAGAGAAACAGGGGAAATGAGGTCAGAAGAAAAGTGTGGGAATTAGGCAAGGTTCTTAAAATGGGAGTGTAACGGTTTGGGGCAGGTGACTGGAGCCATGGTTGACTACCGTTGATAGGAGGAAGACAGCCAGGTGATGACTGTGGGCCAGAGACAGGGAGGAGAATGAGGCCAGCAAGGTGCCACTATACAGAGTCTCTAAGCAGGCACAGTGGGGCAATACAGGAGGGCAGGAGCACAGGCACGAAGGGCAGATCCCTGTCCTGAGAAGGATGATGAGGCAGAGAGAGTGAGAGACACTGCTCATGGAGCTATGGCTTGGCTGTAGAACAAGAAAGAATCCACTGGTGGGCTCTCGGGAAGAACAGGTCTGGCAGCCTAAAGTAAATTAATGCTGAGTGAGCCAAGTACTTACTGTGCTCCTAAATAGGGCTGGAGTAAGTTCTGCTAGCTGGGGCAGGACCTGGGCAGGTGGAGAGTGGGATCATTACAAGCCTCCTCTCCTGTTTCTTAGTTCAAGGGTAGAGTTTCTCCATATTCTCCTCTTCCACATCCACAAACAGTCCTAAAACCATTGTAGATCCCTGGGAAGACCAGAAAAAGTACTCTGCATCCACTGATGAACAATGCTATTTCATGACAAGGGAAAGAAACAGCTGTGGTGGTAATACAGTAGGAAAGAGAGATTTTGGAGAGTATTCTGGTCTATAACAACAGATGAAAACAGAGGAAAGAAAAAGTCTTGCCAACCCAAAAGAATAATGAATGATGCCTCACAACCACAGCTAGCAATGATAGTAAGAAAGCAACCATGACAATGATCATTATTATTAACTTCCATTTATTGAATTATCACTATTTGCCAGGCACAGTGCTAGGCATTCCATATATGATTTCCAAACCTCACAGCCATGAGGTGGTGAAAGGACAGGCAGGTGGTGTTATTTCTTGGTATCAATTGCTGCCTACTGGCACTCTCAGTGTGGATCCAATTAAGAAATAAGACCCAAGGATCACACCAATGTAGATTAAAATGTCAATTTTGATTCTGTAAAAAGAACTTGAAAAACGTGACTCAGATTTGCTGTCAAATGAGGTTCTTAATGTATATCCCCAAAAGGAAAGCTTCCACCGTAAGCGTTAAGACCTATTCCTGTAAACTCAGTTCATAGTAGAAAAAATAAAGATGCCTGCATTCTGCAGAAGAGACAGAAAGAGAGAGAGATCATGCAAACTACCCAATCAATAAATGATTCCTTGTTCCAGTGGGAAAAGTAAGAAAGGAAGTAGATGGAAGAGTTCTTCCTTCACTATTTTTCTTAGGGGAGGTAAATTCCCTCCTTTATATGGAAGAGTGGGGTGGGGGCATAATAACCATTTAGTTTTGTTATTCTCATTTTACAGACAACCCGACTATAGTTCTGAAGTGTAAGTAACTTTCCCAGGTCATAAAACTTATATTTTTAATTCTTACAATGGTAATAAAGGATCACTGTAGAGAATACAAATAAGAGAAGAAATTAAGAACACCCATCGTCACCCAGAGCCTTTATGTATGTCTTGGTGCAGGGCCTTTTGCCTTTATATGAGATGGCCATTTGAGAAAATGCTTGAACCAGATTATTACTAGGAAATTTCTGAGGGAGTTGGAGGACACAGGCCCAGGGCCAAGAGAATTAAGCTAGTAAGAAGTTACTGCAGACTCCTGTGATACACCAGTCCTCAATGTCTGACTGCCAGAAGTCAGCCCTCACCTCAGCAAAGCCAGCATCTGATTCCCTCCCCTGTCCACTCTACTGCATAGCTGACTGCGGTCCCTCTCTTTTTCTGGCACCTGAAGTCAGAAATCTGCCTCATCCATCATAACCCTTTCTGTTTCCGAGGCTTCATATCTGTGCTCATGCTTGTTTGGTCATTCCTCTTCAGCTCCCCAGGTGCTTGGTTGCTGGCAATTGCCTGATTTGGGACTACTTCCTCATTTGGACATCTGGAATCAGAGGCTTCTTTTTTCTTAAATGTCTACCTGCCTTCCAGCTCACTGCATGCTGATTCCCATTCTTTTGTTGCTTCCACGGATAATTCTGACACCTGGCTTTCAGAACTGGGACTTCCCCATTCAACCTGCTCACCTTTCAAAACCAGATTTCACCCACACCAACCATCTATCCAGATTCTCATCCAGACCTGGATTTCATGGTCCCAATGCTCACTGAATGTCCATAATCAGTAACTATGAATATCCTCAGATTGAAACTAGTCTTTTCCACTTCTTGCAAGAGGCTGGTTAGAAAATAAGGATCAAAGACATTTCCAAACCCATATACCTTATACAGTAATTTGTTCCTATTGAGAAGTGGCTTCTGTTGCCTATCACCAGGAGGAGCAGTCAGAAGGCTTCTGCTTACTGCATCTTGGTATCTGAGCTGCCAAGGGAAAACACAGTCAGGCACTGGATGTCTCATCTCATATAGGGAAGAAACAGCAAGATCAGCTTCCATGGTGGTCAGTGGTCACTCCTGGCAGTCACAGAACCATTGGCCTGTACACATCTCTTGTGCCACAGAATAAAGGACCCTGGCTCTCCCCACTGGTGACAGATTATAGCAGTGACGATGACTAGGTGCCATATGACACACATGCTTAAGCAAAATAAAGGAGCACACATTGATTCTGAAACAGGGAAAGATGTGCCCACACAAAGTGACCAGTGCAGCACAGGCTGTAAAGACTCTTTATCCCTTGGTAAAGAAGGTTCTAGGCGAAGACCCATTCTAACATGAATGAGTGGGGGTCAAAAGGCTGCATACAGGAGATTGCCTTCCCCAACAGTACTACTTTCAGAGTTACTCTGCTTAAAAAATAGTATTATTTTCATTGTGTCTATCAATGTGTTATCATTCCTCTTCCAATTGTATAAAAATGTGTCTCAGTGAGTACAATATTTTTATAAGACATGAATTTAAAGAATTTTTTTTCCAGAGTTTTTTTCAGCATCAACTCTGTGTGATATAGACTCTTAAATTTACCTGAGGCCATATCTTCCCTTCAGCTTGGCAATAGACCATAACCCAAGTGCTTTGGACTGTCACTTATAAGATTACAAGTGGACTAAATCTGAGTGGACAAATTAGAATGATTGTATTGGAATCAATCCATTAAGCTAAAATTACAGATTTGGAAAAATGTTCAAATCAATGCCTGCATTTAGAACTTGTCTAAAATGTCTACAAGTTTTCTAGAAAGAACTTAAAGAATCAGTCCTTAAGCCCACACTATGGATATGTTCCATGTTGTTGTTATGGAATAAAGAACTCCTCTTTGGGCATTTCTAGCTAGAAGTAGTAAAAGCCAGTGCATTTAAACCGTCCTCTCTCTGCTTTGAGATATGTTTCTGTCCTGAGAGCAAGAGAGATTGGACCGTGAGATCTAAATCAAGTAGAGGAGGGCTGGCTCTTGAATGCTTTCCCTATCCAAATGTTTAAATTCAGGTGGCTTTGGGATGTTCCCTAAGATATTAAAGAACTTGGAAAAAAAATTATCAAATCATCGGAATGCACACCATCTTAAACCAGCCATGAAATCATTTTTTAGAACTACATTGAACAGGAGTAACTTCCAACCTACTGCACACAAGCACATTAATTAGGTAAGTACTAGATTTGTTTAGTCTGTGACTAAATAAATACTGTGATTTTACTGAGATAGCACATGGTTTATTAAGGCCTTGGTCCCTGAAACCAGCACCAGCAGCGTGACCATCTCCAGGGTCTAAGTGCTAGCAAGGAGCTAAAAACACAAGTCTATGAAACAGGTGAAGAATCGAAGTTCTTTGAAATCTAGCAGATTAATATGTCCTCAGGCACTATTGAATCAAACTAAAGAAGGACTTCAAGGGATATGTTACCACTACTGCGGTTTCTTTTAACGCAAAGCCCCCTGACCCAAAAGACAAACAGAGTGGAGCTCTAGAAAATCACATGGTCTTCCTGGCCAGGAAAGTGGCTGTTGTTCCATTATCTGACACCAAGAGCACCATATTTATCCACATAGTAGGGACTGATATACAAAAGAGGCTTTTCTTCGTGGTGCCAAAAAAAAAAAAAAAAAAAAAAAAAAAAGATCCACTTTTCTTTTTCCCTGTTCAAATGTGTGGGATTTTATAGCACAGTGCTAGACCAGCTCAATACCTGATTGAAATAACCCAAGAGGAGGATACAGAGGGAAGGCTGAATTCAGAATACTCTGCGAAAGTACATCTGTTTTATATGAGACACACAATCTGTCTCATTCCAACCTGCATTTCTGGGTCACTTGAGACATTTAAACTGCACTTATAATTAACAGCTATTTTTAAACAGCGAAAAAATAGAGCACTGGTAAGGTACAAAAGCATTAAAATTGCCCCAGATTCGCTTTTCAATAGGACATATCACCGAAATACGCTTCAAGATCAAAGAGAGCTCAAAGAAAAAGAAGAGAGTGAGCGAGAGAGAGAGAGAGAGGGAGAGAGAGAGAGAGAGAGAGAGAGAGGCCGATCAGTGGGGATAAATTGTTCCCATTATGATGGTGTAAGAATAGAGTTCTTTCAATTGAAACAATTTAATAACCACATTCATTACATTGGTGTCCACTTGGTTTTATCTGAGCAGTTTTTGCATAACTGGGGAGCAAGTTCAATTGAGCTTATTCTCTAGAAATTAAGATGTGCAGTGTTGACATTCAGAAATTAAGCACTAATAGTCGACCAAGCAGTTGCCTCAAGATTCCCCCTGGATGTAGTGAGATCTGCCTACCACTAATTATGTCAAATGCAAATGTATTCTCTAAAAGACCTGCCCCAAATCTTCATTAGCTCATTTTAAGGCAGTTAAGGTTATATTAGGGTGATAATGGGATATTAGAGTCTCTTCTTGGGAGAATGTTTATAGAATCACTTTGCAAAGTATCACTTTCATAGCATAAGTATAGCATCACCATCTGTAAACTTGTTTTTCTCTTAGCTATAGACAGAGGAAATCTTTCAGAATACTCTTCTAATATTCAGTGAGATCAAGACAACCAAACAGAATCACGACAAACACTGGAAGCACTGATTTGACAAACAAGGGGATCATTGATTTAGGAGGGAAAAAAAGTCACTAATTTTCCAGGGTTGACTTACTTCAGCTTTGGATATCTATGTACTAGAAAAAAGTGTTAGTTTTTTTTGTTTTTGTTTAACCAACCAGCTTTCCTGAGAATGGTTCCATTTGCCAGTTCTCAACTGTACTACGGAGCACAATGTGTCATTTGAAGTGTACTTTATACTAAAGTGCTATTTTAAAAAGATATTAGGAATGGAACTGTAGAAATGCATACAGAAGAAACTCTAGGGTTTACATATGATGTATTAGACATGCACAATCTATTTCTGTCTGCTACCCTCACTGGGAGCTAAATCATGTACAGGAACATTTAAAAGACATTTTCCAGTGTACACTAAAATCCTTCTGTTTTCTTATTGCTGCCAAACAAGTGAAGAGTAAAGAATTGTTGGAACATACATTGGGTGGCAACTTCATAATAGCTGCATTTCTTCTTTCCTTCTTTTTTCCAGAAGACAAAGTGTAAAAACTGAGAAGTTACCCTTACCTCTACAAAAGCTTTTAAATTATGGCTTTTCCAGGAGCAACAGTAACTTCTCTCTCTAGACCATTTCCCCAGATGGGATTTGCAATATAAAACCGCCATAGATTGGCTTATTGAGGAAAGGAGATAGACTTGTACAAATCACTATAAAGATAAATAAGCTATAGAGATCAATAAATAAAAACCAAGCGGAAAAAAAAAATCAAACTCCTGCATTCCAGACCAATTAAGATATTATTTACTGCCTGTGTGATTGTAACTTTGATGCTCTCCTTCCTCGTTTTCACACCATAGGCATTTGTTTTGCTGAGAGAAAGATATATAACTGATGTGTAAATAGAAAATGATATAGATTTTATGTCCCATAAAACTGTTAATCTGTGCTCCACATTAAATATAAAGTACATTTTTTATTTAGACACTGCACTGGTATAATTAAAATAAAGTATGCTAGCTTTATTTTTTCAGTAAGTCATTTCCAACCATAGAGATCAAATAACAGTGCAACAGCAGCATGAAATGTGGTTATAATAGCCTGAGACCACATTTCCTGAAAGTAAAACATGGGAGATAATAGTGTGAAGGTACAAATTAAATGCAAATAAAACAGATTCCCTATTGTTGCTAATCCCTGGATTGGGTTTTCAGTGGGGAAATTTAGACATAACATTTAACTTCTTTGTACAGTAATCATTGACATGTTACCAGTTACATTTTGAGATCACTGCTGGAAACTACCAGCAAAGGATTTAAGAAGACTACCTGTCCACCTTTCAGGAAGAGAATGGAAGTGGCCTGGGGCAAATCAAATAAAAATATACTGCCCAGACTGCCTCCAGGACACTGATGGCAGTTGGCAAACACTCATTGACTTGTTTCCTAATTGATGTACATTTTTATGGCAACCTGCTTCTATTTGCCAGCAGAAGCTCTTTCTGATTTCAGAGGTATGTCAGCATGTCTTAGCAAGATCCCATTTGTGAGGGTGACTGCTCTGAAAACATCTCAAATTTTAACACAAGGGAACTTACAGAGTTGGCTTCTGTTAAAACTTCTGGTTTTTCTACAGTGTAATAAGCCTACATGCCATGGAGATCAAGTGTGGTTGGTGTAATTCAGATGTTTTTTTAAAGTTGAAAAATGTGATTTAAAGTGAACTTAGCCTTTTCTTTCGGCTCAGTTTCACGAGGACCTTTCTATTAGTGTTTAAAATGGTCATTGAGCAATCGGCTTCTTGGGATTTTCAAGTGCACTGATATGATTAAATGTTCTGATGAGATATGGCTTTATTCTAAAGCTTTTGGTAAACGATCTCTTTCTATCCTTACAAAATGGCATTTGTCTTGTAATTCTATAACTTGCAGCTCTCTACGTTCAGGAAAAGTTTTTGGCATGTTACATTCTACACTATTACATGCTATAACTACAAATGTCATCAACAGTATAAGTGAGGCAAATAAATAACTTTCTTCTTCACTTCCAAAACCTATTGGACACCACCAAAAAGTATCTGCATTCCCTTGCTCACCTTGAAGTCTTAAATGTGTGCAAGAACGGAAGAGCTACATTTGCACAAGTTAATCCAGCCTTCATCATTTTCCTTCTTGTCCAAAGTAAGGTGCATATAGACCTAGGGGCATACAAGATGATGCACTGGGGTTAAAAAAAAAAAAAAAAAAAAAAAAAGAACATTAGAAGATCGGTCTTTATTTATATACTAAGAAATAAATCTTCACTAATAGTATATATGATATTAATATAGACAATAGTGGTACAGTTTAGAAGGCAATATACATATATTGGAGTGCATACTCAAAATTTTAAAACTATTTTCTGAATGATTTTAAAAATTTGGCAACTACTAGGCTAGGGACTGCTATTAATTTCCAAATATGGCATTAGAAAGAACTCTGAGAGATTCCATGTGGTAGATAGACTAATGCTCCCCCCCCCCATCAAAGATATCTTTTTTTTTTCCTCCCAAACTTCTGAATATGATATCTTGCATGGTAAAGAGACGTTGTAGTTGTAATAGAGGGTATAGACCTTGAGACAGGGAGATTATCCTTGATTTTCTGGGTGGCTTCAATCTAATCATATGAGTTCTCAAGGGTAGAGAACTTTTTCTGGCTGGGGAGAGAGAGGTGGGGAGAGGGAGGGAGGGCGGGAGGGAGGGAGAGAGAGAGAGAGAGAGAGAGAGAGACGGACAGAGGAAGGAAGGGAGAGAGGAAGGGAGGGAGGGGGGTAGGGAGAGGTGACAATGGAAGAGGGTAAGACAGATGCCATGTGAGAATAATTCAACTCACCATCACTAGTCTTGAAACTGGAGGAAGGGACCATGAGCCAAAGAAGGCAGGCAGTCTCTAGACACTAGGAGAGGCAAGGAAAAGTATTCCTTCCCCCCGCCCCCAGAGCCTCCAGATAGAATGCAGCCCAGTCAAGAAGTGATCTTTAACTCAGTGAGACCTCTAACCTACAGAACCATAAGATAGTAAATTTATGTTATTTTGAGCCACTAATTTGTGGTAATTTGTTATGGCAGCAATAGGAAACTCATACACTCCATCCGCCCTAATTTGAATGCTGGCGTATTAGGACAGATCTAAGTACTATATCAAATGGATTCAAGTTTCAGTCATTTAAACATTTTTGGTCAACATCTCCTCAGTCTACATCACTAGGGGAACAAACAGTAACAAAATTTAACATGATAAGTGACAAAATATTATTTGCAAAAATGGAAATATATTGGGTCAAGCTCTTCGGTCAAGGAGAGGTGAGAGTCTTCAGATATGATCTTTGCCCATTGATCATTATCTGCAGTGCCACCAAATATCAGAATAAAAAAGCTGACCTTGGAATAAGTTGTATTTTCCCCAAATCTAAGGCAGTTAGAGGATTTTAAAACCCATTCTTCAATATTTGAACTTCAGGAGGTAAAATTTCCAGAAATGACAGTATCGTGCTAGAAACATTAATGTGACAGCATGAAATAATATCATTCTGTAGGAGGTAATAAAGGCATGAATTATGTCAAATTGTATTTGGTTCATGGATGTTACTGTGCTTCTTATGGGCAGACACAGCTAACAGGCACAAGAACACCTGCCCGTCTCCCTCAGAAAATTAAAGTCCTGTGCACAAATATCAGTCTAAGAAATTAGGGGACCGTTTGTGGCAAAATGAAAATGTGCCATGTTATAGATGCACCTCCTAAGGATATGGAATATCTCGTTACAGCAGAATGTAATTTTTCTCCTGGTTATGCTCATTGTAGAAAGAACCATTAAGCCATTTACTTTACAAGTGGTGACTTCTACTTCTGTTAGGTAATATAATATGCTAAATGAACTTGCCACTATGCTATATAGTGCTCCATTATGGACTCTAGCCATTAACTGGTTTGGGGTCATTGGTCATCTCAGTTAATGTGAGGAATCTATTCTTCTTAAGTAAAATGTGCAATAGCATCTCCTATTGAAATGGGCCAGATTCAAACAATATGCATAATCATGCATGTGCCAATGTACATGTGTATCGGTTTTCCTGCACTTATTATTTATTTATTAAGAAAACAGAGTCCATTTTGTCACATTTAAAGCACGTATTTACAGGTGCCATTGGGTACCAAAGTTGTTTAAAAGTCTGAGAAAAACGTGCCACGAGGAAAATGTGAAACTCTATAAGCCTCATTGTGACTTAACCCTTTGGAGCTAAAACACCAAGGGGGAAAAGCTGCCTTTCGTTTTTTGCCCCTGCTACAGAGGCATAGAGATGACACTGTAAACAGAACCATCACTTCTGCTACAACCTGGGTAATAATGTGCTCAGTTAATCTATACAACATAGAGCCATCCTCTCAAAAAGTAATTCACTTCTTTAAAAACTGGAAGGAAAATAAATATGGTGCAGTAAAATTGTTGAGTAGAGGAATCTATCTGGACATTTCACAAAACATTTCATTATGCTGACAATTCCCAGAAGTACTCTCAAGAGTGCTTTAAGCTGAGGATTACTGCGCTGGAGCTGATGGACTTTTTTTGTAGCCCCTTTAAAAGGCAGTGAACCGTTTTTCTATTTTATTTAAATAATGCCCCTTAAAATGGATTTTTAGAGGTATAATAACTCCTTAAGAGTCAGTTATGCTAAACAGTTTCTCTTGATAGAAATGTTGTAAAACTCGTTAACTGCACAATTTCAGATGCCGGCTTGGTGAACACTAACTGACATGTGAATGACCAGAGTTTGTAAAATAAATTGCAATAGTTGTTGTATCACACAGCTAGCATTGCATGAGCTGGAGGCCACAAGGGGCTCCAACCTGACAGAAAATTACTTCAAGATGAATGAAAAGTGCTTGTTTCTCTTTATTAGTTTTTAGAGAACAATGAAAATGTTGAATTGTTTACAAAGGGCTGATTAAATGTGGTCAGTGGGGCCATGTCCCTCCTGCTAACTGTTGGCCTCCCCCGCCCACTGGCCCTCAACCTACACACTCCCGCGCCACACTGCTCTCAGCACCCAGCCCCCACCCTTTGCTCCCTGCCACATGCATCTTCTTACAGGCTATTATGGCTGCACATCTGTGTGTGAAATGTGCTCATTCTGACATTCCACTGCTGCTTGGCACTGCAGAGGCCTTTGTTAGGCAAAAAAACTGTTGTCAGGCCTAACAAGGAGGTCATGCAATTTGCTGGACACTATGGCAGAGAATAGCCAGGATGAATTGCTTCAGCCTCAAACAATGCTCAGTTCCATATTGGAATACATATGTATTTCTTTCATTGTGCAGCACTACAAAAAGTCATGACATTTTGTTGTGATGAAGCTTTGCTTTAAAAATATATGTGTGTGTTGTTGGGGTTAGACTACCACAAAATAGTACGTTTTTGTATTTACTTAGGACAACTACTGGCTAAAGGAAAAAAGCATGAAATGCTTTAATTGGTCATTTGTGGTTTAAATCCCATTTATGTTTTACCAGAAAGCATAGTGAGGGAGAGGAAAGGCACTAGCTGTTGTTTGGTTTACTTAAAGCGGTGGTCAAAACCAGAGCATTTAGGAGGATGTTGCGGAGAAGGGTTCTCACTTTATGTTGCCACAAAGTAAACAGCCTTTGAGGGAAAGAAATATGAGAATTCATTAATACACATATGCCGAGCAGAAAGAAAACAGTCTTTTTACCAAACCAAGCTAAACGAATCAGATCCAGAAGATGTTTTGGTAAACTCAAAAATTAAGGAAAAGCAAATCACTGCCATTTCAGCTTTCGTGGCCCATCCCCTTCCTCACTGCCAGCCTCTCCCTCACATGCGCGCGCGCACACACACACACACACACACACTCACACATGTTGAGGACATCAGCAGTAACAGGGAACAGTTCAAATGCTATTTGTGGCATTCTGACACAATACACAGCGCACACCCCTAATGTGCCAGCAGGATTCTTTTCCTCTCTGTGTAGAACATGCATTCTGAGCCTATTATGTATATAAACAATGGCATATGTAATTACCTTTCTAGGGTGGCAATTATTCCTCAGAATCAACAACCAGAGTTAAAGCATTTTTCCCCAGAAGACATTTGGGGATCAGTATTGGGTCAATTACGTCAGGCTTTGATTTATCGCATGGTGTCAGGCCATGTTAAAAAAAGAAAGTTTAAAAAAAAAAGAAACAGAAACGTTATGAGGTAAAGGCTAAAGGTTTAACTCAGACTGGTTTGTTCCCAACTTTGCTTTCTCCCAATTGCTCTGCCTTCCCCCATTCTCAAAACAATTGTGATTTGCTGTGTTTTATCTGTTAGACAGTTTGCTGTTTGGGAACATTAAATGCGGTGAATCTGGACTACATCCAGATTCGATCTGCTTCAGCCCCGCCCACCACCACCACAACCCCCGCCATGGAGCACTGGGAATTTCTCCTGGGATGCAGCAGAGGGTGGGGTTAATAGTTCGGGCTTTGGAATCTGAGAGGTGTGGACTTAGATCCCCATGATTTAAGCAAGATACATACCTCTGCAGTGGATAATACCTACTTCAAATGGTTTTTGGGAGGTTTAAATGAGAGAATTAAGTGAAAGGATATGTGTAAAGCACTTAGTGCAGCACCTGGCACATGGTGGGTACCAAGTGAATACAGCAATTGCTCTTCTATTGATGAACAAAGCCAGAGTAAGAGAAGAGGAGCAGCCCCTCAAAAGGCCCAGCCCCTCTGTAGAGTGGGGCAAAAGCCAGGGGAAGCAGAATGAATGTTGGTACAAATCACAGGGCTGAACTGGTGAATCCAAAACACCAGTTAAGAGGCTCAGTGGACTAGACTGTATGTGAAATATTCAACTGATTTGGACTTATCTAAGTAGATTGAAAGTAAACTACAAACCAATGAAGCTGCTACTCTGCTAGCAAGACCTCCTGTCTTCTACAGAACCTTAAGAACCATAGATGAAAAAAGCTACTTTATATGCCTTAGTCATCAAATGTTTACTGGACATATACCTATTCTGCACCAGACACTGTGCTAGCCACCAGGAATACAGAGATCATCCCTCCAAAAAATCTCCCAGAACAGAAAATACATATCTACAATTTAGTACAATATAGGATCATAACCCAGATTTCCTGGAAGCCATTTCATGTAAACTGAAAGTGAGGTTATAAACACACGATATCACCAACAGGAGATAGAGAGCCAGGTTATTTATCTTATTAAGGATGAATTATATAACTAAAGTTATTGGTCACATTCAAGCAATTCCTTATTGAAAAGCAAAATAAAAAATTTTAGAAATTAAACACAAAAGAATGGTATGAGAATTCACATGAAATTCTTTAGGGAGCAATATAATGTCCCATTCAAAGAACACTTGAAATCCATTTTATATGGAGCAACATTGTTTATTCAATAAGAAGAAGAAATAGCATTTACACAATTCATTTCTCATATGACACACGGTACTGTTGTATGTATTGGCGTTATGTATTGGCAGCTTAATTAAGAAGTCTATTGATAATGTTAAAAAGCTGGCACATTTTCAATTCTGATGGATACTACTAAAGACAAAGACATGTCAATTATTGTCTCATACATACTAAAATGGGTCACAGACAATATATTAAATGTCTAGAGTCTAAAATATATTAGTGTCTTAAAATTGGAAAAATCATGACCTACTCCAAGATCAGAAATAATTTTTTAGAAAAACTACATAGTCACTCAACTTATAGAACACAGAAGACAAATGAATACTGAAAGAGCCAAATTTTCATACAGAGCCATTATCCAGGTCTACTTGGCTCCTTCCCTGCCCTGTCTTGGGTCCATGAGCAGGGACCCGCAAGTCTGATCCAAACCTTCCCATTCTCCAGGATGCTACTAACTCACACAGAATGGCAGGTAGGTCCCTAGGGCATGGAAATTTGAGGCTACTGAGACAACAGATGTAATTCACCTGCCAAGAAATGTACAAACACAGCATATTTTTCAACTATCTATACCTAAAGAATGAAAAAGATTTTAATTCAAAGTAAATCCAAATAATGTGTTAATACCTGTCAAGTCTACTGAATATTTATGCAATCAACAAAATGGATTCTATCAGAAGTCCAAAAAAATGGAACTAAGATGTCCTGAGTTGCCCACATTAGGAGCTTTTGTTTGTTTGTTTGTTTTTCTAGTAAAGGAACTTAAAATACTTACAGAACACTTTTTCATTTGTTTCCTGTCTTAGAGACACACTTAATTAAGAACAGACGATCCCCCCAAAAATGCACTGAAACTAATTGTAAATCCATTGAAGGCAGGGACCACATCTTATTTGTCACCCTCATTTTCCGTCCCCTATTTTGTACAGTGATTTACACATAGCAAGTACTCAAGTAAGTTGAAAAGGCAATGCATGTTTCAATTTGCATTAATTTGGAAGGGTTGCACTGATTTAAGGAGCAGCTGAGATGACAAGAATCAGTTCAGTCTTTCCTGATTTCTGGCTAGGGAGGCACTGTCTCGAAAACTTCCTTTGCTGAAGCTTGCTTGTGTAATGCTGGCTTCGTTAACTGCTGACCACGGTGGCATTCTTAATGTCTGGATTTGTTCCCATTTTTGCCGATGGTAACAAGGTGATTCCCCAATGGTTGTTCTTCCAACAAGAAAATGTGAAAGGTGACTTGAAGCAGGGATTCAGTGAAGCAGGTATTCAGTCTACCCCTGTCCTACAGATGGTATATCTGTGAACAAAATGGAAACAAATTATTAATCCGAGCCCTTTTCAGAAGTACAACGTTTGGTCTTTCACTGATCACTAATATTTTAAGCTTCACATTTCAAAAATATAACCAGGATCTTTTATGGTGATAATGCTGTTTAAAGTTTTCTTTCCTTACCTTAAATAGTGACTGTGAAATCCATGCCACCTCCAGGTACACATCCAGAAGTAACAGAAGCAGAAATACCAAATATCTGTGCATTTTGAAAATGAGGCTTCCCTACCTAGGAAAAGATTTTGTATTTTCTTTCCTTGCCTTGATAAACAGGACTAATACCCTTGCTGAGGTCGCACACCCTTCCCCTCATAAACAGTATGAGTCCCTGCCTGTGTCCCATCATGTAGCACCAAAGTGGATGGCTGGGAAACAACAGCTGCAGATAAAGAAGCCTGTTGTGAAGCAATCTGGCGGGGCAGGAGCGCACTTTCTTCTCCGCAAAGGCTCTGAGTTAACCAGGTGGATAAAAGAGGCTCAAAAGAACACTTTAAACATCAACTCCAGCGACAAAGGCCCCATGGGAGAAGCACGAAAGGATCCAGGTAGGCCCACCTTAGGCTTTTCAGTCATACCCAAGCATATGTATATTAGTAACACTGTCTTAGATCAGGAAAGATAGGCATCTTTGAAAGAAACATTTCTATTCATTCACATGCTCAAGGGCTACTGTCTCTCTGGAATGCCTCATTGCAGACCCACTGCAGTGAGATGCAAAGCCAAGGAACAAACAAGCTTAGCCTTAACACTCTTAATTTATTTGCCAACTTACTATATTTGAGTTTTTAAAAATAGGCCAAAAGCAATTGTATACTTGTTTAAAATGCCCTTCAGCTCATTTTAAATGTCATACCACATAAGCACTTAAAATCCACCTGGAATGATTTTAGGTTCTTCCTTCTTTATCAGTGAAGCCTACTACTGAAGCCTACTACTTCTTAATTTAAAATGTCTTCTGCGATCCCCTTTTCTTCTGAATTTCTATTAAATCCTCCCCCCTAGTCAGGACCCTATTCTCCTCACCCTGGAATATGACAGCCTCCTAGTTACAACTAGGTCTCCTCTGCTGTAGTCTTGACTCTTTCCAAGTAATGCTGCCTCCTCCACTGGGCCTCCAGTTCAGCTGTTTGTTCCAAGAGCCCTCTGAGCTGGGTCCCTGAAGCCTCCATTTAAAAGGCTCAGTGCAACTACGATCTTCAGCCACCTTCATCAGGCAGGCAGAAGAGAATCGACCTCAGCCCACCAGACTGAAGGACTGGAATTCCTTTTTTGGCCACAAATGCACTGAATTTCACTGAGTATGCTCTACACTGCTTCATTATTTCTCCCTTTATTTCCCATCTAACTCCAGACATGTCGGCCCATTCTTCAGAACTGGCTTATACCCTGACTAGCTTTCCCATTTCCTACATGCCTGTGCCTTGCCCCAAACCTAAATCTACTTGACTAGGCCCTTGATACAACCCCACCCCAGCTCCTATTCCAGGACTCCAAGTGCTAGCTGGGACCCAGCTGGGATGATTGCCATTGCCATGACGCCACCATTCCTAACTCTGAATCTCATCTGCTACATATTCTAGTTGCTCAAACCTCCTGCCAAATTGGATCTCCTCAGATCCAATACTTTTCCCGAACCAATACCAAGATCATCACATTCTTTAGTCACTCAGGACTGAATTACTAGCTAACACTAGGATGACTGGCTAATGCTAGGGCAGTCAGGCTCCCAAACCCTAATATATCTAGTCTTGACTTCACCTTGTTCCTTGGCAATCTATGTTGAGATCCTGCATAGGAACCCCCTCTTCCCACCCTAGACAAATTCTAACATATAATATTTTTATGATATCTGCCTTTTATTAATTCATTGTCAGTCATTTATAAATTTATCCTCGCTTAATTTCATAAAAAATTAGTTAACATTAACTTAGTTTTTAAAAAATATCTTACATGACTGCACATAGCCTAACCCCTGCCTAATTTTTGAAGTATTCCACGTTCTTATTCTACTTCATTTCCTAGTCTCTAACATGAATTCTCTGCTTAAGGCACACAGGTCTACTGCCCTCTCAGCTCATTCTGAAATTTTGTTCATCCTCTCTTTCTGCCTTCTTTAATTATCTCTGCCTTCTTAATCACCTCATTTGTGACAAGATCTAAGAAGCTCCCCCCAAGAAACAAATCCACATTGACTTATCCCTTATTTGAATTACTCTGGAATAATCAATATCACACAGTTTAAGCGCTTGGTTTTCACTAAATGTTTCATATTCATTAGCTCCCTAGACAGACAATTCTTTGAGAACTGGGAGAAAGGCCAGTGTTTTACATGCCTCCAAAACACTTGATGTTGACCTCTAGTGGGAGAGCAAGGTTCCACTTCCATCTTCTCCCTACCCTTACTCCATTCCCCAGCCCCGCCCCCATGGAGGAAAAGAGACAAGGTGACTGAATCAAGTCACTGGACTCAACTAAACCTCTTAAAAGGGAGTGAAGCTTCAGGTATAATGAGAGGAAAGGTTAAAGTTCTGCCTTCTGTAGGCTGTGGTCTGTTTGGAGTTTGTCTCTTGAGGTTCTCTCTCTTTGCTTCTCTGTACTTCCACATAGCCAGTGAGGCAAAATAGGTCTGGAACTGCCTCCCACTTGGGAGCTGCTTCCAACACCAGCCCACCCCTCCCCCTCGCACACCCCCAGCCCCCACCATTAAAGCCTTGGGGAGACTAGCTCTAACTTAAACCTTTATCTTTCTTTTCTTTTCCTTTTGTCTCATCTAGCCACTAGTGAAGTAGGATCTAAAGAGCTATACTCGGGGGAGAAGGACCAAGGAGGCCTATCCATACAAGACACAATATTTCCAAGCAGCTCCACACTGAGCTGAGCTCATGAGAGACTGCATTAGATTTGGGGGTATGGAGGGAGCACTCAGGTAACAAACAAGAATATATGGATATGTACTTGAGATCTAGCCTGTGGTTATCTCCTCCAAGTACCTGTAGCCCCAGGAGATACCTGGATAAATTCTATAGGTCCATCTCAACATACCTACTATCTAAGTATATTCTCAATAAATACTCGTGAATTGATTTTTCTATAGTAAATATCTAACTTTATCAGCATAGACCCAAGAATTCCAGTGTTGTTTATGGATTTATGTGCTGAATACATGCCATCTATTAAACCATGTCTCTAAGAACACACTGCTTACAACATAGATCTTTGAGTTTGAGATCTTCTTGAGAGCGAGACTGCAAGCAAGACAAACCCTGGGGGTTTTGCAAGCCTTCCTGCTAAAGATTAAAGCCAGTGGGCTTCTTCTACTGTGAAATTTTGAATTAGCACTTGCAGATGACCAGAGTCCACTGTAGAATCAAGTAATAATCATGTCGTCTCACACATTTTTAATATTTAAATATATCATACACACTATGCACATGCACATGGAAAGAAATGAATAATGGATGTAGGCATATCCCAAAGTCATGAGATCATTTGTCACTTATTCAAGTCTGTGGCCAAAACTCCACTTTGAAACAATGCTCTTAATTAGCATGCAATGTACAGACCGCCAATTGCCTGCTCCTCCCCTTTTCCTTTATTAATAGAACCCCTGAAATTTGAGAGGTACAGGGCCACAAAGACTATTAATTCCAGTTTTCCTTAAAGCTAATATGGCTAGCAGGATATAAGCAGAAGTTAGGAGTCCAACATCTAGGGAATGCCCTTAAAGATAATATTTATGTATCTGCAGATGTATGAATGAAGCCAACACCCAGGGGCAGGAGAGAGTAGCAAGATGGAAGTTTATTCACCCTTACCCAACAATCTAGGCATAAGCAGTCCAGAGCTGATATGACAGCTCTACTCTGTCAGAGAGCTCCTTCCAGCTTGTTTAAGGCATTATATTCCAGAGTCTCTTAACCTGCACATAGGTGAGGTTGCTGAAACAAACATAGCCGTATAATTCTAGCTCTGCCACTTACTAGTTATCCAGCCTTGGACAAATTATTTAAGCACTATGAACTTGTTTCTTTATCTATACCTACTTCATAGGTTGTTGTTAACAACATTAAGACAGTGTCCTTTTTTTTGCTTCCCATTATATCCACAGCTTCTAGCACAGTATCTATATATAGTAAGCATTCAATAAAAATTAGTTATTATTGCTGTTCCTGTTGATATGCAAATCTAGACAATGCCATACTTTAAGAACTAACCATTAGGCACTTCTAATAAAAATCTGAACTAATACAACCAATCAACATGGTGTGCATTCGTTTCTGGAATCTTAGAAATCTTAGAAAACATGGTCTGACAAAAGGTTTTTATCTGACTTGTGAATTTATTTATATGAAAATTCTTATAGGTTAAACTATCGGTTGTCAATTTAATGAGCTGAATTTAATTTTTAAATTGTCTGCATAAATTGGGCAGCCCTGGAAAGTCAAAGACACATAGCCCCGATAGTATTGGTTTTGTCTCCTCTAGATTTTATTACAAGTTTCCATTGTGCATGCATATGAATGCAAAAAAAAAAAAGAAAGATCTTTATAACACATTATGGTTCCGAATTTGTATTGTAATAGTTCAGAATCTCATGAAAAATAATTGTTTTCCCAAAAGAAGATGGTGCTTCTTGATTCTACAAAAATAGCATGGATGAGAGTTTTCAGTAAAACACATTTCTGCTGCTGAAGAGTACTTAATAAACACACATACCTGGCTACTTTTATTTCACCACGAGTGGCACCCATTTGTCAGTCATCAAAGTAATTCAGTCTGATCTGTTGAGTTGATGGATTCTGACAAACTGTATAAGCCCATCATTAAGGGGAGGATAAATTATAGTCTCTATGCAGGACATAATAGTGCTTGTATTTCTCATCCATACAGCCCTATGAAGCTTAAGGGAAAGCAACAAGATGAACATAAAGTTGAATATGGACTTACTGCTCCTCTCTCCAACAAATGATATCAGCTGATTGATTATCATTCACACTTTCTACTATGTATACATAAAGTTCTATTTCTTTCTGGCTGATATAAAGACTTTTCATAAAGGACACAAACACTATGCACAACATTGACTATTCAGTAATTTAAGTCGCACTTGAGGCTTTGTGCTTCCACTTTTAAAACATTATTCTCTCCTCTTTCAGCCTACCTACCTATAGAGCCATTTTGCTTCTCCATAATTTTTTACTTACACACTTAAAATTCTCATCAAAATGAAGATGATATCTAGAGTAAAATTCATTAATTAGGTGAGCTGAAGAAGACAAGTCTGAATTAACGAAAGGTCTAAATAAAGTATGGACTATTGTCAAAAAAGACCATGATAACAGCAACATCTAATGCTTGAGAGTTTACTACCTCAAAATCACTGAGCTGAACACTTTACAGGAGTTATCTGAGTCCTCATAAAAGCTTAGAGCACATATTATCATCCTATTTACACAAATTAGAAAACAAAACCTGAGTGATATTAAGTAACTTACCTAAGGCCACATAGCTAATGAGTGACAAAACTGCTTACAAACTTGAGTTTGTCTGACTCCAAAGCCCATGGTCTTTACCACCACATCAAACTGCTGGTGTCTCCCTTCAATCAATAATAATAATAAAGCAATAACTCAGATTATGTTAGCAAAACTTTAAAATGATGAGGAACCCTGCTTTAGTGAAAAATAATAAGTATTTAAAATTAGCTTACTAATTATTTTATTTACGAAGTACATAATGCACAACAAGCAGTTTCTATCTATTAAATCTAACCCTCACAGCAACCCCATATATTAGATAACTGTCTTCATTTTACAGATGAGGAAAAAGATATTCGAGAAGCTAAGTAATTTGCCGAAGGTCACATGGCTAGTGAGCAACACAGTCCTTGCACTATGCCATTCTGCCACACTACCTCATTGTTTCTCTTGCAAAGACTTTCACCAGAGTGCTTGAAAAGATGGCTTTTTAAAGTAATAGTGCCATCCTCCTGTAAGTATATTTATACTATTTATTAGCTCAGCAATGCTTTTGTCCAGAGACAATAAAAAGTAAACTTTAACCCATGCCCTGCCCTCATTATCATAAATTCCAAATTTAGTGAAGTCTGTGTTAATGGGTTTCACTGTATATAGAAAAGAGTTTAATAGTCACTTAGCCCTGCTCTATCGCCATTAACAAATCTAAAAAGCCATACAAAGGTGAAGGAAGAAAGAGCAGTTACCTCAAAACTAAAACAGATAAGAAGTAATTTGTAATTTGTAATTTGTACTCCAGCAAAAAAGTCATACTACATAACACATTTCAATACAACAACACAGTACATATGCCAGTATGTAACAACAAATTCAACCCTACAAGTTTAAGTGCTCTATTCATCAATTAAAGAAAATTAATTCTAATCAGATGTTCATGTTAAGAAATACAGCCATAACAATCAGCAATAATAATTAAAAGTCCATTTCAAATCTCTTTGGTGAACAGTGAAATGATCTAACATAGCCAGGCTGCCTAGGCCTTTCTGCAGTGCTGTGTAAATGTGCACATTGTGTGAAAAGTCCTGGCTGTTTAACATGGTCATCTTTGCGACTCATTCTGCATTTGTTTCTAATGAAGACATGCTTCCCATGTGTAGCCTGAGTGAGAAAAATGTACAAGTTGTGACAGTCGAGCACATGTCTGCTCCCAAAGCCAAGTCCATAATATCCAGTGTTTTCTCACATAGGTCATCACAGTGTTGCAAAGATTCCAAATAAATTCTACATGCTTTGGAGAGGGCTACCTGAAGCAGTCAGGACCTCCAGCTCTGTCATGTAGCATCATGGGTTTTTTTCTTGTCGTTAGGTCAGCTTGCAAATGAGCTACCACAAGGTTTTTGAAGGCAAATAGCCTTGAGACACAAGCAAATAATCCAGGTAGAAGGCAGCCCAACTATTCTTTCAGGACTGACACACTGTTGGGTAGGTGGTGGAACCAGATTTAAGGTCATTTGGGCTAGACTCTCAGTAGGTCAACTGCTTCCTGGTGATGGAGTCAAAGCTTCAAGGGACCAGTTTGCTGAGGGCCATCTTGAGGGATAGGTTTGCAGTCTTGAAATACCCAGAGTGAACTAATCTCCTAGTGCTACTCTGCATGAAGTATAAAAGTATAAACTTCCCTACATTATGAATGTAAATCACCCAAATATCTAAGACTGCTTTAACTCTGATAATCCTGTATTTTGTGCTGCTTGATTGGTCTGCAAACTAGGCTCACCAAAGTGTTACCTTAGGATTCAGTCTTTCACTTTATTTCCAACTCTCTGGCCTGAGCATCATAACTATGACCATTTCTTTTACGGACTATTTCAATTTCAAGTCATTGGAAGGCCTTACTGAAAAAGAATATGGAGTCTCATTCACTAAACTTTTCAAAGTCAGAAAAGAAGAAAACATCTTTCCTGGGAGTTTCAGATAAACTCCAAGCTCTCTCAAAATCTTTTCCAACCTATGAGTCTCTGATAGTTAATAATCAATTCAATCTTCTGAGATACCCAGCAATTCCACTTCTAGGAATCTTCCTTACAGAAATACTAGCATGAGTTTACAAAAATGAAAACACTGCCAGGTTCACTGCAGCAGTTTGTAATCACACACACACACAAAAATGTGAAACAATCTAAATAGCCAGCAGTTGAGGAATGGTTTATTAATGACCATCCAAACCATTTACTGACATGAAAATGTATCAGTGAAAAAAGGAAGATGCGGAACAAAATGTACTGTGTTACCATCTTCAGAAAAAATACAACTACATGTATATAGAGACAGATTATATAAAACAAAGATGTTTTAGAGAGATTTAAGTGTAAATATATAGTCATGTATATTTCTGTTTTGTGATATTCAGGTAAAATATTTGTTTTATATGCTTATATACACATCCATTTGTATATGTATAAAAAATCAGGAATAATTAACTCAGGCTGCTCTAACAAATACCATCCATTGGTGACTGAACTGATACGCATTTATTTCTCACAGTTTTGCAGGCTGGAAAGTCCAAGATCAAGGTGCCAGTAGATTTGGTTCTTGATGAAAGTCTACTTCCTGGCTTATAGACAGCCATGTTTTTATTATATCCTGACAAGGTGGGGCGGGAAAGAGAAAGAGAGAAAGAGGAACCAAGCTCTAGACAGTGAGATTGGGAAGGGAAGACTTTAACTTTACACTTGTACATACTATTGTATTTATTTAGGTTTCCAAGCAATACCCTAAAATTGAGACCTCCTTCCCCTCCTGGGTTCTGATCAAGTTAAGAAGCAATACAAAAATAAAACAGATGAGAGGCTAAAATACAACCTTTATTACTGATTGAGGCTAGAGGAGAGGAGGTAGCTTAGTGTGAAAACCAAAACAAGCCTGGCTGCCTAGACTCGAGAACTGAGGCCATCTCTACAAGCCAGGCCTATACCAAGCTGAGGTAGGCTCCTGGCCTCAGGGACAAACATGGGCTCTTGGTAGGCAGGCTCTGTCTGGGGAGAAGGAGGGTGACAGCTGAGCTGGCCTGCTTATTCACGCAAAATTCACCAATCAGGTAAGGCACTCTCCTTCTAGGGCACAGTGAGAAAAATTGGCTGTCAAGTAGGAGTATAGTCTTTGTCCAAGAAAACAGTTATCAGTGGTGGCTGAATATAGATGCAACATGTTAAAAAGTGAATGGTGAGAAGGCAAAGGAAAGTAAGTAGACAAGTCAAAAAGAATTCAAAGAAAGGAAACAGTAAAGAATCTAGGAAAGGATTTTTTTAAGGAAGAGGCCAACAAAATGTCAAATGTGGAAAGTGGAAGAGAAAATAATTTACAGCAAGAGTCTGAGCACTGTGATGGAATCACTGACACAAGTGAAGGTGGATGCCTCCTACTGAGATGTGAATAAAAGGGAAGGAAGAAAAAAAGCCACAGTGATTTGAAGCAAGAATGAAAAAAAAGGTTTATATCATGGGAGCAGTTTTGTAAAAAGGTAGATAGGTTCTAGGGCTAAAGATAACGAAAATTAAGCTTGCAAACTACCACAGGGCTAGTTGTTCTAAAGTCATGACAAAACTCAGCAGAACCAAGACGTACTTGTAAATGCTTTATCTTACTGTGAAACTTTTAGGAAATTATGTGATTTTTTTAATTTATAAAACATTGCTTAGCTAATACTGATGCATATATATTCCATATCATTCAACATCATGCATCATAACATAAGTTGATTCACATGCTCCTTTCTCCTCGGGGAACCCTACGGAATAAAGTTTTTCATAAATTACAGTGGTTTAAGCTTGGCTGGCCCTGTGCAAATTTTCATTGCAATTCTGGCCACCATTACACCATATTCCTCAAATCACAATGTAGTATAGTATAAAACCAAATGGACCAAAAAAATTGGTGGAGAGATTCATAGTGTAAAAGTCTGGCTCGATACTTTTAACTGATAGAGAAATTTCTGCACTGGTAATGTTTCTGTATTTCCAACAATCTATTATCATGCCAAGGTTTCAATGGCCACAGAAGTGGTAAACAAATTTTTCTGGTAAACAGATTTCTGTGAGTTTAAAAAAAGAGAGAGGGGCTTCATATCTTATAACAGCCCCAAAGTTATATCCTTTATCGGTTTTAAAGTTATGTACCAACTCTCCATTCCTCAGTTGGTTTAGCCTCCCATCCCGTCCCCCCACCCCTTAACTAGTTGCCCCCTCTTAACTAGCAGTTTTTGATATCATTTGGATTTTGTAAAATGTGTGCTACAGCCCCTATACAAGCTTGTCAGCGACTATTAAAGTATTACTACATTTGTTTAAGTGTGGAGGCTGGTACCAGAAAGGATCCATAATGGTGATTATCATGCAAATCAGCCTCCTGCAAGTCCAGCTCCCCCAAGGAGGCCTTCCAGCTCTGCTTCCCCAGTGTCGCTTCTTTGTCCCCAAGATAAAGTGAACAATCTTTGCTGCTGACACTGGATGCAACGAGACTGGTTCTCCTGACAGAGATTAGTGGACAGCAATGAATCTTTCACTTGGGGTAGAAATATGATTTTATTTAAGAAAATAACGATACATAATTGGGCTTCTGTCACTTTAAATTTTAATGGTGAGAGTAATACGGAGGCTTCTGGAACTTTAAATTATGGCTTTCAGAAGCTTCACACTGAATCTTTCAATTATTCTCTGTAAGTACTTTCTCAAAGCATGTGCCACCATGACATTGATATCACAATTCAAATCTAAATTCAAAACTGACTGCAAGGCTATGAGCTATGTGCTGGCGGGCCGGCTGCCTCATTTTATCTTTGAACATCTGAGGAGGCAAATCAAGAAGCACTCTCCCAGAGCCCAGCCAGCTGTTTGCCAAATATTCAAATACCCTGGCAAGCAGAGGAAGCTTTCAGATTTCCCCACATCAAAATTAGCGACGACCCCCTATTTTTCCCATTAGTTTCTGGCTCACCTACATGCTTTCACGCAGGCCCGCCTGACTCACTCGGCTAAGTGTTCCTTCTCCCTTGCTCACTCACCTCTCAGGTTCCCGACTCCAGCAATTGGCCCCAAAGTATGCTGCAGAATGGCAGCCAGCTCAGACAAAACCATGGGGGAGAGTTTTCATATCTACGTTTCCTTGAAGTAGATCTGAAAGAGGGGCTGAACTGATATTTGTAGTAGTAGGAAGACAGAGAGCAAAGAGAGTGTGTGGATTTTACTTAAAATGCACTCATTAGGCTGCAGCAAAAAATGGAATTGGGAAGACAGCACGAGAAAAGTGCAAAGGCTTTCCTCTTTTATTTTGGCGCTTTAATTCCTTGTTATATGCCTATTTTCTTTAATCATTTTAATATTTTATCTTCATATCAAAACAAATTGGAAATGAATCTATTTATTTAGAGACTTAGCTTTAGATGGCTTCAATCTTTTTTAAATGAGTCCACTACCTCAGTAAATATAGGGCCAAAGTTACAACTGTAAATAACTAAATCCAGCTGTCCTAACGCACTGACAATGAAAGACAACCCTTATTTTACCTTTTAAAGGTCCTGAAGTGCAGTCTTCCTCAGCTGGATAACATAACAGAGCACAGGAGTTCAGAAGGAGAAGGGACTAAGATGCCACAAGACAACAGCTCTTACCTGAATAGCTGGTCATATTTCCCGAAACTGGACACCAAAGCCCAGGTTTCCAACTGGGTGAGGGGTTTCTTGACTCCTTTAAGAAAAGTTGGGTCTTTACTTGTTTATTTCCTGTGATGTGTTTACACTTGGACAGACGGGGCACAGCAGGGATGCTTTCAGGGCACATTTAAGGGGAAGCCAATCTCACAGGAGTCGTGAATGCCAGATGTCAAACCAGTGTGTGCTGCTGAACATGCTCTAAGCAGGTTGCTCGGGCACCAAATCACGGTCTGAGGAGATTCTGCTATCCTGATCTGAGGACTTTCCTTAGCTGCAGGCAAAGCCCGGCAGAAATTTGTCATTAAAAAATAATAACGATAATAAAAGAAACTGCTAATATGAGTGTAAAAATTACCTGAGAACCAGATAGACTGATTGTATTCCAGTTCTGTCAGTCAAATATAGTCATTCCATCAACCCAAATCATCATAAGGCAAATATCTTACTTCTGGAAACCCTGGGTGGCAAGGGTTAGGAGGTGCATGGGTGGAGTGGCCAGCCACAGGGTTGTTGACTGACATTACTTCCTGAAAACTGCCTCAAACAGTGCTTTGCATTGAGATCAGGACTATAATGCCCAAGTGGACACTCTTCTAAGACACTGACCATGGACAGAGAAACAAAAATTTTAAAACCCGCATTGATTTTGGAACCTAAAGCAGTACATTTACAAATCCTTGAATATTTAAGGCTTATAGAGTATTTCAAAAACAAAACAGTTCTATATAAATCATTCATCCAAAAATTCATCATGCTCTCATTCATGCCATAAAATATACTCTGATGAGCCAGTCTTGATTAAAGAATAATCCTCATACTACTGGGTTTCTATGCAGAATTTAGTACAATGACTCGCCACTTTATATTAAAGTCCTTTTGCTTCCATAAAAATTCTCTCCCTCTTAAAGCGGTCTACCTCTTGGATCCCTCTGTCCCTTTTAACTAATCACTCTTCCTCAGCCCTGTCCCTATTTCACTAAATCAATAAGGGGTAAAAGGTAGTACATCAAAATCACTTGGGGGACATTTTTTTGAACTACACACTTTCCACCCCATTTGAGAATCATTACCTATATGAACCACTTTCTTATTTCTAACTGGAGTAAATCACATCCCTTAAAAAGCTCTGAGATGAGAAAAAAAAAAAAAGCAGAAGATCTCTGTACTAAACACCTGACATTATCTACTCCTGTGACTTCAACAATCACCTATATATTGATTTCAAAAATAACATTCTAAGCCCAGACCCACATATGCAAATGCCTAGTAGACCTCTGTTCGCAAATGACCTAGAAACTCAAACTCAAGTGCAACAACAAATTCTATATTACATATTTTTTTTCTCTTCCCTTTCTTAATAGTATCCACTCAGTGGGTACCTCAAACTCCCCATTCCCATTGCACCTACACCAAATTTGTCACCAGGTCATTTCTCTTCTTCCTCATGAACTCATCTTAAATCTGTCTACCGCGTGCCATATCCCACCTGGACCTCTGAAATAGCCTCTCCACTTCAAACTATTCCCCACACGCTCCTGATTCTTACTGATTAAAGCAGGAAATTCAAGAATGCCACACTCATACAAGATTTCTGATAGTACGCAGACCAACTTTTAAAATATTTATATATTTTAATAGTTTTAGAAAAGTAGAGTTAACACATCAAACTGTTAATATTGAGTTTGTTTTTCAAATAAATTTTAGCATAAAATTGAACAATTAAAATGAAAATTAATTCGGGTAGTATACAGATATTTTTAAAAAGATAAAAGTGGTGTGTTAATCAGTGAAGACTGGGAAGCTTGGTCCTACAAAATAGGTTAAACTCCTTAACATAATATTGCAATGCTACACATCCTCTTCATCTGCATTCTTCTCAAACCCGTTGTGTATCAGCTTTGCTGTATAACAAAACAACCCAAACTTAGTGACTAAAATATTTTATTTAGTTCATAATAATGCAAATCAGTTGGGTCATTCTGTCTGGGCTGATAACAGATTTCTCCTAAACTCTCTCATGTGTCTGTGGTCAAATGATGGATCAGCTGGTAACGAGATGACCCAAGATGACCTCACTCACATGTCTAGTGGTTATTAGACTGTCAGTCAGAGTCTCTGTTCTCCTGCAGGCTGCCACTCAGTTCTCCAGCAGCGTACCCTGGGCTCATTCACAATATGATCTCAGGGTTCTAAGCACAAATCCCAGTGAAAAAGCATTTTTCAAGTCTCTTCTGGTTTCATATGTGCTAATGTCCTTTGGCCAAAGTGAGTCACATGGTCAACCCAAAATCAGTGATGAGGAAATAGGCTCTGCCTTTTAATGGAAGGATCTTCAATGACAGGAGTTGGATGCAAAAAAGGATAGAATCTGTGAACATTGTTACAATCTACCACTTGTACCATATCTCAAACATGCCAAGCATATTCACACACATGTTCATGCTGTTCCCATCACCTGAAATGAATTATCAACCTCCTCTGTCCTTCTGGCAAATCCTTTATTCTTGTCTTTCGAAGTTCTGCTCAAATATAGCATTCTCTGACATCTTCTTTTGAATTAATTATTCTCTCATATGTTCCCATGATCCTTTGCATATGCCTCTATAATAGCATTCAGTGAATTGTATTATAGTTATTTATAATGTCTCCCTAAATAGACTGTTTTTGTGCTCAGTATCTAGCACAGTGCCTGGCAAAAAACAGGCATTCAATAAATGCTCACTAAGTTGAATTTAATTGAATAAATTCAAAAGATTACAGTCTCCCTCAAATAACCCTACATTTAAAAGACTGAAGGTGCAATGATACAAAACTGGCCTTATGAGTAAGTAGGACTAATTAGATCCACCTCATCTCATTTGAAGGGCACCAGGGCAGTGCTCCCGGCCAAAAGCATTTTTCCTGTGGGACTGGCACAAAGCCTAAACTTCCAGCATAGATTATTCTAAGTCTTAAAATGTTTTGCTGTAGTGCAAAGAGTATAGACTTCGGAGTCTGAAACACTGGGAATCAAAACCTAGCTACTTGTCTGATCCTAACATTCACTTACATGCATCTATGTAGAGTTATTTATGTTTAATAACATATGTAAAGGATCTAGCACAGGTGCCTGCCATACATATAACACACATCGAAACCCAAAGTCTCCTATTAGAAAAGCAAATGACCTGAGAGGGCGTAACCTCAAGCCTTATCATTAATACCTGAGGAAAGCGGGAGAAGGGTAAGAAGAAGAGCATGAAAGTAAAGGAGTAGTAGTTAGACAACTCTACATTTTTTCTGAAAGCCAGACTTATGGCTAGTAATTCAACAGTCATGTCAGTCTTCAAGAACCTCATCAAGGAATAAAAGTTCCCCCTATTCTCAGGGTATTCAGTGACTATCTCTGGTGATACAGGATTTAGGAATCTCTGCCTAATTTTGCTGGGCATTTTTATGGAGTCAACACTTATATGTTGACTTACTTAAGCAAAACTACTTAGGAAAGCCTGAAGGAAGAAAAGAGAGTGTTTAAAATGATTTACTCTGATCTTTTTAATGCATATTCCCTCACTCTATTCCCTTTTACACTTAAAAGGGTTAGTTTAATAAACAAGGTTTTTTTTTCTCCCTAACTAAGGATACAAAAAAAAAAAACATGTTACAAACACACAACTCTAAACTTCAAATTGTCACTTCTACAGAAAACGTTACACTCAAATCATATAAAGTGAGTTTTAGACACAGTAAAATCCTGTTTCAAAGTAAAGCCAAATTGAATACATTTTCATAAAATCTTTAAACTTCCAAAATCCAAGTAGAAACTTGCCTCCTATATGGAGTTTCTGTAGTTGTCCCTCCTGAGGCTGTTCTCACATCTCAACAGCAGCTCTGAAACACTTCTGCCTTTTGTGTACACTAAAACACTCTAGATTTATTGGTATCTATCCCTGTAAATGAATCTTCATCATTTCCCCTGTGATCCTTCACCCCAGCTACACTGTAAACTTCTTGGGACCCAGAATTCTGCTTTCTATATTTTCTTAATCCACCTCTCTCCACTCCCAGCATCCAGATTGTACTCAATAAATGTTATTTTACTGATGACAAGGAAATGTATAAGTAACATTTGCTGATGGTAAATTCCTTGGTCCATTCAGATTAAGACTTCTAGAGACACTAAACACCGACAAATTATGGTACCCTTCCATGCACATATAAGTCAAAATAAAAATACTACTAAACCATAAAGCACAAAACTTACATATAGGTTCAAATTAAAATAGCTTCTGCTGGCAAAATTTTAGGTAAACTCATCAAAGGCTGAACGCCTCTCTTATTCTTTCCCCTCCCCATTATGAGATGAGAAAGGGAGGGAGGAAGGGAAAGAAGGAGGAAGGGGGGGAGGTTGATTGAGTGAGTATACAAGCATGTATCTCTGATTCCCTGGTTCTTGGTCTGCTATAGTGGGGGTCCCCAAACCCCGGGCTGTGGATCAGTACTGGTTCGTGGCCTGTTAGGAACTGGGCCACATAGCAAGGAGGTGAGCAGCAGGCAAACGCAAAGCTTCATCTATCTGTATTTGAAGGCACTCCTCAGCACTAGCATCACCACCTCAGCTCCACCTCAGATCATCAGGCATTAGATTCTCAGAGGAGCGCCAGTCTCCGGTGCCAAAAAGGTTGGGAACTGTTGGCTATAGGACACCCCGATCTGGGTTAATGTCATAAAACTATGTCAGGATATTAATTACGAATATGCATGCTACAGAGTGTAGAAAAAGGAATCAAATAATTGCCTAAATCCATATGTGCATTTGATACTCCCCTGCAAATTCTATTGCAGGTATGCAGCAGAACGGCTTAACATAATATGAATAGAAACAATGTAACATATTGCCTTGTCTGCTGTTACAATTGTATCATAATTGTATGTAGAAAAGGAGGTGCTATAAATGATTGTCAGCAAAGCACAGAGAAGCACAAGTTCTTAGCATTTTATTCCATTAGACTCTAATATTTGATCAAGGCAACAAGCACCAAATTGTATTTGGGTAAACCTTCCATAAATAATGTTTTCACAGCAGTCACAAAGTCTATAATGTAGATGGTAATTACAGAGCCAAATCAAAACCACCATAGTTGCAATTAAAACTATGATATTTTCACTTATAATGTGATTCTCACACCCATAGCAACAGATAGTGGTTAATATTTCCATTGATTTAAATAGTACTTTATGCATATATATAATTATTTCAGCTGATCTCTCTACATTTTTATGTTTTAAAATGTGAGTGTGTGCTTCATGAGTTGAATATTTTGATATACCCAGGTAGATCTTTGTCTTACATTAAAAAATGTTTGGACACCTAGAAAAACAGTATAAAAATCAGACATTTTTGAGATTGTACAGGCATTTTCTTCTGATTATATAGGAGCTTTAAAACAGTAAGTTTCTTAAATCCTGTACAGTGAAGTGCAAGAAGAATGCAAATTTAGGAATAAAATTAAATAATTTAGTACCTTGTCATGTGATCATTTCTGATTGGTCTAAGATGTGTCTGACATTTTTTCTAAAAAGTAAAAAGAAGAAAAAGATTTCCCTTGGTGAATTTGGCCTAAGAGTGGAGGGTGTATTATGTCCATTAAATAGGAAATCAAGGATTATTTGAACAAATAATATTATAGCTCTATAAAATGACTGATGGTCTTGTAAAGGCCCAGACTGATTTCATCTTTCTTGAGATTTTTTATCACTGACCTGTTCTTAGTCACATGCAGTCACTAAGACCAACAGAGGTAACAAGTGTTTGATATATGATACTTGAGCTACTTTTGTCAGACTGCATTTATTTTAAGCTATATTCATTCTTGGTACTCTTATATGTGTGTGCTCTTGGGCTTTAGTTCTTTTCTTATTTCGAGCAATGGGTCAAAAAGATATGACAATTATAACAACACTACCCTCTAAAGCTCTATAAAAATAACATATATCTGCTTCCTTGTAAGGGATGCCTTTCCATTGAAGATTAAATATATGATACAAGGACCTACTCTTTGATTGTTGCCTTATTTGCACAGCTTATGACATATCCTTTACCTTTTAGTATATATTATCCATTTCAATTCAATCCATCTTTTACAATCTGCAGCAAGCCACAGAAGTTCTCTTCTAGTTGAAAGGAAATTTCAAGGGAGGAGGGATGTGGGAAACCACATTTAATTTATCCTATTTAAAAGGGCCCATTCTAAATGCTTTCTGAGCACTTTTACATTTTCTTACACACTGCAAATCAGCTTAGATATCTTAATCAGTGGCTAGAAACATATCCTTATCAGTAACATATTCGTAAAAGATGGTTATGTGTATGAGCTGCAAAATGTTTGGCAGAGACCCAGGAATGAAAAAGAAAGAAAGAATATAGTAAAGAGTTGATGAAATAGCTTTGTGTTTTTACTCTGTTCATTTTGAGAATTTTCTATCATCTCTGTTTGTTATATTTGGAAGATAATAGACAAACCAACAGAATGTCAAATTTCTATGACATGATTTCTTCTATATATAGATACACATACTGTACAATGATCCAGGATGGAAGAATATCTATATACGGTGGTAAATATAAGTACATATATACATTCTCATCTCTCTTACTAAATGTTCCTGTTCAGGATATTATCTTATGTAAAGTTTAGTGCTCTTCTGTCTTGACAACCTAAGCACTGTCTAAATATCATTTCAAAAAATCAAGAGTACATCTTGACAATTAATTTCTACAGTCAACGGCCTTCTCAAACTGGGCAACACCCCTTGGAACTTAGGAACCACAGCAACAGACTGTGTGCATGGAAGAGCAAGACAATTCATTAGCCCATACTGCAGCAACTCAAAGTGGTGGGGGATGTCAGCCCCTGCTCTGGCACTTCAATACTAATGAGAGTCATTGCATATTCATAACCCCAAATACAGTCAGCTTCTTGTAAAAACTTTTGTCACCCAGGCTTCATGGCAAGAGCACTGCACAATTCGTGTCGTGGCACTTCCGCCAAGTGAGTGCAAGAACAAGATTGATTGTTTTTCAGTGTAGCCTGATGGGGAACTAAAAGATGCTGCCCTAAGGGTCCTAAAACTCTGCTTCGTTTGATTGCAAAACCCCACATGATCCAAGAAACAAAAAAAGGGGACAGTGGTGGTGAATGTGTATGTCTATATATACACATACACACATATATAGCATACATAAATATACATGTATATACAGAATACTTCGAATAAAGAATTTGGCTTATTGAGTGTTCACAGTAATTATCTGTTAGGAATGTAAAACCACTCACATCAATTCATACCGTGTTAAAAGAAGAATGGTGAGCCTCAGTAAACTTTTTCTCACGTTGCAGAAACACCATGGCATATCTTAATAGGAACAGATTTCTAAAACTGTCTGAAGTTTCCCGTCATTATCAATACCAAAGCTTAGCGAACTGAACCTGTCAGCTCTGCCAAATCTAGAGCTACCTGGAATCCAATTCCTCAGGCAGCTTTTTATGTTGTTGTCACTGTCTCCCTTGCTTTATCATCATCATCATTATGATTAGTTTCCAGAAGTAAGCCATTTCCTGTGCTTGCCAGGAAATCCTAAGGGGCCAGTACTATACCTTTTGACCCCAAAATACCTGTCTGTTTGGGGGAGCTACCAGCATCCCCTGGAGTCAGAGAAAGGAAATGTGTTCAGCACCACTTTGAAAAAGCCTTGAGCATTTTTTCACTCATAATGATGTCTTCAGCTAGAAATGCCCGAACATTTCACATTTTTCTGACAGGCACACAGTATATAAACTACCCATAAAAATTAATAAAACAGGACAGTGAAAGAAAAGTTTCTAAATTTGATCACACAGAGTTGTTAAAAGTTATTTCCAGATGCATAATATGTATAAATATCTGCACAGCTAAAAATAAATCAGAAATATTGGGAGGTGGTGGGGGATAGATGATGTGTTTGTGGGGGAAGGGGCTCACCACACTATTTTATTATCTTAGTCACAGACACACAAACTTTGAAAATAGAAGGATTTGTGTTTATGATTGATTGAGGTAACTGATTATCCACAGATATTTTAAGTGTTGAGACATTAAATTGTCAGCTCTATCAGTCTGATTGCAGTAAAAACATGAAAACATTGACTTTTGTCTAGTTAGAGAAATTTATTTTTCCCGAATGACAATCCTTTAAGTAGAAGCTAGGCAGCTTTGCCAGATTTCCATGTCATACACTGAAGTTTGCAAATGCAACCCATATTTTCAATGTGTTTTTTCAAGGTTCAATGAATGGTGCATAGGTCTATTGCAAATAATCTTGTAATAACAGATTCCTGCAGTATGCCTCATTCTTTTAAGCATGAGAAAACCATTCACTCATTTTGAAGGAAAAAAAAAACAAACAATGTAGCTTTGTAATCATGGAGAATATGTTACCAGTGCTCCTCAGTTATTTAAAGTATCTCTCAAAAATAAATAAACCCTCTTTGGACCACCACACTGTGAACAAGTTTCATTAATGTGTTTTATAAGCCTGAAATAAATGCTCATCATAACTGTCAGTAAGCTGACAGCTTTCAAAAAGTCTTTGTTCCCAGAATGAGTGATTTGCCTGATGTTCTGTAAGCTACCACATTCTAGCCTAAAAGGAAGATGTTACAATTAAGTAAATTCTACTAACATGTAATGCCTTTAAATAAGTCTTGTAATTCTGGATCCTTGCAGGCACTATATGTGTGCACATTATTTTACAAAATAAGAATGCTACATCTTATTTGCTATTATTGCTTGTCAGAACACCTGTGTTTTCATTGGGTGACTGTGGTTCCAGTTTTAAAACCTAGTCCATTATAAGAAGCGAAAATGTCAGATGTTATATATAGTCAATTCTTTTAATAAAATCTGTGACTGGAACTCATCATTAGACCTGATGATTTAAATGAAAGCCCCAATCAAAAGACAGATGTGGTCATTAATTCTACTGAAACACCAATATCTTTATATTTGCTGCATTTTTTATAATCATTTATTATAATCATTAAATATAGTATGTTCTAAAGACCAGCAGACCACTGAGCCCTTCACATCTGAGTTCTACAAACAGCAGTATATAATATCTGGAGCAAAGAGCAACTAAGCAAGCTAAACTAAAATAATATTTCTTCCTGATTCCTTTAGCCAACCACCTTGTATTCAGGAGCACTGGATTTGGTTTTCCTCTTCTATCTTAGAGAGAAATAACTATTACAAGTGGTCATTAAATTACTCATTCTCCTACTCTTTTGCTTGCGACTACTACTAATGCTTCAATCACTGTTCTATGGCAGAACTTTACAAAGCAGCTTGTCTATATACTGCCTAAAAATTATAGTTCCTTTTGTCAACATCCTTTCCTTTTTGATTAGTTCTGTCTACTTTCACACCATGCCTACAAATGTTTAATTACAGATCATTTTCCATTTAATATCTCTCTTTTTATATTATATACTTTTCTTTATCTCTAAGAAGGTCATTTTTATAACAATTGTGCTCTTTACTCCTATATTCACCTTTGTCCATAAGAAGTCATTTTTTATTTTCATATTTCTAAACCACAAGAAACCACAAGTAACACAGGTACATACAATTATTGGATTTTATAAGCATTACTCTCTTCTTCTTCATCTTGACATATGCATTATTCAACTTTAATGAAGTTCATTTTCATTCTTTTCTGCTCTCTACATCATACATACCTACCACTTATAATATCTAATATATTGTGCAATTCTGAAAATAATGTTCTTTCATGTCTTATATACTAATTTCCCCACTTTTTTTATATTCCTCTCTTACAGATTTTAGCTCACAATTAGATCAAAATGTTACGTATTTTGTTCCCCTTTGTTGCTTTTTTTTTTTTTATGGAACTAGAATTTCCTGCAACGAAGCTAAAACAATCTATATCAGCGAAACTAAAACATCTATGATATTCACATGCTCATAATTCCACAATTTCAGTATTCCACATGTTTTCTAGACCTTCAAATTCTATTCTTCTGGAAGCACTATACTGCATAGAGATTATGTTGCTAACTTTAGGAAACATAGGGAAATGGCATCTGACTCAGGTTGGGCTTCTCCCTGACATTATGCGTGCCATTTCCAAGAGGTACACAGATGGCATTGACTCAGTACAACTGCTGAAGGGCCCACAGTATGACGTTTTTAACATTGCTTCTTTGACTGCTCTCTTGTCTATCCTGAATAATCTTTTTCATCACCTGTCCTCTAACTTTTAAAGTTCACTATGACCTTGTCATTCTAGTGGTAGCAGCCACCTTACCATGATTATAAACTTAAACTAAAATTTCCATACTTCACTCTGTCTTATGCCTCATTCTAGCTGCACATGCAAATCTAATAAAAAGTAAATTTTATTGCAGCTACTGAAATAGGTATAATAATAATACCAGGTTATTATTTAAATTTTGTTAACTACCCACAGGAAGTCTCTCTTAGAATTCCATGTGTCATCCCAATAATTTTTAATTTTAAAAAATTCCATGAATCCTGGGCCAAATACAGTATGCCTTACTGTGCCTAATTTTTTTTCCTTTTCTTAATATTTCTCAATATTTACTAACTACACCTGCACATTAATATTTAAAAGGACAAAAGTCTCCTCTATAGCTAATGAATATAAGATATCCCCTTCTCTATATAACCATTATCACATGTAAACTATTTGCTTTCTACCTTTTCTTTACTAAAAGGAATGATCACTTTAGTGCAGTGATTTTTCAAACTGTATTCAGGGCACATCAGGAGTCCTTTTTAGAAGAAAATGAGTGACAGAGGTAGATATCAAACAGAAGGTACTTCAGCACACATCACTTTTTATCTATAACTTTTTATTTTCAGATATTTTAAACTTACAAAAAAGTCGTAAGCATAATATAGAGTTCCAGAACATGCCTGACGCAGATTAAATTTTGCCACAGTTGTTTTATCATTCTTTCCTATCTCTCCCGCTCCTCTCTCTTTTTTTCTTCTTTCTCTCTGTATATATAAATATGCATATATATAAATCTTTTGTTTCTGAATCTTTTTTTTTTGAAAGTTACAAACACCCTGTTCTATTACCTCTAAATATTTCAGTACAGATTTTCACAAGAACAAGGATATTCACTTTCATTATCACAGTATAGTAATCAAAGTCAGGAACTCGTACTCACACAATGCTATTATCTGATCTATAGAATTTATTTAAATTTTGTTATATTCTCCTCAAATACCCTTTATAGCGATTTTTGTATTTCTGGTCCAGAATCAGCCTTTGTCTTTTACAACACTAACATTTATAAATAATACCAGCAATTTCTTTTGTAAAAATTCCTCGATTTGGTTTGTCTAATATTTCTTTATAATTAGACTCAGGTTATACATTTTAGGCAAGTATATTATATAAATGATGTTGTTTTCTCAGTGTATCACATAAGGGAAGCACATTATATAGTTTGCCCAATTATTGGCAATATTAATTTTGATTAATTAAATAGTTAAGGTGTGTCTACCAGGTATTCCACAGTAAAATTCCCTTTTTTCCTTTGTAAATAAGAGTAATTGATGAGAGATCCTTTTAAGACTGTAAATATCCTAGTCCTCAACAATTCTCACCCACTGGTTTTAGCTTTCAATTATGATTCTTGTTTGGTAGTTAAAATGGCTGTAAAATGGTGATTTTCCAACACTACCATTCCTCCTACATTTTTAATTTGCTATCCTATTCCATTATTTATTTGTTTTGTTATAAGTGTGGCCTCATAGATTTTTTTTAATTTAATGAATTAAAACTTATAAATCTCATTTTTTGAAGCTCAAATTGCCTCAGATTTGGCCAGTGGGAACCCTTTGATCTGACTCTTGTGCTTTTTTGACATGTTCCTATAATTTTTGAGCTGCGACATCATTTTTATTTATTTTACATTTGAAATTTGTTTCCAAACAATGCTTTTAAAAGTTTGAAATCCACTTTGAAAAAAACCAAACATATTTTTCTTCAATTTTCCTTATTCCAAGTCAGGTTTATATAAAGTCCCTAGAATATAGAGAAGACAGAATAAATGATGGTAACCCCTGTATTTCTGAGGCTATCACACTCTCCCTTCGACCTGCCAGGTATGCCCTTTCAGCAGGGGCTTGGCATCCACTATGCTCTTTTCCTGGAGCCTCCTCCCCATGGACATGCACAGCTCACTCCCTCATCTCCTTCAAGTCAAAGCTCAGATATACCATTCTCGGGGAGGCCTTCCTGACCACCTTTATTATAGTGAAACAGTGGTTTTCAACTTTTTAAAGCACTGTTTGAAATCCCTTTTGATGGTAACCCCTTCATTCCCAAAGCTTCATTACAAGCAATATGTAAATGACAAAAGATTTAACCATGAATAGTAAGTCCAAAACAGGATTTTAACCCTTACTGGTTTATTATACATAGTGGATAGACAAATTTTCTAAAGAGTTTTTGCTGGTGTACACATAAGTGCTTCTGGGTAATGAAAACAAAGTAAAGGTTACCATCCTGCTGCTTCTGACTTCCTTATTTGATTCTTGATTTAATTCACTTTCTTATTACACACAGCACATCTACTTCTCTATTGCTTTGCTATGAATTAAAGTTGTTTGCTCCTAAATAAAAGCAATATAAACAAAAACGATGTAGAACTATTTGTCTTTTCCTATGAAACACTCTCTTTTAAAAATCTTTTTAACTATATAACACTCAACATTTGCCTTTCCCAAGTAAGTCTTTAAAAACAAACAAAAAACCTCCAACAAAGAATCACAGATAATAATCAACATGGAAGAGATAGCCACAGGCTTTACAAGTAATTAAGTGTTTCATTCACATTCAGCCAAGATATCAAGATATACCGTTCCTGAGCACATTGATCAATATACAATTCCATGTGACTGTATTTCACAGATTAGGGTAAAAGGTGTCCTTGCTAAAATACATAGTAAGTGCCATGAATTATTGGGCTTGCCCAAAGCAAACTCAGTAAGTGGTTACTATCCATCATCAGTTTTTTGTAAGGTCTTAAGTTTTTCACACTACTTAACTAGTCTTCTTCTAAAACTACTAACATTCTTCAAACTTTCAAAAGTATATTATTTCCAACTGCTGTAATGAGGGCATATAAGATGACTGACTTCTCCCCCTCAACATGTTTTTAATTAAATTACATAAACAGAAATCTTTTAGGTTTCAAGATGCCTCCACATGGCAGAATCAATACATTTGTTAATATGTTGAATAATAAATGTTTACAAGCCACAAAATGATGAGGCACCTCATTATATAAGATAAGAAAACAAATTTCACCAACACGTAACTTATTTTCCAAGGGTAAGTGGTGTAGAATGAACTATACTTTCAACCTCTTGTCAATCTAGTCATTTAGTGAAATCCTTGAGTGGATTAACCAGTGATACACCCTAACGCCTAACTCACTTTCCAAGGTGCCTATTTTAGGCACTGCAAGATCTAGCTGATTTTAAATAAACTTCATAATCTCTCCAAAAAAAAAAAATACTATGTAAATTTAATGGCCATTTGTTTTTTCATTATAATGTTAGTTATCCTGTAGTATTCAATCATCTGAGATAAAGCATACCACAGTATTCAGTCTTTTAACATTCAAAGAACTATATTCATAACTTCTTGTTCTTGAGGTCTAGATCTGAGCTGTCCAATATGGTAGCCAGTAGCCACATGTGTCTACTGAGTACTTGTATCTAGTCCAAATTGAGACATGCTACAGGTATAAGATACACAACAGACTTCAAAGAGACAGTATGAAAAATGTAAAATATCTCACAAATAATTTTATGTTGATTATGTTTTGAAATATTCTTATATGTTGGATTAAATAAAATATATTATTAATTTCCCCTACTCTTTTTTAAACGTGGCTACTAAAAAACTTTAAATTACATATGTGGCTTATATTTTATTTCTATTCAGGATTGCTGATCTAGACTAAGTAAGCAAAAGTTATAATTATGAGACCAGTTCCATAGTGTCAAAAGTATCCTGCCACCATACTACTTTCTAATTTTTTGAAGTTATTAGCAGATAATCAAACCTCATGAGTAACAAAAGACTAAGCCTGGGTGAATTTGGTTTGTAATAAATAAAATAAATATATATACACTAATGATATCATAGTGGTTAATTAGGCAACATGGGAACCACCTGCTATAATGACAAATGATTATCAATAGTATTATTTTGACAGCCAAAATTTATAGATTGTTTTAAATTATCTCACTCCTATAAATACTATACTAAATATCTTATAATTTACTGACTACTGAAAAATCTTTATTTAGATATAATGGACATTTTAAATTCAATATGTCAAAACTGAAATCAGTACCTTGCTGTTAGGAGGCAGTTCTCCCTGGTGTTTCTGTATGTCTCAGAATAGGAAGAGTGTCCTCCAGTTTAGAGAGCATATTGTTTCCTGATAAGGATAACAAAGATAATGTCACCATTAAGACAAAGGTTGAGTGGGTTTCCTAGTAGCCCCTTATAAGATTGGGAGAACAAAGATACATTGTTTGCATAGCATCTACCTGGGCCTCATTCTGTGTTACAGGACTTGGAAACCTTATGAACATGAAGATCATGTTGCCTACTTTGCTTTGAGTAATAAAACTATCTAAATCTATCTGGGCTCCTTGTTTCCTTATCACTGGAATCTACGGAAGTGTAGTGAACTGACATAGCAGCTGACTGCTGGCTGGTCAGGAACTGCTTAACATTCCTTTTATGTTCTCAATCTTCAGACAGGCACCACTATCTACTCCATTGCCCAAGTCAGGAACCAAACCATTAATCTTGACTCCTGTCCTCATTCACTAGCCCCACCATATCTAATCAGTCACCAAATGCTATATTCTACCATCTAAGTTTTGCTCAAATCTTGTACTTCTCTCTCCATTCCCATTACCTTTATCCTAATTCAAGTTATTATCTCCTCTCTCACCTAGAAGCCTAATCTGTGTCACTGCCTACAGTGTTGCCCTACTTCATCCATTCTTCATATTGCTGCTAGAATGATCTATTTATGTCAACTCTTTGCCCTCGGGATAAGGTCCAGTCTTCCTAGCAGTAAAGGTACTTCGAGGTAAGAATTTATATACAATGAAATTCTATCTGTGTTTATATTACCTGGGTAAGGGAAGAGGGAAAGGAGAAAATGAGAGATTATCTCACTTCCACATAAAAGACTGTGGAACATAGGATAAATTGGGTGTCCTGAACTTTAGTGATTTTGTCATAGTCCCTCTCTTCTTTATTCAAAAAATCTGAACCAATTGAATTCAACGACATCCTGTTAGAATTGATAGCCAAAAGGGGGCTAATAATAATCAAGAGCCATTATCATTGTATTCAATGCCAGCCACATTTATTCGGACAAAAGAAAATGTTCAGGCTGTATGCCTTCTTGAGACTAGATCTGGGTGATTGGCGTCACATCTATCCTTTTATTTATTATTATTTGGCGGGGTCATGGTACTCAATTTAAGAAGCTCTTTCCTTTTTAAATGCCTGGTGTTAACCATGTTTGATTCAGATGAATCATGTTTACTGAATTGGGGAAATTCAGATGAGCTTCATCCTAGTTTTTTGTCTAGTTCAGCTCCTCTTCTTAGCTCAGGTTTTATCTCTTCCAGGAAGCTTCTCTGACCCACAGTAGGGTTAGATGTCTTTGCTATGTGTTTACTCATGTTTTAGCATTTAAAACACAATATTAAAATTATATTTTTTTTATCTCTTCAATTAGATGGTAACTCCTTGAAGACAATGTGTCTAATTCATTATCATATCCTGAATCCTAACATCATGCCTGGCACATAGTAGGTACCATATAAATAATTGTTTTCTGTAAAAAAATAATCAGATAAGGCCTTTAAAATCATAAAGGGAATTATAATCTTGAAAAAATGAGAAGAAGGATTTACGTTGTAGGGCTTTCTTACCTCCTACAACATACTCATACACAAATACATACATACTGACATGCCATATCACTGATGTTTTCCCTAATTTCAACAACCCTCCCACTCCTAGGTTTGGAGTTTCAGAGCTACCAGATGCTTTCATGAGAAAAGAAAAAAGGCTTTTTTTTTTTTTCAAACTTTTTCATATAAGGCAGAGTTTAATGTAATCTCTACATAAATCAAGTTTGTTTCCAGGCCAGGAGTACTAAGATGGAAAAGGTAAGATGACATCTGAACTGGACGATTTCTTCACCAACTTTTTAGGATCAAATATCCTCATCTTTGCCCACTGTCCTCTCCAAAGAGCTGAGTTACTTCTGGCCTCTGGTCCTGGATTTTAAGAAGAGATGCTTTCTTCCAAAATCTTACCTAGAGCAGCCAAGATAGACCCTCAACAAAGTCAGAAAAGAGAGGTCTTTAAAGCAACTGGCACACCATGGCAGGTGTCAAGAATACCTATGATTCTAACAGTGTGAACAGCTAAGGGAGATACCAGTACCCTGGAAATCACTAGTTGATTACCCCAATTTAAATTTTTACTATTTTCTTTGGCCAATATGAACTATCAGCTATGAAATGATTTCCAGTGAGATCATTGTAACTTGATTCTATTTTAAAACATGGTTGTTAAAGTTTAGAAAACAGAGTTCTTAAACTCACAGATCATGTTCCTTCATATAAAGAATATTTTCACCTTTGGAAATAAATCTGGGTTCCAGTAATGATTCTGCATTTGCTATGTGACTTTAAAGTAATAATTTAAAACCTGCTGAGCCTCAGCTTCCTGTTTGTTGTGAGAATTAATTAAATAACAATGTAATATACCTATAACATTACTCACTATGCTGATGATGCTCAATAAATTGTAGTTATGATTTTTGTAAGATTTTTTTATAACAGGGGTCAAGAAATTATAGCCTACAGGCCAAATCTGCCCACCACCTGTTGTTGTAAATAAAGTTTTATTGGAACACAGCCACAATCATTTGTTTATGTATTGTCTACGACTAACTTCTGCACTATAATGATAGACTGTGTAACAAATAGTAATGACAGTTACAACAGAAACCATACGGCCCACAAAATCTAAAATATTTACCATCTGTCCCTTTATAGAAAATCCTTTCTCACTCATACAATAAGTTCTCACTTAACATTGTGAGTAGTTCTGTGACTTTAAGCAAAATTATGCATAGTGAAACCATTTTTACCATAAGCTAAAGACATAAACAAGAGTTAAATTCCTATACATCTCATCATTTCATTCTAATGAAATGACATTGAACAAAATAATGTTGAGGACCCACTGTACTTATAACACAGATTTCACTACTTTAATAATATTACTCATTTTAGACCATTAATAAACCAAATAAGCTTTCATGGATTTCTTTTCATAAGGTCTAAAATTACCTGACGAGATAGACCAGAGCTGATTTGATAGTGTGAAAAAAACTGAGAGACATTTAATGGTCTTTAGTTTTTAAAAACTTTGTCATTAAATGTAGTATATTCAGTTTCACAAAGATAATGGCTGGCATCGTGGCTCTTTCTCTTCATCTGTCCTCAATAGTGACTAGATGTGGCTGAAAAATGTCTATTAGAGACAGCTATGCAAAATTCAACTCTTTGTACCAACCTGATAGTTTTAGTATAGTACTTGCATTGCCCTATTCTAGGCTTAAAGAAAAAGACAGGAAGGTGGATATATTAATCAGCGTTCTTCACAGAAACAGAGCCAATAGCAGAGAGAAATACATATAAAGAGATTTAATAAAATGAATTGGCTCAAGTGATTATGGAGGCTGAGAAGTCCCCAGATCTATAATCAGTAAGTCACAGGTTCATGAGTCATGGTATAGTTCTAGTCTAATCCAAAGGCCTAAGAACCAGATGAACTGATGGTTGTAGGTCTAGTCTGAGTCTGAAGGGCTGAGAACCAAGAGAGCTTATGGTGTAAATTTTAGTCTGAAGACCAGCAAACTCAAGACCCAAGAAGAGCTGATTTTTCAATTCCAGTCCAAAAAGGAAAATATCTATGTGCCAGCTCACACAGTTAGGCAAAAGGAGTTCATTCTTACTTATCCTTTCTGTTGTATTCATATCTTCAACTGATTGGATGAAGCCTACTCACATTAGGAAGGGCAATCCTGTTTACTCGGTCTACCACTTCAAATGTTAAACTCATCTAAAAAACCAGAAACCACAAATATGTGAAGATTAAACAACATGCTACTAAAGAACAAATGAGTCAAAGAAGAACTAAAAGGAGAGATAAAAAAATTCAAAGAAACAAGTAAGAATGAAAATATAACATATGAAAATTTCTGGGATAAAGCAAAAAGAGTAATAGGAAGAAAATTTATAACAATACAGACCTACCTCAGGAAACAAGAAAAATCCCAAATAAACAACTTAATATTACATCTGAAAGAACTAGAAAAAGAAGAAATAATGAAGCTCAAGGTCAGCAGAAGGAATGAAATAATAAAAATCAGAGCAGAATTAAATGGAATGGAGAACAAAAAGACAATAAAAACATCAATGCAACAAAAATGGTTCTTTATTTTTTTTTGAGCTGTTCTTTAAAAAGATCAAAAAAATTGACAAACCCCTGGCTAGTCTCACTAAAGAAAAAAGAGTAAAAACACAAACAAAATCAGAAATGAAAGAGAAGTTATGACAGATATAATAAAAATATAAAGGATCATACAAGAATACTATGAAAGATTATATGCCATAAAATTCAACAACCTAGAAGAAATGACCAAGTTCTTATAAATATACACAACCTTCCTAAACTGAATCACAAAGAACTGGAAAATCTAAGTAGACCAATCTACATTACCCTGATACCAAAACCTAATACAGATAACATAAAAAAAGAAAACTATATACCAATATCTCTGATGAATACAGATGTAAAAATCCTAAAAAAAATAAATACTAGCAAATCAAATACAACAATACAGTAAAAGGATTATACATGACAATCAAGTGGGATTCATTCCAGGGGTGCCAAAAAGGTTCAACATTTGCAAATCAATCAATGTGATACACCACATAAGCAAAATAAAAGATAAAAATTATATGACCACATCAATAGATGCAAAAAAGCATTTTGACAAGATACAGCACCTATTTATGATTAAAACACTTAATAAAAGGGTATAGAAGGAAAATATTTCAACATAATAAAAGCCATATATGGCAAACCCTCAGCTAATATCATACTTAATGGCAAAAATTGAAACCTTTTCCTCTAAAATAAAGAATATGACAAGGATATCCACTCTCACTACTCTCATTCAATAGAGTATTGGAAGTCCTAGATAGAGCAATCAGGCAGAGAAAAAAATAAGACACCCAAACTGGGAAGAAGTAAGAAGTCAAATTGTCACTTTTTGCAGACAAAATGTTTCTTTATATGGAAAACCCTAAAGACTCCACCAAAAAAAAAAAAAATCAGAAACAATCAAAAATAGAGTACAGTGGCAGGATACAAAATCAATGTACAAAATCCATTGCATTCCTATATACTAACAATGAAATTTCAGAAAAAGAACTGAAAAACACAATTCCTTCTGCAATTGCAAAAAAAAAAAAAAAGAATAAAACATCTAGGAATAAACTTAAAGCGTGTGAAGGACCTATACATTATGAGACAATATTAAAAGAAACTAAAGAAAACACACAAAAATGCAAAGATATTCATGCTCATGAACTAGAAGAATCAACATAGTTAAAATGGCCAAATTACCCAAAGCAATATACAGATCTAATGCAATCCCCATCAAAATCTCAATGGCGGACATCAGAAACATGGAGTGAGAGATGTCCCCAGATCTCTCTGCTTGAAACAACAATAAGCTGAAAATCTAAAACTCAACAAAAAACACCCAAACTGTGCACCAGCACATCTGAGCATGAAACTTGCGCATAAGAGCTACTACAGGTCAGAACTCTGGGTGTCGGGCAATGGTCTGGGAGAAACAAAGAAGATGCCTCTCATCACCGGAGCTCCCTGTAGGAGGAAGAGAGGAGAGAAGGAGCGGCAAGTTCCCTGAATAGCCTTGCCTGGGAGAGCTGTGAGCTCCCTGTGGCTGGCAGCAATGCCCAGTCATTAGGGCAGAAAGCAGAGAAATGGAGATAGCAGAAAAGCGTGGATGGCAGAGAAACAAGAAGAGATTTTTACCAGCCACGTGTGCAAAACCGAGGCTGAACCACAGCCCACAACCCCAAACCCAGAAGGCCCCTCCCGCCATACCCTCTGAGACCGAACACTGTGTAGCTGCAAAAGAATCTGAGCAAATGACACCAAAACTATTGCTAACACTGAAAGGAACTGAGACTGAGGGTAGCGAGCATGATTAAACACCTATAAGGGAAAAAAAAAAAGACATCATTAAGACTTTATATAAAGCAAGGATCCAAGAGGCTTAGACATCACCTACAAGAAACCAAAAAAAAAAGTGCCTGCTTTGCAGCATGCTAAAGAGAGACCTTCATATAATAAATCTCCTTTTTGAGGGAGAAAAAAAACAAAACAAAACAGAATACCCTTCCATTAATGCCCCGGAGAAGAAATAGTCCATTAAACACTATGAATAACCAAGGTGACAAGGCATCTCAGAAAGAAAGAGGAGAATCTCCAGAAAATAAGCTTACAGACATAGAAATGTGTGACTTAAATGACAGACAATTCAGCATGATGCTGCTGAAAAAACTCAGTGAGAGCCAAAATGAGTCGTATCAACAATTTCAGGAAGTGAAAAAACAACTAGATGAGCAGAATGAGTTATTCAGCAAGGAGAGTGAAATCCTCAAAAAGAACAGCATAGAACTTCTGGAGATGAAACACCCTGCAAGAGTTAAAAAATGAACTAGCAAGCTGGGGAAATAGAGTCGACCAAATGGAGGAAAGGATCAGTGATATCAAAGACAGAAATTTAGAAATAAATTGGAAGGAAAAGAGAGAAACTGAAGAATGAAAAATAATGAAAGAGAAATACAAGAACTGGCTGATACCATCGGGAGAGAAACATAAGAATCATGGGCATTATCGAAAGCAAGGAAAAGGAGCAGGGACTAGAAAGCATTTTCAGATAAATAGTGGATGAGAATTTCCCAAATCTAAGGAATGAGCTAGAGCTTGGAATTCAAGAAGTCAACAGAACACCTATTTATCTCAACCCAAAAGGTTTTCACCAAGACACATTGTATTAAAGTTATCAAAAATCAGTGACAAAGACAATTCTCAGGGAAGCCAGGGAAAAGAAGATGGTAATCTATAAAGGAAATCCCATTAGATTATCATCAAACCTCTCAGCACAAACCTTACAAGCCAGAAAGGAGCGGAATCAAATATTCAAACTATTAATGAAAGGAAATACCAGCCTAGAATAATGTATCCAGCTAAGCTCTCCTTTTAGATATGCAAGAGAAATAAGACTTTTTCAGACATTTAAAAATTGAGGGAATTTTCTACTATGAGGCCTCTACTACAGGAAATACTGAAAGGGGTCAGCTCACCTAAAACAAAATGACAAAAAAAAAAAATACATAATTAGGAGCAAGGTGACTAGCAAGCAAATAGAAGCAGAGGAGTGTAATTCTTACTAGGAACAAGGTATTATAAACTTAAACAATAAGAAGAGATTTGCTATAGCAAGATATTAATGAATATTCAGCATACATAGGGACATTGAGAAAACAATGACTGAAAAGCAGAGGATTCAAAGATCCAAATTCGCAAAGGGGAATAGGGTTAAGGCACGCGCAGTAGACAATGGATGACTTTGTATATATTACTATCCTTTACATATTCGTAATGGTAACCACATGTCAAAGATTAACAACTGAAGTATATAACATAAAGCCAGAACCAGAGGCAAAACCCACAAAAGCCAACCAAAATAAAGAAAACAGAAACACAAAGACAAGGAAGCAATGGAAACACCAAGCTACCAGAAAGCAAAAGATAAAATGACTATAAGAAGACCTCATATTTCAATAATCACCCTAAATGTAAATAGACTGAACTCACTAATAAAAAGGCACACAGTTGCAGAATGGATCAAAAAACAAAACCCAACCATATGCTGCCGCCAGGAAACACATCTCAGCTCCAAAGACAAATATAGACTCAAGTGAAAGGGTGGAAAATGATATTTCAAGCAAATAGCATTCAGAGAAAAGTGGGAGTAGTGGTAGTAATATGAGATGAAATAGACTTCAAAATAAAAAATGTAAAGAAAGATACTAAGGGACACTCATAATGATAAAGGGAATCACACACCAAGAAGACATAACACGTATTAATATCTATACTCCCAATCATGGATCCCCAAAATGTGTAAGCAATTACTAACAAAACTAAAAGGAGAAACAGACCAAAACACGATCATAGTAGGGGACCTAAAGACCCCACTGTCAGATATGGACAGATGATCAAAACAGAAAATCAATAAGGAACTGACATCTTTAAATGACACATTTAGACCAACTGGACATAATTAACATAATCAGAGCCTTCCATCCCAAAACGACTGCTAATATATTTCCTAGTGCACATGGAATTTTCTCTACATACTGGAACACAGAGATAGCTTCAACAAATATAAGAGGGTTGAAATCATACCAACCATATTCTCTGATCATATGCTTTGAAAGTAGAGACCAACTGTAAAAAGAAAGTGGAAAGAATTACAAATAGATGGAGATTAACCAACATACTACTGAAGAATAACTGGGTCAGAGAAGAAATAAAAAGGCAGATCAAGAGATACATAGAAACGAATGATAATGATAGTACAACATATCAAAACTTTTGGGACACAGCAAAAGCGGTCATAAGAGGAAAGTTCATATCATTACAGGCATACCTCCAAAAAAAAAAAAAAGAATGAGCCCAAATAAACAAACTAACCCTTTATCTGAAAAAAAAAAAAAAAACTAGAAAAAGAAAGAACAAATTGAAGCCTAAAGTTAGCAGAAAAGAAAGAAAATCATCAAAATTTAGAGCAGAAATAAATATAACTTGAAAACAAACTAAACAAAACAATAGAAAAATAAATGTAACAAAGAGCTGGTTTCTTTGAGAAGGTTAATAAAATTGACAAACCCCTGGGTAGACTCACTAAGAAAATAGAGAAAGGACACAAAATAATCAAAATCAGGGAAATTACAACAAGACTGCAGAATACAAAAAGGATCATATAAGAATACTATGAAAAAGTATATAACACCAAATTTTAAATAACCTAGACAAAATGGACCAGTACTTAGAAAAATACAACCTTCCTAGACTGAATCAAGAAATGGAAAAGCTAAATAGACCAATCAGCAGTATGGAAATTGAAACACAATCATCAAAAACCAATAAAAAAAGTAAAAAGTCCAGGACCAGATGGCTTCACCGTGAATTCTTCCAAACATTCAAAGAAGATTTAAAAACCTATTCTCCTCAAATCCATCCAAAAAATGGAAGAGGAGGCAATACTTCTCAAATCATTTTTATGAGGCCAATATTACCCTGATACCAAAAACTAGGTAAAAATAACACAAAAAAAAGGAAACTACAGACCAATTCTCTCATGAACACAGATGCAAAAATCCTACATAAGATACTAGTGAATCGAATACAGCAACATATTAAAAAGATTATACACTACGATCAAGTGGGCTTCATCCAGAGGCACAGGGATGGTTCAACATACACAAATCGATTAATGTGATACACCACGTAAAATAATTAAAAAATAAGAATCATAAGATCATATCAATTGATGCAAAAAAAGCCTTTGACAAGATACAGCATCCATTTAAGATTAAAACACTTAACAAAATCAGTATACAAGGATAATAACGTTAACATACGACAGGCCATATATGACAAACCCTTGGCCAACTTATACTTAATGGTGAAAAATTAAAAACCTTCCAAAGATCAGGAGTAAGGCAAGGCTGTCCACTATCGCCACTGTTATTAAATAACATTGGAGGTCCTAGTGAGTGCAATCAGACAAGAGAAAGATATAAAAGGCATCCAAATAGGAAATGAAGAAGTCGAACTGTCACTATTTGTGGACATGATTCTCTATATAAAAACCCTAAAGACTCCACAAGAACACTACTAGAAACAATAAGCAAATACAGTAAAGTCTCTGGATACAAAATCAATGTTCAAAAATCCATAGCATTCCTATACTCTAATAATGAAGTGTCAGAAAAAAAGTGGAAAAAATAATTCCTTTTGCAATTGCAACAAAAAGAATAAAATACCTAGGAATAAATCTAACGAAACATGTGAAGGACCTATATAATGAAAAATAAGACCCTATTAAAAGAAATTGAAGAAGATATAAAGAAATGGAAAGATATTCTGTTCTTGGATTGGAAGAATCCATAGTTAAAATGACCTTATTACCTAAAGCATTATACAGATTTAATGCAATCCCCATCAAAATCCATCGCATTTTTTAAAGAAATAGAACAAAAAATCATCAGATTTGTATGGAAGCACAAAAGACCCTGAATTGCCAAAGCCATCCTGAGAAAAAAGAACAAGGCTGGAGGCATCACTCTGCCCAACTTCAAATTATACTACAAAGCAACAGTAATCAAAACAGCATGGTATTGGCAGAAAAACAGACACACAGACCAGTGGAACAGAATCGAGAGTCCAGAAGTAAACCCATATTTTATATGGGCAAATAATTTTTGACAAAAAAGCCAAAAACATACAGTGGAGAAAGGAAAGCCTCTTCAATAAATGGTGCTGGGAAAACTGGAAAGCCACCTGCAAAAGAATGAAACTAGACTGTTGTCTATCACCACACACAAAATTAACTCAAAATGGATTAAGGACCTGAATATAAGACCTGAAACAATAAAATGCATAGAAGAAAACATAGGAACCTCAAGGACCTTGGACTTAAAGAGGATTTTATGAATTTGACCTCAAAGGCAAGGGAAGTAAAAGCAAAAATAAATGAATGGGACTACATCAAACTAAAAAGCTTCTGCTCAGCAAAAGAAACTCTCAACAAGGTAAAGAGACAACCATCTGAATGGAAAATATATTTGCAAGCAACGCCTCCAATAAGGGCTAATATCCAAAATATACAAAGAACTCATACAACTCAATAACCAAAAACCAATGATCCAATTAAAAAATGGGCAGAGGACCTGAACAGACACTTCTCCCTGGAACATACAAAAATGGCCAACAAATATATGAAAAGATGCTCAACATCAATAGGGAAATGCAAATCAAAATCACAATGAGACCATCTCACACCTGTTAGAATAGCTATAATCAACAGGACAAGTAATAATAAATGCTGGAGAGGACGCAGAGAAATAGGAACCTCATACACTGCTGGTGGGACTGCAAATGGGTACAGCCACTATGGAAAGCGGTATGAAGTTTCCTCAAAAAACTAAGAATTGGTCTACCATATGATCCAGCATCCCTCGACTAGGCATTCACCCCAAAGACTTGAAAAACCCATATCTGAAAAGATATTTGCACACCAATGTTCATAGGCAGCATTATTCACAGTGGCCAGGACATGGAAGCAACTGAAGTATCCTACAATAGATGATTGGCTAAAGAAACTGTGGCACATATATACAATGGAATATTACTTAGCTATAAGAAGAGATGAAACATGGATGGACTTTGAAATAATCATGCTAAGCAAAATAAGCCAGACAGAAAAGTTGAAAATCACATGTTATCACTTATACATGGGATATAAACCTAAAGCAAAAATGAACAGTACAAGCAAATACAGACTCATAGACATGGATAATGGACTAGTGATTACCGGGGGCGGGGGGGGGGGGGCGTAGGGCATAGATGGTAGGGCGGAGGTAGACAGGGGAAAAAAATTTTTAATCATTTCTTCAATTAAAAAAAAATCCCAATGACATTTTTTAAAGAAATACAACAACAACAACAAAAATCACAGATTTGTATGAAATCACAAAAGACCCCAATTAGTCAAAGCAATCCTGAGAAAAAAGACACAACCGGAGATAATATACTGCCTGACTTCAAATTTATTACAAAACAAAAATAATCAAACAGCATGATTATTGGCAGAAAAACAGACATGCAGATCAATGGAACAGAACTGAAAGCCCAGAAATAAACCTACGTATATATGGGCAAATAATTTTCAATAAAGCAGCCAAAAATACATAATGGAGAAAAGAAAGCCTCTTCAATAAATGGTGCTTGGAAATTGGAAAACCACAAGCAAAAAATGAAACTAGACTGTTATCTGTCACCAGACACCAAAATGAACTCAAAAATGGATCAAAGACCTTAAATATAAGACCTGAAACAATAATTTGCATAGAAGAAACAGGTACTAAAACTCATGGACTTTGGTTTTAGAGAGGATTTTATAAAACTTCAAAGGCAAGGGAAATAAAAACAAAAATAAATGAATAGGACTGTACTGAACTAAAAAGCTTATGTATATCAAAAGAAATCATCAACAAGATGAAGAGGCAACCAACTGAATGGGAGAAGATATTTGCAAACAATGCCCTCTGATAAAGAGCTAATATCCAAAATACATAAAGAACTCATACAACTCAACAACAAAACACAAAACAATCCAATTAAAAATGGGCAGAGGACCTGAACAGACATTTCTCCCAAGAAGACATACCAATGGCTAATAATCATTTGAAAGCTGTTCAACTTCACTAGCTATTAGGGAAATGCAAATCAAACCACAATGTAATACCGTCTCACATCCATAAGAATGGCTATTATCAACAATACAAGTGACAAGTGTTTGAGAAGTTGTAGGGGAAAAGAAACCCTCATATATTGATGATGGGAATGTAAATTGCTACAGCCACTAAAACAATATAGAGGTTCCTCAAAAAAATAAGACTAGAATTACCGTATGACCCAGCAATCTCTCTTCTGGGTATCTACCTCCAAAATTTGAAAACATTTATCTGTAAAGATATATGTACCCTGATGTTCACTGAAGCATTATTCACAGTGGCTAAGACATGGAAACAACGAAATTCCCTTTGTTAGATGGCTGGATAACAGGATGTGGTATATAAATACAGTAGAATATTGCTCAGCCTTTAAAAAGATGAAATATTGCCATTTGTGACAACACGGATGGACCTTGAGATTGAGATATTCATGTTAAGTGAAGTCAGACAGAAAATGTTGAGAACTATATGATTTTTACTACATATGTGGGAATAAACTGAAGCAATAAATGAACAAGACAAAACAAAAACTCATAGGCATAGACAACAGTTTAGTGGTTACCAGAGGAAAGGAGGTACAGGAGAAGGCAGATAAGGTTAAAGGGAGTCAAATATATGGTGACAGAAGGAAATTTGACTTTAGGTGGTGAACACACAATGTAATATACATATGATGTATCACTGAATTGTACACTTAAAACCTATATAATTTTATTACACCGTGTCACCCCCATAATTTAATTTTTAAAAATAATAAATTACAAAAAAAAATAAACATCTTAACACACCCAGAATAATGTTTGACCAAATGTCTGGGCACCTCATAGCCCAGCCAAATTAAAACATAAAAGTAACTATCACAGCAGGCAAGCAGCTAAAAACCAAACATTCTATCAAGTAGAAAATATAAGACTCATATGCACAAGTAATATTCTTTAAAGACTTTTTTATTGCTGCTACATAAATGGATATAAAAATTAGGGTTTTAAAAACTATTTACACAAAATATATGAGAGCTATTCTATACACTAGAATACTAGAATTCAGTGTTAGAAATAAGTATTTCCTGAAGCTACAAATACAAATATGTAAACAAATATATATATGTCAGATGGCAAAATGTATGTAGGGCTTCTTGAAAACAATAGGTTACATACTAGGTTACACTCTTTTCTTGACGGTATCATAAAGTAGACTACATCAAAAACCCATTGAATTCGAATGGAGTCTACTATTTATTAAAATATTATTTTGTTTTCAACTAACACTCCAAACACTCTGCATAATTATTAAAGCCTAGATATAGCTACAGTACAGATTGTCTTACTTTTCTCCTTTACTATAAAACCTTAGTAGGAAAACATGTTTTAATCTTGTAAAATATCAACACCAGACTATTCATTAACTATGTTTCCTTAATGTTCACCTTTTAATGTGTTTATTAAAACTAATTCTTCACTTTTGAATACTTTAGAGATAATACTAAGGTAGTATGATTATAGAAACTAATCAATTATAGACAATTTACTGTAAATCTTACCACTTGATTAAAGATTCGATTGTAAATCTTACGACTTTATTAAAAGAGTGTTTTTACAGTATTACATATTTTCTGCTCTACTTCTTTGAGTCCAGCAGAGTAAACACAAGCTAGGAAACTCTGTTTCCAGAGACCTGCTAATATCACTGATCATTGCTTTATATAAAAAGAAAATACCTATTAGAGTTGTATGCTAAGACCAAATATCAAATAGTCGGAGGCACCTAATAAACACAGCTTTTTAAAGACTCTGCTTCATCTTTGTTCATCATCATTCATCATCATCATCATCATCATCATCATCATTATCAAAAAAATATCACATCTATATTTCTGGAAGATTAGTGGTCCAATCTGGAATTTCAGTAAATATAATTCTGACAGGTTACCAGAAAGCGTTGTGAATAGACTTTAGTAACCTCAAAAAACTTGCTTTGTAGGCTGTCAAGATCTGTTAAGTACCTTCTAAACACTATGTTCATTTTTAAAACTCTTTCCTGGAATTTTGGGAATAGATGACTTTTCACAAGTATTATGTATATTCTAAACTTTTTAATGTCTGAATTTAGCAAAACCTAAAACACATTTGGCCAAAACTCATTTTACATCATTTCTCCAATTTTATATACCGGTATATTTCAAAGGCAAATTATTTTGTGTGTTTCTGATTCATTTAAAGTTTGCTCATGAAAAGTTTATTTTTTATAAGAAGTTCTTTCTCTAAGATACCTTATGAGATTTGGTTTTATAACACCTTGAAACACTTATTTTAAAAGAGGAAGTTGCTCTAAAAACTTTTACCTCAAAATTACTTATTTCATTTGAACAGAGTTTATACTTGGGCAAAACATTTCCACATGCTTAACTAATTTTTTGTTTAACATTTTTAATAACTCTATTGGTCCCAATACAGCTACAATGTAACTAAATTGTGTGTGTGTGTGGTGTGTGTGACCATTATTTAGGCAGCATTTCCAAAATTGTGTTTTGTGAAACACTAGGGTCTCAGAGATGTCAAGAAACGTTCATGGGTAGAAGTGGTTAGGAATGGTAGTCAAGTTAAGTGTGGGAAATTGCCTGAGTTAAAACAAAATCAACCAGGTTTGTTTACTATAAGATTTCTTAGGACCTTTATGTACATAATGAATAGTCAAGAAGAAAGATATAGGAATATAATTTTCTCAAACTTATTTAACAATAGAACTTTTTAACAACCTCTTACCATACTGTAGGATATTAATGTTCTATATGTGATCTCAAACACTAAGAAAGTGATTGCATTTACAATGTTCCACATCTTTATCAATTTGATAATCTTGCAAACATTTTTCAGGAAGGTGATAGCCTAGTTACTTAAAAAATATTCCCAATTGAGGCAGAATTACTAACTACTCCTTTTCACAAGGTAAGAACAATTGTAAACTTGAGTTTTGATTAACATAATGACGACAACTGACAACCATGTTTAAAGGACTAGCTATTTATTCATAAAAGTTTTTTAGAGAAGATTTTTTAAAGAAAAGATAGCTATTGATTCTTTGTGAATTAAAAAGTGTAATATATAGTCATTTCTTGATTATGACTACAATAAATTTTATTCTAAATTGGCTTCTCCCTATCATTGAGCACATTTCAGAATTATTCTTCCCTTTTCCTTATGAAGCACAATGGGGTATACTCAGCACATACAAGTAATTTAAATATTTCCTTCCAACATATAATTTTGATATTGGTAAGCATACTTGAAGGCAGTAGGCCCTCTTTGCTTTTGGCTAAAGTTTCTGAAGGAAAGGTCTTCATTGATATGTACTCATAATTATAAGGTAATTCTACTGTGCCTCAAAATCACATAATGCATCCCAAAGACCACTGGAAATTAATTAGAATTACCTAGTGTTTTATATAATGTATATCATTGCTTGCCTTCAATTTATAAAGAAAACTAAAAGTTACTTCTATTTAAAAACATACTGATTTAAAACAATGAATTGTACTATAGTATAGATTATACTATAACTTCATTAAAATTCATAAACATTTTTAGCAAAATAACAAAAGAAATTATAACACAGTTACTCTTAAAGAACATTAATAAAACTCTTTGTCAACAAATTGACAAGAACTTCTACTTCCACCCATGAACAGTAAACTGCCATGAGAATTGCCCTCCAATTATAAATATTAGAAAACTGAATAAAATATATGAAACAAAAGTTTTCAGGCATTGGGTAACAGGAACCATGGCTTCTGAAAAAAAACAAAAAAAAGACAAACTAGTTGAGCCCTCTGGGTTACTGCCTAGAAGTATGAGACCACATACAGAACATTCTCTAGGCTACAGAGCTGAGATACAGAATTCAAATAGGGCCCAACAGTCAGTGAGCTTAGGAGACAGAGACAGCCATCTGGGTAGGCTAACATAGCTAGAATTTGTGAGGAAGATTATTAGACAAGAAGTGGCTAAATAGAAAGAGAGCTCTGAAGATCCGAAAAGAATCTTTTTAAATCTGTGGCTAAATATTGATCTGCACATGCATGAAGTGAAACTCTCAAGGATGAGGAAAGAAATACCAGAAATCAGTACTCAAACAGTTCACACAGTCACACTGAGCTAAGAATAATTTGTACATGCCAGAGCGGAGAGACATCATAATACATAAGGTATCAGCAGAATCTGCAGTGAGACTAATGTAGCTTTTCGAAGTTAGTGAGAGTAATTTAGCTATACTAAAGGCTTCTCTGCCCCTAACAAAGCTTATAAGCAAACTATGAAAGTGTGAAACTGATCCCAAGTAATTTAATTGCATACCAGAACAAAGTCCAACATTCTTTAAAGGAATATAACAAAACCCAGCACCCAACAAAATCAAATTCATTATGTCCAGCATCTGATCAAAAAAGATTGTAAGGAAGCAGGAAAATATGAACCATACCAGATAAAAAGCAATCAGTAGAAACCTAGAGAAAAATAAACCAATAGAATAACTGAGATGGTAGAATTAAAAGAGAGATTAAAACAATTATCATAGATATGTTCCATATGTTCAAGATTATAGTGGAAAAAATGAACATGTTGAAAAGGAAATATAAGATATAAAAACAGACACAAATTCTAGAAATGAGAATTATAAAATCTGAAATGAAAATGATACTGGGTAGGATAAAAGACAGAATAAAAATCACAGGAAAAAAAGAGCAGTAAACTTGAAGACAGCAATAGAAGCTGTTCAAAATGATGCATAAATAGAAAAAAGACCCCCAAAATTGAATAGAGTCTCAGTTACCTGTAAGAAAATATGCAGACTAATATACATGTAATTGGAGTACTAGAGGAAAGGAGAGAGGAGAGAAAATTATTTTTAAATAATGACCACAAATTTTCTAAATCTGGTGAAAAATATAAATCCCTAGATACAAGAAACTCAAGAAATCCTGAGTTGAATAAACCTAAAGAAAACCACACATAATCATAACAAACCACAACATAATCAAACTGTCAGAAACAAGAAATAAATAGAAAATCTTTAAAGCAGAAAGAGGGGGAAAAAAGACATTTTATGCAGGAAAATAAAGACATATGCTCTAACCGCTTCTATTCAACATTGTGCTGGAGTTTCTAGGGAAAAAATAATAACAGGCAGACAAATTAGGACGGAAAAAGTAACACAGCTTTTTGGATAGATGACATGATTATGTATCGTTATTCCTCTGTAAGAAATCTACAAAAACAAACAAACAAACAAAAACTACCAGAACTAATCAATGAGTTTAGCAAGGTCCTAGGAGTCAAAGTCAATGTGCAAAACTCAATTGTATTTCTACATACTAACAACAAATAATTGGAAATTGAAATTCAAAAAGCAATGTCATTTACAGTAGCAATAAAAAAATTGGAAATAATCGGGAATAAATTTAACAAAATGCATATAAGATCTGTAGAGATATATATCAAGAAATATTCCATGTTTATAGATCAGAAGATCCAATACTGTTTAAGATGTCAGGTCTCTCCAAACTAATCTATAGATTCGAAACAATTTCAATCAACACTCTAACAAGCCTTTTTGTAGAAACTGGTATTCTTATTCTAAAATTCATATGAAAATACAAAACAATTTTGAAAAAAGTTTTTGAAGAAGACTTATACTATTTTATTTCAAGACTTACGCTAAAGGTATCATAACCAAGATAGTGTGATGCTTGCTTTAAGAAAGACATAGAGCAATGGTACAAAATAAAATTCAGAATATACCTATGATCAACTAATATCATACTAACATAGTAGGGAAAGAGTGGTCTCCTTAACAAAGACAGCTGGAACAACTAGATATTCACATGTAAAAAAATGAAAGTCTACCTTCACCTCATACTTATGTAAAAATAAGAAAACTCCATTTTTTAAATAGACAAAAGATTTCAACAGACACATTTTAAAATATACAGATAGATAGATAGATATGAATAGAAAACAACCATATGAAACGATGCTCAACATCATTATTCACTAGGAAAATGCAAATTAAAACCACAACAAGATATAACTACATACACTGTATCCACTAGAGTTGCTAAAATTAAAATATTAATAACACCAAATAATAACAAGACTGTGGAGCAATTGAACTTTCATACATTGCTAGTATTAAAGTAAAATGATATGATTATTTTGGAAAATAGCTTAGTTATACATTCAAAATTGGTGAACTTTATGCAATTTATACCTCAATAAAGCTGAATTTTAAAAATTAACCTGACAAAGCATTTTTAAATTAGTAAAATAAAATTTGGATAATTTCCTGTAATGGTTTAACATTTTTTAAATACTAGCCAAGTTTTTCCCCTATTGTTCTTAGATACTTCTTCTGTTCAAGCAGTAGATAAGCTCACCTTCAGGAAGCAATGACAGCAGAAAGCTGTCACTATAAATTTCAAAATTCTGGGCCTTGAGAATAATGGAAATGACTCAGAACACATGCTTACCAAAGCAGGCAGGTGAATAATATAAAACAAAGGAATGTGAGGACTAGAGTAAACAATCCTTTGGGAATGTAGTTCCAGTGTTACTGGATCATTTTTTCCTCAAAAAATCTGGGAAATTCATATTTATGTGTGAATATTCCCAATTTTTGAAATATTTCTCAAGCTAAAGGCACTTCTGTGGGTCAAATTCAGCCCATCAATTTATAACATCTGGCACAGAACACAGATTTAGAACAACTTAAAAAAAGAAAAGACTTTCTCATTCTCCGGATCTGATAAAATTTCCTGGAAGGATGAAAAGAATCAAAGGAACAATGGATAGACAATTTTTTACAAGAGAATGGAGGCAATCTGTGTCCCATTTCCTAGGTACAGACTCAGGGAAGCAGAAAGATCCCAAAGAATGGGATGGATAATGTGAGAGGCAAACAATGTTTTCAGCCTCACAGTTTCCCAGTCCCCATCCAGCCCCAGAGAGGCTTAGGCAAGTGGCACTCTCAGGGAATTCTCTACATCTTGGTGCAGGGAACCACAGGAAGACAAAATATAATCAAAAGCATGAAAATTGCAGCAAGAGTTACTTTACCAGCTCGAATCATGTGAATGGGCATGGGGGATAAGTCAGCAGCAACGTGTGATGATCAACTTCAGAAACAAAATGAAGGATGAACTTTTCTACAAATGCTATCAATGAGGAAAGATAAAGATGTCTAATAGGACCCACCACCTCCACCCAAGGGTTAGCAGAGCACTAGGAAGAGGTAAGGGACCCCAAATTAACATTAAAATTTCAGCCATCTGGACAGAATAGGGGCTCAAAATAGACACCGAGTTATAAAAAATTAACAAAAAGTTTACTCCTTGAACATCGGACACTGTAAACTGAAATGTACTTCCATAGTCTGCTGTAAGCAAGGAGGTTATCCAGGGAAAAGGGAATCATTTTTTTCTTTTACATTCTTTAGATTAATTATGCCAAAGGAATACTGGATTTGGTAATATGCCCTACAGATAGACCACTAGAACATAAGATTTTCCATGACTACGACTTAATATAGAATTAAGTTCTTCAGATGACTTCTGTAACAATTTTGCTCAACAAACTCAATTATCAAACACACTTATTAAGTTTCCCAAACTTGTTTTCAAGTAATAAACTGTCTTAAGGCAAGTCTAAATGATTGGTAACACTGGACAAAGTGAGTGAAACTCATTCATTCTGCAACTATTTATATAAATACAATAACAATACCACCAAAATCCATTGGTTTACATGGGAAGTGTAGGTCTGAGGCATTAAAAAGGAGGAAGCAGAGAGGTTGTTACAATGTGTATGTGTGTGTGTGTGTGTGTGTGTAAAATTGTATTTTCCAATTTTTCTAAAATGACCATAGTCCTTTATTATTAAATTATTAAATTATTAAATTATTAAAAAACATGTTTTAAAATAGAAGACAAGTCTTTTAATTGCCCCTTTAATACATTCTTAGAAATTTAACAGCACATCGCCTGATGAATAATATTCAGATCTACACTGTTGTAATTACCCCAATAATTCAGGCAAACTGCCTACTTTAGTTTGAATATTCAGATAATTAGCCACATATTTCCAACAGTTGTGGCACAACAGGACCTCAGTTTTCTTCTCTGTGAAATGGGGAGATATACCTGCAAAGCCTCTCACATTTGCAAAAGTATCTAGCCCAGTGTCTGATACACAATAAGCCCACAAAAATATTTACTGAATTAGCCACCACTAACTTCACTTCTACTGACCTCTGAACAGACTAATCAATGCAATTTTTTCTAGAAAAAGTCACCTATTCCATCATGGTACTATATTTCTCTTCCAAAGGTACAAAAGACCTTCAGTAGTGTTATCTCACGCAAGCTGTTCCTGAACAACCACTTCCCATTCCTACCATAGTATTTATATTAATAAATGCAACTGGGTAGTACCTAAAGATTCTCCTGATACCTTGTAGCTCTACTTTCATCTGAGAAAGTATTCCTAGAGTGAAGTGAGTCCACATTGCCTCTCTGCTCTCATCCCTCTAAGTGTGATGACTTTCCATCACACTCAATAAAATCCAAGGATTTCACTGTGGCCTATAAGCTCTTTTGTGACCTGCCTCTGCCTGTATTAACCTCATTTCCTACAACTCCCCCTCCACTAGCTTCTTGCTGATCATTGAACACACCAAACATAAGCCTTTGTACTTGACTTATCACACTGCCAGGTATGAGTCAAGTACAAATGTCACCTCCATAGAGAAAACCTCCTTGACTACCCTTTCTAAAGCAGTGTACTTGGTTATTCTCTGTCCCCTTCACCTGCTTTTTCCACCATAAAAAATCAAATATATATTTATTCATTTGTTGAATGTAAGCTCCATGAGGATTGAGACTTCATCTCATTGACTATTATATTTCCAGAGCCTAGAATACTACCTGGTATAAAGTGACACTAAATTACCATTAACAATGAGTCTGTTTGAAGTAGCTAAGTGGGAGGATTTGAATATTCCAGGAAAGCTTTGAGAAAATGCTACTAACAGTGGAATGAGGAGTAAAAAGACCAGTGATAGTTATGGTGACCATGTGAACCTAGAACACCTGCTGATAGAAAAGGTAAAAGACTCAAGGAACTGGATTAACACCAGAATTGGAGTAAGATTTTTAATAGCTGTAGGATGGTAGGCAGAATGGAAGCAAAAGAAAGCCCTCAGATGGCTGAGGCCTGAGCAACAGAATGAAGAAAAATCTCTTTTATCCCACCTACTGTCCCTCCTCATCTTCCTTCCCTTCATGTCTCCTCTGTCAGTATCTAACCAACTTTTGCCATCTTTTTTTCCTTCTCTTTTGCTTCCTTTGCCATAAATTGTTTTTCAATTGTATATTGCCCTCAAAGAGTTTTTTTTCTATGAATCAGCAGCCTCAGTAAAATAAAAGCTCTCTAATGAGAAATTGTTAAGAGTATATCTGTTATTCCTTTAAATGCCAAGGAGAATACCAACATCATCAGTATCAAGTACTCATCATGAAGGCAATATACTAAAACAAAGACTCATGAAGCCATTCCCTTTCACCTCCTACATCAAGAATTCTGAATGCTTTGGGACTTTGTCTGCTTAATTTTCTTCTCTTCCTTCTCCAGAACATAGCTTTAAAATATAATCAATATTTTTTGGCTTTACTGAGGTATAATTGACATATATTTGTTGCACATATTTAATATAACATTTTGATGAGTTTGGACATATGCATATACTCATGATACTATCACCACAATCAAGCTACTATAAATATATCTATCGTCTCCAAAAATTTCCTTGTGTTTTTATTTATGTTCTATAAGTGATAAGTGGTAAACACAACATGAGATCTATCCTCTTGATATATTTTAAAGTTCACAATAATGTATTGTTAACTACAGACACTGTGTGGTACAACAGACAGTATCTTTGACTTCTATCCTCACAATTCCATTTTAAGAACACATTCACTAAAGTATATTTGCAAAAATCCTAAGTCTGGCATTACCTTTTGTAATTAATTTGATCCTGGTGTTTATTCATGTTAAAATATATGAAAACTGGCAAGCAGTCCTATCAGGCTTATAAATGTGCATACATACGTCTCTCTACCCTTCACCAAATGACATTGGGCTTGGTGTTCAATGGGACTCTTTTAATAATTTCTAATACATTAGTAGCAGCTAACATAATAATATCTATTAATTTTAGACAAGTACATCCCAAAATATCATACCCCCAAAGGCCAACCTTACTCATTTTTAAATCCCTTCACAAGAGTTCATAGAACATGATCTCTATAATTCAAAATGAATCTTAAGAAAGTAAACTGTAAATCAAAATTTTAGGAAATATTCATAGTGAAGTTTACATTTTGCCCATTAATCCTAGAGAGCAAAAAAAAGTCAAAGCAAGGATAAATGGGTTTAATTTTTTAAATATCGGGCATATTTATGTGACAAGGCATTAAGATTTATAAACTACATGATGACCTACTTAGAGCTAATCAATATATTCAATAACAAATAAAATACCAATCTAAAATGATTTATTCCATTATTTTGGTAATTATGCTTAAATTAGTTCCAATTACACCATAAGCTTGAGACATAAGGAAAAATATTCATTATTCAAATTAAATTCAAAAGCCAAGAGCATTAACCTTCTCTATGTCTTTCCCTGTTTCATCTTTCTTATTTCCCATGCCCAATCCCTTTCTCTGTCACTGTACCTTCAAGTCTAAAATAGTATCAACTCTAATAGGATTAGTGTAAAATATGTATAACTAACAGTGTGATTTTATTGTTTTTCTTAATTCTAAGACTGAAGGATGCCAATACCAATGTAAAAGGGTGATTGCTTGTGTACATATGTCTCTCTCCCCTCCCCTCACCAAAGCTGTTCCTTCATTGACATATATTCAATAGAAAATGTGAAAGTACGAAATAAAACAACTGTTTGTATTCATCTGTATTAGTACCAGGACATATTTACTAACAGTAAAGGGACAGATCCAAATTTAGGTTAGCAGCCTAATCTGGCTTAAAACAAAATACATCTCCCCAAAGCACTCCCATTCTGAAATAACTTATAATCATAAAAGGTAAGTATTCACAAGAAAAAAAATCTAGAATAATAGTAATAGCAGCAAAATAGTCGCTTTTCATTTTCACTAACTTGGTGTTAACTAAATGAAATCTGGCATTGCTATCAGCATAGTACAATAAACTTGAAAGGTACCCAATGTTACAAAGAAAATATGAAACTCCCTAATGACAACAGCAAAAACAAAAATTGGTTTTTTTCCCTTCACATGCCCTTTGTTGTTAGCTTAAGAGCATATAATCTTATTATCTACATACTATAATAAAAATAAAATTGCCAGTGTGCCTAGATGGAGGCTTCAAAAATAACTAAGGAAAATTATATTTCTCTATACCCCATAAAAGATCCATCACACAGGGCCCAGTTCTCATTTCTTTATGTTAGAAACTGTACTAAATGCAGCTAAACAAGAGAAAAATATCTAAATAACTCTCAGAAGTAGCATACACAGATATTATTCTTTCTTGAAATCTCAAATCTTACATTATCTAAAGATTTAAATCACCTTTAAAATAGAATTTATTAAAATTCTAAACTCATATTGTGTTTATCTTTTTTGTAAGTGGATAAATTCCTAGTAACATGTTTGTATCTGATGTTACTCATACAAATAAAAGCATATAGTCATTTTAGGGATTAATAGAAAAACAGACATCTGCATGGAACATTTCTCTCATTAGATATTATCATGTTAGCGTATTTTTTCCTATTTATGATTTTACTACAAAACAAAATGAGCTGATTTTTATCCTTAAGTTTCTCTATAATGTATATTGCCAATAATGCAAATACTTTAATTGCACATTAGAAGGATCTCATGTTCCTATAAAATTGCTATAGAATTAGCCCTGAAGAAACCTCATAATCCAAACAAAAATCAAGATATGTATGTCAAACTGGCAGACCAGTTACTACTTATACAAAATATTACTTTAAATGTTACTTCTAAATTAAAAGCTGCCTTTGTGAAAATCCAAAGTGATTTCACCTGGTTCATTAGAATGTTATTTGGCCTCTTCCTAAATTAATGTCAAACTGAATTACTTAAAATTAGTTAGCAAAAAAATTGTACACTAATCAACTGACTTAACAAACTAGCCAAACTGTATCAAAAAGCAAATCATTCTTTTTTCAGAAATACACATTTGGGGCTAACGGGACTTTTCTGTAAAGCACTTTGAGGTAATATATATCAAATGTTAATGTTCATTCTCTTTGACCAGTAATTCTACTCCTAAGAATTCTCCTAAGGAAAAAAATCTGAAATGCAAATAAATTTTTATATATAAAGATGTGCATTCTAAAATTATTTATTAGAGCAGAAAGAAAAAAACAAACCTCAAGAAAAGCTTAGTTTAAAAAATGAACTAAGAAGTCATCTGAATCACTGTTATGAATAAAATGTAATGACCTAGTAAAATTCTCAGTACATATATATATATATACACCAAATATTTACAATGATTACTTTTGGTTGGCATAATTATAGGTTATTTTATATATCCTTTTCTTATTTTTAGAAGCTAATATTGGTATTCAAGAATATTTCACTGTTCCACATTGAACTACTGTAAACAAAGGTTTTTTTAGAAGCCATTTCATTGAGTGATAGCCATAAAATATTCCATATGCAAGTGAAAAAAGAATTGCTGGTCATAAGTAGATGACTGTCACCATCTGGCTTCTCCTGAAGCATCAAGGACAGTGGTACTTGATGGCTCTCTTTTAGTATCTATTAACAATCAAATTAGTAGAGCATTCATGTTAACAATTGTGTATTCCCATCTAAGGGTGAATTTACTTAACAAATGGTTTTATTTCTCATTAGGGTCAGTCAGTACAACAAAACTGTTTGAAAAAGGGATAGGAGCCAATATTTAGTAAGTATATAATGGACAGGATGCTAAACCCCTTTACATATTTCATTTAACCCCCACAACACCATAAGGTAGGTATTATCCCCATTTTCAGAAGAGGAAACTGAAGCTCAGAGAGATATGTTAATTTATCTAAGTTTACAAAGTTAGTAAACTGCAATACTGAAATTTGAACCCAGCTTTTCTATATGCAGAGCCCCTAGTGATATCAGTGAAGGATATTACTGATGGGTTTGTTCATATTGCATACAATAATGGCTTTGAAAATATTTCAATGAATAATTTTGAAAAAGGCCACCAATAATTTACTGATCATTAGTAGTTTTTAACAGATTCCACATAGTTAAAAGAAAGACAAAAAATGTTTTAACTAATGTTCAACAAGATAATGCCTAATATTAACTGTTTCTGGAAATAATAAGTGTTAATAAATACTTGTGGTATTGAACCAAACTAACCTGAGACGGCCAATGAAAATAAAAATAGAAACAAATAAAGAAATATCTCCCTTTCACTTCCAAAAGCTTATGAACAGTCTCATTTGAGTTAGTAAAAAATTAAATTTACTAAATTATAATATATAACTAATGTTAGAGAATCAATTATTAGGTAGAAATTGGGGGAGAGGTAGTTACATATACACAGAATAAACAGAAATCCCACACACAGAGTGGTCTCTTTAGTCCCTAATAAAATCAATATTACATTAATTTAGAATCCAGAAGTGGATGAAATAATTTTAAAGTTTCCATTTAACTCTTAAAATTTGAGAATTAAAAAATTTAATCTGAAAGTTACTTTTCTTTAAATGAAGCATTGCAGTCATTTCTAGAACTTTACTATTTGTAGAAAACTATTTGAAATCATAGCTCCTAATAATTTAATCTATTAAAATGCTGTTAACCAAGTCAAAGCTAAATGGCTATGGTTTAGATTCATAAATATATAATCTGAACAATTTTTGCCTATTTTTACCAATGTATAAAACCTACATCATCTATACCATTAAACTGATTAAACCAAGCCAAGGCCCATATGTCCTGTAAACTTTCAAATAATATTTTTTTTGCTGGTAGATGCACTGAGGGTCAAACTTTTAATAAATTAAAATAGACAAGGGAATCTAAACTGCTACAAATAAGCAAGGACCAAATTGGGACTAAAACACGTACACTAGTATATAAGTATGCTTAAAATATATGTATCTATGTATACATGTATATATATATTTAAATATATTTAATATATGTAACAATGCTATAGTATATTCTTAAACACCAATACACACGCACACGCACACAAATACCCACTTTAAGATACAAAGAATTAAGACTACTTGGTAGAATAACAGACTCTGTGTATGTTAATATTTATGAAAACTAGACCTAGCTTAGCCACTGTTCAAATTTAAAACCACGGCATAACACAGATAACCTACTCATGGAAAATTGAGAAATTAATTAGCACCACCCCAAGATCATTTGCACAGTTTAAGTTTAAATGACAGTAATTTATAAAAATTATATCAGTATGCCTTAAGTCTTCTTTATAATTATAAATATTCTATTTTAAATAAACAAAACTAAAAAGATGGATCAAAATTATAATTTAATTAATATTACCTGAGATTGTTAACCAAAACAATTATAAATTAGATGGAAAGGACTAATGAAATCTGTTGTTATACTTATAAAATTAATCTCCTCTGATGTTCAATAATTATATTCAGGCAATTTTTTATGTAAAGTTGTCATTCTTATCACATTTATAACTTGTACAAGATGTGTAAATACAGATCAAATTTTAACCAGTTCAGAGAGTAAAAAAGGTTTTTTAAAATGAATCACATAGTAATTTCTGAAAACATGTTAATAATATGTCACAGTGACTCAGATGGTAAGGTCTCATCTTACTCACTGTTATATTCCCAGAACCAAGCATAGTGCCTGCAACACTACAATTAGTCAATTATATCAAACTGTGGTTACATCTTCCAGCAGGTTGCACCAAATTATCTTTTAAGAAGTTAAGATTTCCCATCCTGAACATTTTAGTACATGTATGCATATGTAAATTTTTCTGGGAAGAGGATTAATATCTTTTATCACAGACTCAAATGACTTTATGGTACCAAATATGTTAAAAGCTATCAGTCTGAACAAAATATGGACATGCTGAAAGTCAGCTATGTCTCTCAGAGTAGAGAGATAATGAAGGCACCTCTAGAAATAGTTAGAGAGGTCAACTCTGAAAGAAAAAGAAAAGGGTTTTTTTATTGCATTTTTTCATTTGTTTGTTTGCGATCCTTGTTGTTTGCCTATGTTAATCAAAATTAGAAGATTATTACATTCTTCATTTAATTCAATTGACACAATGCAGCCACTGATACAGTTACAGTATAGCACACTTTAGAAAGAAACATTATCTCTAATAATTAAATTAAATATATCTACAGCAAGATGAACAGCATGAGGATACATAAAATACGTTGCTAGATAATTCTCTTTGGAATCCAGAGTTTAGCTTATTAAATATTCTTTATTAATTTCTGTGATCCTTGCTTGCTATAACTCAGTAAAACAGTGGCTAAATCACATAATAAAGTAAGCTGGATTTCATATTAATTTTCCTTCTCTGTTTCACTTAAAATCTTCTATTAATATTGAGCATACCTATTTATAGGTGAACACCACATAGCCCTGCCCCACCAAGTTCCACTGTACATGCCCATCCTCCTACCAAGTGCAACTATAATGCTATAATTTCATTACATTAAGCAAGAGCCAAGTTTCAGATTTCACACTGTCTGATTGCTAAGATCACATTAGTCACTAGTAGTTGTTTTGTCAGTGTATCACCTCTATTGGTATTAAATCTTTGGATACAATGAAATTAACAATGCTATTTTTATGTTGTGCAAAAAAAAAAAAAAAAACATTCAGTCTGTTTTCCCTTTTGATTACAGTTCATTTAAGGAGAAAATGTTGCTGTATGGCTTGACAATGTTTTATGTGTCTTCGGCTGATAGAACACACAAAACGTTTGAATAGGCCCATTTATTTGAACAGACGTATTAAATAATTACTTTAAATGTGAACATGCATGTCATATAATTTTGTAGTTCCTCTTTCAAAGTAGGATAAATCTGGTATTTAAAATAGTCTTTGTTCAAAGCCATGTTTTTTTCTAACAGTCATAAAAGGACTCTGATTTGTGCTGCATGAACAATGCCAGCATCATCATTTTAATGTTATCCATATGGGCTTCTAATAATAGATAAGAGTCTACATTTGTATTATATGTCTTAGAGACATTTAAAATCTAGATAAGGAAAGGCTGATTTCATTGGCCCCACAGTAAAGGAAAGCAGACCCAATTAAAAGAATTCTGTTCTGAATTAACTAGTTTGACATGTGCTAATTGACAGTTCCTGTGAAATGGTTCTAATTAAAGTCAATATGTCTTTTTCAATTAAAAAGAAATTAAGAATATACTAATATACATTAACAACTTAATCTGCCTTCAATATCCCATACATCAGCTGCTTTTTCCCCACTAAAATTATTGGAGAACCATCTGACATGAATCATCTACTGTTTGCTTATGGTATCTCACTATTACTTCACACAGAGCGCAGCAGTAGTTTACGTCCCCTTGAGGAAGAGGATAACCTGCGCATACTTTAATTTTCAGAACTCTCAAGTTCATTAAAAATAAACCTATCTTTCTGAATTTAAAAAATGGACATTCTTAATAAGAATCTTTGCTAACTGAAAACAAAGACAAGTGTTTTCAATTAGTGGTCTTTTTACTATAAGCCTTAGAGGTAATTGCATTCTTCTGGAAAGAAGGCTGGACTATGTTTTCATCATTTGGCTTGATTCAAAGCAAAGCCTGATTTGAGTAACATACAACAGAAACATCTTTCAAATCATGTTCTGTTTCCCCAAGTGAAATTTTGAGGAAATCTCAGGTGGGAATACTTCACTTTGTTTATACAAGAGGAAAATAGAAAGCAAGATTGCTTAAATACCAGCACTAACAGAAAAGCTCATCATACTCACTGAAAATGTAGCATTAGAGAAGCTGTTTATAAGCAACATGATTAAATATTCAAATGTGTATTACCAAAGCTATGGTGTTAGCAATTTTAATGCTTTAAACTCAAGCATCAATACTAATGTACACAGCATTAACATCACATGGAGAACTATGGAAAAGATTAAAACTATTTGTTTCTTAGTAGATGATTATAATTTAGACATTTTAATTATAATTAAAAATTTAAAGAAAGCTTTTTATACTATCAATATACTATAAGCAATCCTTTCACATGATAATAGCTTAATTTTGATAGAAGTTCACAAATGCCCCCTTTCCCAGAGTTTAAATATATCATGCTAAGTGAAATAAGTCAGAAAAAGTTGAGAATCATATTTCATTCATTCATATGCGGTATATAAAATGGAAAGCAACAAATGAACAAGACAAACAAAAGCTCATAGAACACAAACAACAGCTTAGTGGTTACCAAAGGAAATCAGGGAAGGTGGGAGATATAAGTAAGGGTAAATTGGGTCAAATATATGGTGACAGAAAAGAGGTTTGACTTTGGTGGTAACACAGTGCAATATACAGATGATGTATTATTGAACTGTACACCTGAAACCTATATAATTTTATTAACTGTCACCCCAATAATTTAATTTTTTAAAAAAAGTTTAACTTTGTCTTATGGCCATGCCACCCTTGAACAAGCCTGATCTTGTCTGATCTTGAAAGCTAAAGCAGGGTCGAACCTGGTTAGTACTTGGATGGGACACCACCACCTAGAAAGACCAAGTGCTGTAGGCCAAATAAAAACTAAAAAAAATAAGGGATTGTAAGCTGACAAAGGTACTTGCAATCTGTGAAGGTCAACCAAGGGTTGCCTCACCTAAAAAAAAAATTAAATTTTAATTTTAATTTTAAAAGTTTAACTTTAAAAAAACAACCATAAAACGTGACTACTTATAGAAATAGGAAATTATTTTACTTTCATTTTATGGAAACACTCATAGTAATACAAGTTTAAAAACTAGACAAGTCACTTCCACTTTTCCACTTTTATTTGCTTACATTTTTAAAAGATTAAATTTGCTATCACCCTGTAGCATTCTGAGTAGTATGTGTGCGTCACCAGCCAATTAATCTAAGATCTCTCATTGAAAACATTTTTCCCCAAATGTACTTATATTATTCTTTTCTGAGTAGTTACCAAAAACTTTAATGAAAATCTTCTTAACTGGAATTCTAAAAGCAGTTGAAATCTAGTGAATTTCAGAAAAAGTAAATGCTATATTAATCTATAATCAAAAAAGCACCTCCACACAATTAAAATTATAGTCAGACTCAATAGTCAAAATGCAGTGCTATTTATCACCATGTAGAGCCCCTAGTTTGATTTTCAATCTTAGGATCTTGCTCCTCGAGCTGGCATAGACTGGAAATGCCGCAGTAACAGCAAGTACTCAGCTTTCCAAAATGGGAGAGAAGCCAATGCAGTAATTTTCCTGCCCAATTAAAGAGCATTGTCTATAGCAGGCCTACACAACATTAGGCCTGCATACTGAACACATCCATGAAGTAATTGTTCATGACCCACCCACAGTGGGGAGCAAGTAGAAAAACAGGCAATACGGCCTCCATGTCAGCAACAAGATATAAGACTATTCCACAGACTTCACCTCTCAGTTGACATGTTACAATGACAATACCCCCTATCCAAACTCAGGATGAAAATCAATGTGGTCCATCAACCCTTCCAACAGAGGCATTTACTGTACCAATTCTGAACTAGTATAAAAACTTCCTAAACAGTGGGAACAATATTGAACTGAAAAGAGGAAAAGCTTGTAGCATTCACCTGACAGCTTATATTCTGCAGCAGTCAATAAACATTTATTGATGATTCTAATGGTTTATATTTTCTATAAGAACATGTTTTCCTCTCTTTTTCTTGCTCCTGTCATTTAATTACCAATAGATGACCATAAAACTTATTGTCCAAACTGGAAACTTTTAATAATGAACATGGAAGTGAGAGATGTCACAGAAGATGGAAGAGTAGGAAGTTCTAGATTTAGTCCCTCTACCAAAACAATTATTGAGCTGGTAAGAAGTATTAGAATCAACTATTTCAAAAAAAAATAGGTCCAATTGTATACTTGTAGCATACAGGGCAATTGACAAAGAAAGAAACAGACTAGTAAATTTTGGTGAATTTCAACATTACATATAGTAGCCACAATACTCTAGCACCACTAAAATTAACCATGGGGACAATAGCCTGATCCTGATGCAGCTTTCTGGAATCTTGGCGGATGATAGGAATCTTCTCCTCCAAAAAACACGGTTCTGTATTTTGATCTACCTGGAAGTTCACTGAGTGGCCTGCACAGAAGCTGGCCATTGGTTCAACCCTAAGGGGTTGAAGAAGAATCACTGGCATTATAGAAGAAAGTTAGTCAACATACCCTTTTAAAAAATTTTTTTTCTCTCTTATTGGATCTAGGCATTAAGAAAATCTCTGTAAGGGCATTATTTGACCACAGAAATAAAAGATGTAGACCTCAGCCACCACGCATGACAAGGAATATAGTCTTTGCAAAAGCAATTTAGAAAAGTTACTAAACAAATAAACAACTGCAGTCTTCATTAAGTAACAACAGCAATCTGATGTTCGAGGGAGAATCTGATTTCTAGAATTACATTATAATATTCAAAATGTCCAGATCTCGACAAGAAAATTGCAAAGCATACAAAAAAAAAAAAGGAAAATATGACTCTTTACAGGGGAAAAAAAATGACCAAAACCATCGTGAGGAAGCCCAGATGTTGAAACTTACTAGACAAAGACTTTAAATTTAAATCTTAAATATGCTCAAAGAGATGAAGAAAACTATGGACAAAGAACTAAAGGAAATCATGAAAACTATGTATGAACAAGTAAGGATTATCAACAAATAGACAAATTATTTTAAAAGATTAAAGTAGAAATATGGAGCTCAAAAGTACAATAAATAAATTAAAAATCCACAAAAAACATTCAACAGCAGATATGAACAAAGAATCATCAAATATGAAGGTAGGCAATTGTAAATGCCCAGTCTGACACACAGAAAGAAAACAATAAAAATGAACAGGGACTAAGAGACCTATGGGAAACCATCAAACATACCAACAAACATATTATTGGAGTCCAGAATGAAAAGAGTTCAAAAGAGGCAGAAAAAAGAAATATTGTTTAAAAACTTCCCAAATCTGATAAAAACATGAATATACACATCCAAGAATCTCAACAAACTCCAAGCAGGACTAACTTAAAGAAATCCACACCACAACATAATATTATCAAACTGTTGAAAGACAAACACAGAGAGATTCTTGTATGCAGCATAGCAATTCGTCACATACAAGTCATCCTCAAAAAAATTAACAGCCTATTTTTCATCAGGAACTATGGAAGCCAAATGGCAGTAGGACATATTTAAAAAATTGAAAGGAAAAAAAAGTCAACCAGGAATTCTATATTCAGTAAAATAGTCCTTCAAAACAGAGAAATTACAACATGCTCAGATAAATAAAAGCTAAGGGAATTCATTATTAGTAGATCTGCTAGGCCATATTAACAAATAAAGATCACTGGTAAAGGTAACTACATTGGTGAATACAAAAACTAGTATTATTCTATTTGTAGTATGACTCTTTATTTCCTATATCATTTAAAAGAGAAATGCAGATTTCTTTAAAATGCAAACTTCAGAGAGATATTTCTTATCAAAAGAAAAAAAAGACTGAAAAACAAGGTGAATGAAAAATCTTAAAAGTCTTCACAAATATTAGTGAAAGTGTACCATCTGAGCAGGAGTTTGGAGAAACATGGTGGAGAAAGAGACATCCCCAGCTCTCTCCCTTGAAACAACAATAAGTGGAACATCTAAAACTCAACAAAAAATACCCAAACTGCACACCAGCATGTCTGAGTGTGGGATCTGCGCATAAGAGCTACTACAGGTCAGAACCCCGGGAGTTGGATGGTAGACTGTGAGAAACAAAGAAGCTGCTTCTCCCAGCCAGAGCTCCCTAAAGGAGGAGGGGGAAGGGAGAAGGAGATGGGAGTTCCTGAAAAGCCCTGCCTGGGAGAGCTGTGAGCTCCACACAGCCGAGACAGGGCCCAGTCATCAGGGCACAAAGCACAGAACAGGATGGCAGAAAAACAAGAGTTGATTTATACCAGCCACAGTTGCAAAACCAGGGCTGAGCTACAGTCCACATGCCCCAATCCAGAGGGCCCCTACCCCCATATCCACCGAAACCGAACACTGTGGAGCCCCAGAAGAATCTGAGCAAACACTACGAAACTGTCACTAAACAGACAAGGACTGAGAATGAGGGTAGGGAGTGTGATTAAAAATCTACAAGAAAACAAAGGGGGGCCATGATAAAGACTATATATAAGCAGGGATCAAAAGGCTTAGACATCACCTACTAGAAACCAAAAAAAAAAGTGCCTTCTTTGCAGCAGGCTAAAGAGAGACCTTCATATAATAAATCTTCCTTTTTGAGGGAGAAAAAAACAAAACAAAACAGAATACCCTTCCATTAATGCCCGGAGAAGAAATAGTCCATTAAACACTATGAACAACCAAGGTGACAAGGCATCTCAGAAAGAAAGAGGAGAATCTCCAGAAAAAAGCTTACAGACATAGAAATGTGTGACTTAAATGACAGACAATTCAGCATGATGCTGCTGAAAAAACTCAGTGAGAGCCAAAAGAGTCGTATCAACAATTTCAGGAAGTGAAAAAACAACTAGATGAGCAGAATGAGTTATTCAGCAAGGAGAGTGAAATCCTCAAAAAGAACAGCATAGAACTTCTGGAGATGAGAACACCCTGCAAGAGTTAAAAAATGAACTAGCAAGCTGGGGAAATAGAGTCGACCAAATGGAGGAAAGGATCAGTGATATCAAAGACAGAAATTTAGAAATAAATCGGAAGGAAAAAGAGAGAAACTGAAGAATGAAAAATAATGAAAGAGAAATACAAGAACTGGCTGATACCATCGGGAGAGGAAACATAAGAATCATGGGCATTATCGAAAGCAAGGAAAAGGAGCAGGCTAGAAAGCATTTTCAGATAAATAGTGGATGAGAATTTCCCAAATCTAAGGAATGAGCTAGAGCTTGGAATTCAAGAAGTCAACAGAACACCTAATTATCTCAACCCAAAAGGTTTCACCAAGACACATTGTATTAAAGTTATCAAAAATCAATGACAAAGACAGAATTCTCAGGGAAGCCAGGGAAAAGAAGATGGTAATTATAAAGGAAATCCCATTAGATTATCGTCAACCTCTCAGCACAAACCTTACAAGCCAGAAAGGAGCAGAATCAAATATTCAAACTATTAATGAAAGGAACTACCAGCCAAGAATAATGTATCCAACAAGCTTCTCCTTTAGATATGAAGGAGAAATAAAGACTTACAAAAATTGAGAGAAGTCTCCACTACAAGGCCTGCATGACAGGAAATACTGAGAGGGGTCAGCTCACCTATAATGACAAAAAAATAACATAATTAGGAGTAAGGTGACTAGCAGGTTGATAGAAGCAGAGGAATTTAACCTTTACAAGGACAGGGCATTATAAGCTTAACCAATAGAAAAGATTTGCTATAGCAAGATCGTAATGAATGTTCAGCACAGATAGGGATAAACTGAGACAACGATGACTGAAAAGCAGAGGATTCAAAGATCCAAATTCGCAAAGGAGAATGGAGATGAGGCACGTGCAGAATAAAATGGACAACTGTATATATATGTGTATACATATCTATATATATAACACATATATATATACAGTTGTCCATATACATATATATGTATATATATACACACACACATATATAGGTATACACACACACACACATACACACACACACACACTATATATCCTTTACATATTCCATAATGGTAACCACATATTCAAAGATTCAGAACTGAAGTATATAGCACAAAACAAGAACCAGAGGCAAAACCACAAAAGCCAACCAAAATAAAGAAAACAGAAACAGAAGGACAAGGAAGCAATGGAAACATTAAGCTGCCACAAAGGAAAAGATAAAATGACTATAAGAAGACCTCATATTTCAAATATCACCCTAAATGTAATGACTGAGCTCACTAATAAAAAGGCACACAGTTGCAGAATGGATCAAAAAACAAAACCCAACCATATGCTGCCTCCAGGAAACACATCTCAGCTCCAAAGACAAATATAGACTCAAAGTGAAAAGTGAAAAATGATATTTCAAGCAAATAGCATTCAGAGAAAATTGGGAGTAGTGGTGCTAATATGAGATGAAACAGACTTCAAAATAAAAAATTAAAGAAAGATACTAAGGGACACTCATAATGATAAAGGGAATCATGCACCAAGAGACATAACACGTATTAATATCTATATTCCCAATCAGGGATCCCAAAATGTGTAAGCAATTACTAACAGAACTAAAGGGAAAAACAGACCAAAACACTATCGTAGTTGGGACCTAAATATCCCACTGTCAGATATGGACAGATTATCCAACAGAAAATCAATAAGGAAATGATATCTTAAATGACACATCAGACCAACTGGATATAATTGACATATACAGAAATGGAGTAAAAGGGGTCAAATATGTGGAACAGAAAGAAATCTAACTTTGGGAGGTGCATACTCATCATAAATATATATATGCCTTACTGTTAATTTGTACAGCTGAAACTTATTGGATTTCATTAACCAATGCCACCATAAAAAAATGTGTAACAATAATTATAAATTTATCTTAATGAGCATACAAAGCATAAACATGCAATTTGATGCAATTTATGACAATAGCAACATAAAGGAGAGGATGGAGCCAGACAGGAGTAGAGTTAACATATGCTATTGAGTGTAAGTTAGTATCAGTTCAAACTAAATTTTTATCAATTTAAGAAGTTAATTGTAATTCTCATGGTAAACACTAAGAAAAATAACTAAAAACATACATAAAAAGAAATGAAGAGGGACTCAATATGATATACTAGGAAAAAACAAATACAAAAGAAGGTAATATTGGTAGAATTGAGGAAAAGAAAAAGACATGACAAGTCGAAAACAAACAGCACAATGGCAGAAATAAGTCCATTATCAGTAATCACTTTAAATGTAAATGAGCTAAAAAAAACCAATTAAGAGATAAATATTGGCAGAATTAATGTTTTAAAACATTATACAACTGTATGCTGCTTATAACAAACTCATTTTAGACCCAAAGACACAGATAGGTTGAAAGTGAAAGGATGGACAAAGATATTCCATGCAAATAGTAACCAAAAGAAAGTCAGGCTGATTACACTAATATCAGACAAAGTGGATTTTACATCAAAAACTGTTGCAAAGACAAAGAAAGATATCTTACAGTGACAAGAGAATCAATTCACCAAGAAGATATAACAATTATAAACATGTACACACCAAACAACAGAGCCTCAAAATGTAAGAAGCAAACAGTAGCAGAATTAAAGGGAGAAATAGTCTACAATAATAGTTGGAAACATCAACAACCCATTTTCAACAATGGATAGAACATGTAGAGAAAAAAAATCAAAGGCTGTAGAAGACTTGAAGAACTCTATAACCAAGTAGAATTAACAGACATATATAGAACATGCTTCCCAACCACAGCAGAATATATATTCTTCTCAAGTACATGTGGAACATTCTCCAGGATATACCATATGTTGGGCCAAAAAAAAAACCAATTCTCAAATTTAAAAATATCTAAATCATACAAAGTATCTTCTCTGACCACAACAAAATGGAGCTAGAAATCAATAACAAAAGGAAATCTGGAAAACTCTCAATACAAAAAAATTAAATAGCACATTCTTTTTTTTTTTTTAAGCTTCAAGTATACAGTACATTGGTTAGACATTTATATAGTTTATAAAACGATCCCCTAATTGCTCTCTCTCCTCTGGCTCTCCATCTAGCCATTACATTAATGCTAACTGCATTCCCTATGCTATGTTCCCCATGCCCATAATCATCTACCAACTGCTAATTTGTACTTCGTTAACCCTTCACCCCTTTCTCCCCCCTCCCTACCCCGTTACCCTCTGGCCATCATCAGATTGTCCTCTATATTTGTGAGTCTGTTTTTGATTAGTTTGTTCTTTTTGTTACTTAGATTCTACATATAACTGAAATCATATGGTATTTATCTTTCTCTTTCTGACTTATTTCACTCAGCACAATAACTATGTCCATCCTTGTCGTTGCAAATAGTAGGATCTCATTTTTTTAATAGTCAAGTAATATTCCATTGTATATATGAACCATAACTTCTTTATCTAATCTCTTGTTGATGGGCATTTAGGCTGCTTCCATATCTTGGCTATTGTAAATTGTAAATAGCACATTCCTAGATAACCAATAGATCAATAAAGGAATCACTAGGGAAATTAGGAAATACTTTGAGATAAATGCAAATAAAAATGTAATATACCAAAATTTACAGGATGCAACAGAGGCTCTGAGGAAATTTATAGCTATAAATACCTACATTAAAAAAAGATCTCAAATCAACAATACAACTTCATATCTTAGGGAACTAGAAAAAGAAAAGCAAATTAAACCCAAAGCCAACAGAAGAAAGGAAATAATGGAGATTATAGAAAAAAAAAAAAAGAGAGAGAGAGAGAGAAGAGAAAAGCAATAGAGAAAATCAATGAAACCAAAAGTTGGTTCTTTGGAAAAAAATTAACAAAAATGATAAACCTTTAGCTAGACTGCCTAAGGATAAAAAGGTAAAAATAAGTAAGAAAAGAGATGAAAGTGGGGCCATTACTACTAACCTTACAGAAATCCAAAGGATATATAAGAAAATATTATGAACAATTTTATAGCAACAAATTGGACAGCCTGGATAAAATGTACAAATTCCTAAGAACACGCAAAAAAATAGCAAAACTGAATCAAGGAAACAAAAAAAACTTTACAGAACTGTGGCAAGAGGCTGAATCAGTTAATAAAAAAAATCTCCCAATAAAGAAAAATCAGGACCATACGGTGTCAATGATAAATTCTATCAAAGAACTGAGACAGCTCTTTCTCAAACTCTTCCTAAAAAGCAGAGAGAGAACACTCTACAACAAATTTTATATGAGGTCAGCATTAATCTGATAACAAAGCCGGACAGATATCGCAAGAAAACTACAGATTAATATCTTAATGAAATATATACACAAACAAAATTCCTCAAACAATACTAGCAAACCATATCCAACAGCATGTTTAAAAAAAAAGACACCATAACCAAGTGAGACTTAACTCAAGAATGCAGTGGTGGTTCTACATATGAAAATCAATCAATGTAATAAATACCACATTAACAGAATGAAGGAAAGAACTACGTGATCATCTCAATACATGCAGAAGGAGCATTTGACAGATTTCTACACCTGCTCATGATAAAAACACTCAAAAAACTAGGGTAGAAAGATACCTCCTTAACATGATAAAGGGCATTAATGAAAAATCTATGTTTAACATCAATATTCAACAGTGAAAGAATAAAAGCTTTCCCTAAGATCAGGAACAAGACAAGGATGTCCACTTTGATCTCTGCTACTCAACATGGTAGGAAGTTCTAACCAGAGCAATTAGTCAAGAAAAAGATAAAATGCATCCCAATTGATGATGCTTTTTAGAAGTAGAAAGAAATAAAACTATATTCGCCGAAGACATAATTCTAGTTTTAGAGCTAATGAGTGAATTCAGTAAAGTTGCAGGGTACAAGATCAATACACAAAGTCCAGTTGAGTTTACAGCAGCAATAAATAATCTAAAGAAGAAATAAAAAAATAATTCCAGAGTTCGATCAGTAGTGTAGCGAAGAGCAGACCCCAAAGATCCCTGAGCTGTCCCACCACTGCTCTGACTTAATACCAGGGTGCAGGAGAACAAGGTAGACCACAATTCCACAGTGGCCTTCCTTGCCAAAAAGAAAGGACAGCAATGAAGAAGATAAAAAACAATCAAGGAAATGAGACCCAGGGCCAGCAGCCAACCGACCATCGGTACTGCCATAATTTCAATTAGCAGACATGGACATCCAGAGAACCCTAAACAATAAAAGGGTAGAGACAAAAGCAGCTGATCTGTCAGCTAAGCATTTGTCTGATCCCGAGGCTAAGCAGGGCAAGGCTGAGTAAACACCAGCTTACCATCTCTACCATCAACCATTTTAGTCATCCAAAAAGAAGAAATGAATATGAAATTTCAGCGATAAGAAATAAACAAAAGATTGGACCTAATGATCTTAAGTGTTTGCTTTTTGCCTGTTGACCGGATAACTAAAACTATCTGCATCACCTAAGTAGCATAGGGCTTTTATTATTTTTACCTAAAGATGTCTCTTTTTGGTAATGACAAACGTGTTTTTTTATATATTAAAAAGCAAAACAGAACAGAACAGCCTTTCTTGATTTTTCTCAACACATCTTTAAAGGTTTCTAAATTGTTTCATATCTGGTCAAGTTGAGACTTTTAAGATTTTTTTTTTTTTTTTTTTTTTTTTTTTTTTTTTTTTTTTTTTTGTCTATGGCCATGCTACCCTGAACAAGCCCGATCCAGTATGATCTCAGGAGCTAAAACAGGGTCAAGCCTGGATAGTACTTGGATGAGAGACCACCTAGGAAGACCAGATGATGTAGGCGTAAAAAAATTTAAAAATAAGGGATTGTAAACTGATTAATTTGTAATAAAAGTTTACAACTTTATTTTTATAAAAAAAAAGTCAACACACTGCAAACACCTGTTAATAAAGGTGATAAATAATTGTCAAAAAAAAAGGAGGAAATAATTCCACTTACAATAGCATGCAAGAGAAAAAATACTGAGAAATCAATTTAACAAAGGAGGTGAAAGAATGATCCATTGAAAACTATAAAACATGGCTGAAAGAAATTTAAAAAGACCTAAGTAAACAGAGATGCATCCCAAGTTCACAAATGGAAGACTTAATATCATTAAGATGAAAATACTCTGCAGAGTGAACAATACAGTTCCTCAAATGTATATGGAATTGCAAAGGACCTCGAATACCCAAAATAATATTGAAAAAGTAAAAAGACTCATACTTCCTAATTTCAAAAGTTACTACAAAGCTACAGTAACCAAAATACTGTGATACTGGCATAAGGAAAGATATAGAGATCAACAAAATAGAATTGAGACTGCAGAAATAAACCCAATCATCCATGGCCAACTGATTTTGGACAAGACCATTCAAGAGAGAAAGACAGTCTCTTGAACAATGGTACAGAACAAATGAATAACCACATACTAATAATGAAGATGAACCTAAACCTTATTTTTTATGTAAAATTAACTCAAAATAAATCAATTAACTAAATATAAAAATATCAGAAGGAAATACAGAGTAATCTTCATAATCTCAGATTTGGCAATTAAGTCTTAGATTTGACACCAAAAAGTATGAGCAATAAAAGTAAAATTAGACAAAGTAGCCTTCACAAAAATTAAAATTTTTTGTACATTGAAAAACATTATCAAGAATGTGAAGAAAGAGAAAAGACCCCATATCACCAAAGCCATACTGAGAAAAAAACAAGGCTTGAGGCATCACTCTGCCTGACTTCAAATTATACTACAAAGTGACAATCAAAATGGCATTGTATTGGCAGAAAAAGAGACACAGACCAGTGGAACAGAATCAAGAGTCTGGAAGTAAACCTATGTTTATATGAGCAAATAATTTTCAACAAAAGAGCCAGAAACATACAATGGAGAAAGGAAAGCCTCTTCAATAAATGGTGCTGGGAAAACTGGAAGCCACCTGCAAAAAAATGAAACTAGACTGTTGTCTATCACTACACACTGAAATTAACTCAAAATGGATTAAGGACCTGATTATAAGACTGGAAACAATAAATTACATAGAAGAAAACATAGGAACTAAACTCATGGACCTTGGACTTAAAGAGGATTTTATGAATTTGACCTCAAAGGCAAGGGAAGTAAAAATTAAAATAAATGAATGGGACTACATCAAACTAAAAAGCTTCCACACAGCAAAAGAAACCATCAACAAGGTAAAAGAGACACCATCCTAATGGGGAAATATATTTGCAAGTAATGCCTCCAATAAAGGCCTAATATCCAAAATATACAAAGAACTCATACAATTTAATAACAACAACAACCAATCCAAATGGGCAGAGGACCTAAACAGACACTTCTCCAAGAAGACATACAAATGGCCAACAAACTTATGAAAAGAATGCTCAACAGCACTATCTATTAAGGAAATGCAAATCAAAACCACAATGAAATACCATCTCACACCTGTTAGAATAGCTATTATCAACAGGACATAACACTTGTTGGAGAGGATGCAGGCAAAAAGGAACCCTCATATGCTTCTGGTGGAGACTTGCAAATTGGTACAGCCACTATGGAAAACAGTATGGAGGTTCCTTAAAAAAACTAAGAATTGACCTACCATATGATCCAGTAATTCCTCTACTGAGTATTTACTCCAAAGACTTGAAAACATACATCAAAAAAGATATTTGTACACTGATGTTCATAGCAGCATTATTCACAGTATCCAGGACATGGAAGCAACCAACGTGTCCTACAATAGATAACTGGATAAAGAAGTTGTGGTACATATATACAATGGAATATGACTTAGCCGTAAGAAGAGATGAAATACTGCTATTGCAACAAAATGGATGGACCTCGAGACAATCATGCTAAATAAGTCAGAAAAAGTTGAAAATCACAGATCTTACTTATAATGGGATATAAACCTAAAAGCAACAAACAGAGACTTATGGACATGGACAACACACAATGGCTACCAGAGGGTATGCAGAAAAAGGGAAGGTAAATGGAATAAAAGGGGTCAAATATGTGGTGACAGAAAGAAATCTAACTATGGGTGGTGAACGAACATGTATATGCCTTATTGTTGAATTGTACACTTGAAACACTGGATTTCGTTAACCAATGTCACCATAAAAAAAAAAAAAAGAAGAAGAAAGAAAGAAAAGAATGTGAAAAAAACAATCTACAGAACGGAAGAAAATTTTTACAAGTCATATATCTGATAAAGGATTAATATTCAGACTATATAAAGAAACATTACAACTCAAGAAACAGACAAACAACCTGAATAACAACAGGCAAAGGACCTGAATAGACATTTCTCCTAAGAATATATACAAATAACTAAACAAGCACTTGAAAAGATTTCAACATCACTAGTCATTAAGAAAATGCAAAAGGAAAAAATACTTTACACCCACTAGGAAAGCTTTAATCAAAAAAATTAAAAATAACAAGTTTTGGCAAGGATGTAGAGAAATAGGAACTCTTCTACTTTACTGGTGGGCATATAAAATAGTACAGCTGCTGTGGAAAACAAACAATTTGGCTGTTCCTCAAAAAGTTAAACATAGAATTACAATATGACTCAAATTCTGCTCCTAGGTATATACCTAAGAGAAATGAAAACATATGTCCACACAAAAACTTGTACATGAATGTTTATAGGAGCATTATTCATAATAGCCAAAAGATAGAAACAATGCTTAATGCTCAAATGTTTATAAGTGTAAATGCATAAACAAATTAGCGTATGTATATGTTATGTGTGTATATGTGTGTGTATACAAAATGCAAATAGAGTGAGAACCTCTCCAAAAATTCTAAGATGCAAGTCTTGAAAGTGCACAGTCTCTATAATGAAATGTAAATGTTTACAGACTTTTCGCCAAGAGATAGGAGAACCTAGGCCTCCTCAAGACCGTGTAATGGAGGTAAGTTAAGAATCCTAATACCTACCTTTTTATTCTATTTCGAAAAATAATTTATTCACAAAGTTTTTAATCTTTAATATATTTATACATGTACTATATGAAATTTTATAATATAGTATATTTATATATACAAATATGGCTATTATTGGACATCTAACTTTTAAGAGAAAATAAATTTATTTTAAAATGGTATTTACTCAACCAGTTATGAATTATTCTAGAAATGTTCTCCTCAAACGAATTTTCTGAATTTATTTTACAACTTTAAAACCAAAAAAGAATGTATTTTTGAATACTATAAACTGAATACAGCATATATTGCTAAAAATTGTTGTAGAGTATAAATAGTATTATTGATAAACGTCATGCCTATCATCTGAACAGAAAAAATAAACTCAATATCCCCATGCTGAAGATTAAAAGGAAAAAAATGAAAGAATTATTTTTCCAAGACTAAGTATGTATTTTTCAAATATCATTATTAGGTATCCTTGAAAGTTAATAAAATCAAAGTGAAATAAACAAAAAGAAACTGAATTCCTTTCCTCATTCATAGACAGTAATATGAAATAAACACCAAAACTCACATTTCATCTTTGTCTATGTAAATTAATTAGCAAAGCATTCTGTTTATGTTTTGCTTTGATCAAGCAGGTTTGTCTGTGAGGAAATGAAACTACTATGTTGTTAATACTAGTTAAGCCATGCAACAAATTGCGAGTCCAGGGAAAATATATTTTGCAAGAAGTCTATTTAAAATATCATAATTGGGGATGTGGCATGGCTTGGCCCTTGTAGGAGGAACCCCCTTCTTTGTCAGAATTGCTTTTATTAACCTAGTTCTGCTACTACTCCCTTCTCTGACCACATGTCCCTATCTTAAGTTCTGAAATAGGCACCCTCTTTTAATATATGCATTATAGAAACTGTTTGCTCTATTAAACAGATAAACATGTTTTCTACATTTATTTGTTCATCAGTTGAAAACAGAGAAACAAGGTGTTTTTAATGTCTTCCTGGCTTTGCCATATAAAGTAGTTGCTCCCAGGCATTATAAATTTATATATCATGACTTTTGTGATATTTTTCTCTTATTGTTCTTGTTAATTGAATATTCATCTTTAGAATCTCAAAGCACAAAAACTTTTCTCCTGCTTCTGATCCTTTTATAGGATTCGAGATCCCTAGGTACATAATAAAAAATCATATCCTTGCCAGGAAAAAAAAAAAAAACATACTACATGCAGGTACATAGGTCACTTTCTATGTAATTCTTTATTTAGCTTCCTCTTTACTGTAAAAACAAATATCTCCATTAAATGATACAAATTTTCAATAATGCAGCTAACATACTAAGAAATCCAATGACTCTGAAATACTCTGCCTAAATGAGTAAACCTCTAAAATGTAGCCCTTTATTAAATTTTTAATACATTTGTAGAGTACTTTTTAAAAAGATATCATTCTTCCACATGCTTCAGTGATTAGTAGTAACTTTATCTAGTCATTCCCATAGACTGTGAGAGATACCAAATAACTTAAAAGCCCAGCTTTCTGGTTCAGTTTCTATTAATGCAGTGTGTGGGATGTGCATGAAGAATGATGAAGCAGGAAATGACTTGGATAGCAATGGAGATATTATTCTGTGTTTGTTTAAGTTGCTGTGTGAAAGGCAAACCTTCCCACTCCCTCATCACCAGAGCTGTGATTGAAATTCTGGCTGCCTGAAACCAAATATAAGGTTGGGTTCTCTTTACCCAGATGTCAATCTTTCAACTAGTTGGTTTACAGGTTCTGAGAAATGACATCCTCCTGTTTTAAACACGTGAAATTTCTCCTTTGGCAAAATCAATCAGATGAAAAATTGAGCTTACTCTTAATTCCACATCATTGTGAAACAGTGACAACTACAGGACCTTAGATTATTACCTTGTCGAACACTGTTTTTACTTATCAATTGATGTGTTTTATTGTCTCCACCTATAAACTCATATTTAATTGTATCTACTTTACTCAAGTACATGTAATGTAATATATATTTATAAACCTAAGTTGTTTTAACTTTGACAGAGATGACATCATGAATGTGTGAGGAAAATGATGGCAAATGTCATAGCCTGAAACATCAGAAAAGGTCAGCATTAAGATTCTCATTAGCTTTATCACATTCGTGTTTTCACTAAACATGTCAGTAAATGTCAACAATGCATGATCTTATATAATTTTAAACAAAATAAATTAGAAAATTTTCACTTTTAAGTTAGCTGATCAATGCACAGGTTTAAATAGCATGTATGCTATTTTTGCACTGAATTTTCTAAGTACTTTTTAAAACAATAACTGTAGAATTATTATACTCAAAGTTTCTTCAAAAATAAGTCTTACAACAAAAAAGAAAAACATAATGATAACTTCTTTAGGAGTATTTGAAAAATTAACTTTCCTTGGAGCCACTGAAAGCAGTCTAAAGAAAGATTTAATATTCTTTCTTGCATTGTTTTTCTCTCTGGTTAAAACATTATACATAACATATGTTAAAAGCCAACAAAAGCAATTAGAAATGAAACTATTATTATTATTATCACTTAAGAAACTCAAAAATGGTTGAAACAATTTTTCTCATACTTTTTCAAAATTCTTATTGCTGCTCAAAGTTCCAAGTAAATGTGTCATCCCCAAGGGAGAATTTTTCTGAAAATTACAGATCTCTTCACGGAATCTGAAGATTTAACTATGACTTGTACATTACCTTGATATTTACTGCATATTAATATTGCCTATATATTTTAATTTGCAAAAATTCACAGCAAAAGATCTTCTGAAATAAATGAAATTCAAAAGTTCCTTTATGTGGCATACCAACAGCAGAAATAGTTTTAATGAAATACCTCACTACAAAAAGAAGAGTAAGAGTGTAAAAGAAAATAACAAGAAAGATACAAATTAGAAGGCAGCACAAGTGAAAAAAAAATATGTAAAATCAAATAGTAATTAATATTATTGGATAAAGACTTAAAAAATACACTGAACCACTACTGTCCACAAATTATACCTAGGTAATTTTTTTCTCTTTCACTAAAAAGACTTTATACTCATGTTATTATCTAAAAGCCTAGTCACTTTCTTTATTTTGAAATAAGCACTAAGATTAGCTGACCTGGGTTCCTTACATAAGTTTTTCTTGATTAAGAAAAAGATAAAAAAAGAGGACAATAACCAAGACAGAAGAAAAAGGAAGAGAATGTACTGAAAAGCACTTTAATATAAACATTACAGTAGATCAATAATCTTTTCAAGAGAAAGGCAGGAAATGTTGCAATTTCAATTATAAAATATATCTTGTAAAATTGTTTCATATGTGTGAATGTATATGTGTGTTCTTTCAGGCAGTAAATTATAGAAAAGGGATGGCAAAAATGGGTGACAGAAATAAATGCCATTGATTGCTACTTCTGGCAACAAAGTGAACTGTTCCTGTTCCAAACACAAAGAAATGCTAGAAAACACACACACACAAAAATGATACATAGTAGAAATACCCAGGGCCCAGAAACAAAGAGAGAACTCTTTCAAGAGTATAAACTGACAGCATGACAATTTAGGAAACTCTACAGAGAAGAAGAGGGCCTTACAGTTAGTAGCTGAGGTGTTAATGTCCACATGTAGGGATAGAATATATGGTTTGGAGATCACACAAGCAGATAAGTTAGAATAAATAACTAAGATACCTGAGTAACAAGTTCAGATTATCAAAAGGTTGCTTATTCAATAAAAATGAATATTAAAAACAAAAACAAGATCTCTGCTCACAGCCCAGGGGAACAGCAAAGTTGGTTTTCTTCTAAAAGCTCTAGGTAGCAAAAAAAAAATCCCATGAAAGAGTTCAACCTAAACATAGGTTTGGGGTCCAGATTTACATTACATGCATGGTATGATAATCCAATGCCATATGAAAACAGATCCTAATAAGGAATTTTTATATACTATTATGGTATAATCTCAAGGAAATAGTAAATGAGAAAGTCTGGATGAGAAGCTCTGTGAATAGTATGCATGTATTTAATCTAAGAAAGAAAATAAAAATATATAAATATACATATGTAGTTCCATTAATAAAAAAAAAAAAGGAGAGAGAAAAAAAATCAAATGCTAAGTAAATTACTGACCTGTGGGAAGGAGAGTAAAGGGTAGAAGAGAGAAGAGTAGAAATCAGACTTCTCCAAATTTATCTTGTTACCTAGATTTGACTTTGAAATTATATAAATATCTAACAATTACAAAACAAAATTGAATCAAGATTTTAAAAAGTGATTCCTAAAATTTGAAAGTTAATAAACTAATTTATGCATCAAGTTGATGGCTTACAAATACAGATAGCAATTATTTCAAGTGACTTGAAAACAGAGTAATTTAATTGTAAACACTGAGTGGGATATATAACAAAGACCAAAAGAACTGCAAAGAAATTTTAAACTATTTCAGTAGCCATATTATTAGTAATGACATTGGTGTTGCTATACTGATATTAACATACAGAGAGCGAATAACTGTATTAACGTCACTAGGAACCAACATTTTCAATGTAAGAAAAAAACACACAAAACAAAAATACTTAAGTCAAAACCCTATAATCCCAAATTTGAATTGAAAATATCAAGATAAACTCATGAAGTATTTTTTATTTTTAAAAAGTTCATATTTCCTAACTTCATATTACCACTGAAAAGGCTTAGAAACAATGACACATCCACAGTACTGAGCACCCCATCATCCAGACTGTGGTCTCTAAATATCATTTTTGCACTCAAAGGAAGTAGGATTACTTGGAAGAACAGCTGATTCTAGACCTGGGGCAGGAAACATACAAGATGAGCCTGAAATATCTTGCTGTACCAGAAAACAAGGAAATTATCAAGGGCTAATGGGGTTGTGTCAAAAGAGCTCAGTACCTAACTTGAGATGTCAAAAGATGGCACAACCTTAGGAAAACGAATTCAGTTTCAAGTTCAATGTTAATATTAAATTGTTTAAAATCCATATGTTCATAACAATAATAAAAAATGAAAACTCATAATTGTCTTTGGAATATACTAGGGAACCAACTTATTACTCTGAATGCTGAAAGTAAAAGGAATTCTGAAAGAAGGAATCATGCATTTTTTCCCCATCTTTTCTTTATTAACTGTACCTCAGAGTAAATGAATAGCTGATGGAGGCAAATTCTTATTTATAGAAATATTCCAGCTAATAAATTAAAAAGGCAGTTAGATTTTACAATTCTGAATGGCGTGATGAATCTAGGCAGTGATCATCAAAGGATACTAAAATCATTAGGTAGATAGCAGACAGGTACTTTATATGCATAAAATCAAGCAGAAAATATCTGAAACTACTGATCAATCTTAACATCACACACAAACAAAAAACATAACAACCAGATGTCATATGTCTCCTGATAAGATGCAATAGAAAGTATACAACACCATCTATGAAATATTCTTGCCCCCCCCTCGCCCCCTGCCAAAATATAAAACCTGTGTAAGCCTCTAGATCTAACTACTGGTTTACAGAAAACAGAGGAGATAGTAACATATTTTAACAACAACCAGGATGCAATCAGCAAAGTCCGGAATGTAGGTGTGCAGAAAAGATAACCTAGCAGGCCTGAAACTGCTGTCCTTAGAAAAGCCTGTTTACAAGGCTGTACCTTGGCTGGTATCTGAGAACTTGGATTTCAGTAGGGTTCTCACCATTCCAGGAACTAAGAAGAGCGCTCAAAGTGCCTAAACTATTTGTACAATGTGATTTATGCTGAGCACCTGCTTTCTGTCTGAAAGTCTGTAAGTTGGGTACATGCCAGGCAGAGGGTGCCTATATAATCAGCCTCCAATAAAAACCCTGGCCATTGAGTCTCTAATTAGCTTCCCTTTAAAACCGTTCATGACTTATGTTGTCATGACTTGTTCCTGAGGGAATTAAATACATCCTGTGTGAATCCACTAGGAGAAGACTCTTAGAGACTTGTGCCAGGTTTCCTCCAGACTTCACACAATTTGCCTTGTTCCCTTACTGATATTGCTTTGTATCATTTTGCTAAAATAAATCATAGCCATGAGTACAACTATATGATGAATCCTATGAGTCCTCCTAGTAAATCACTGAACCTAGGATGGTCTTCAGAAACCTCAAAATAGTGGGAAACTTTAAATAATTAATATGCTGATTTCTTCAACAACAAATTACACAAGAAAAAAGGGGAGAAAACCTATAAAAAAATTAATGTTTAATTTTAATTTTTGTTTCAGTTTCTATGACTAAAGATGGCAAACACTGACAGAAAAAAATTGTTAATTTAAATAAACTTGCAATAATCGTTGTATAAATCTGTGGCATGTATATTCTTGAAGTCATTCAAATTAAATCAAGAGTCAAATATCCATCCATAGATAGCACCAGGCCAAGGTCATTTATACACAAGTATTACCAAATCTTAAAGAAATAAGATATTTAAGAGAATAAAAAAACTGATAAAGCTATTCAGATCATTTATAATAGTATAACCTTAATGCTCAAAATGACAAAAACTGTATAAAAAAGACTATAGCTCAGTCTCATTTACTAACAAAGACAAAAGAAATTCTACACAAATATTAGCAAATTTAATCACACATTGTGTGTATCTACATTATCTACATCTGTGTATACATACATACCTTTATCTATAGAACTACAACATGATCATGTAAAGCTTATCCAGGAGCTCAAGGACAGACTAACATTTAAACCTACTAATGCAATTGCCACATATTACAGGAGAAAAACATATGATCTTTTAAAAAAGATATAAGAAAAAAATTTAACATCTATACATTATGATTTATTAAAGTCCTCTTTGAAAACTAAGATACAAAAAATTTCCTTAACTAATATTTAATGGTAATACTTTAAAAGCACTTACTTTAAAGTCAGAAACAACATAAGAATGTTTGTTATTGATTACCGTTTCTATTCAACCTTGTACAGGAAATCTTAACCAATTTAGAAAGTATTACAATATAAGGATTTAAAAATAGTCATTATTTGCAGATAACATTACAAGGGAGATCCAACTTGTCAAAAGTAATGAGTTCAATTCTAATAAAAGAGAGTTGTTAACAGAATCTATGACTATGACCCTATAATTCATATGTAAAAGAACAGGCTGAAAATAGAACTTTGAAGATGAACAAGGTGGGATGACTTACCTTAACAGCCATTATCATACCATAAATCATTGATAATTTCGATGGCACAATACTGGCACAGAGATAAAACGAATCAACTTCACTAAATAGAAAACCCAGACAGATCCCTCTATACATGGCAAATTGTTAGATGAAAAAATTAGCCACATGAATCGCTGAGAAAAGGAGAAATTATTCAAAACTTGATGCTGAGAAAATTAGTTATACTTATGAGAAAAAAAATTAGATCACTGTCTCAGAAAATAAATCCCAGGTGGATTTAGAAAACCTAAATCTAGAAGCAAAATTATAATACTTTTAGAAGAAAAGCAGGAAGTTAACCATATGGCATCAAAATAGAAAAAGCTTGCCTAAATGAGACCTAAAAAAGTACAAGCACTAAAGAGAAAGGCTGAGATATTGTACACAATAAATTTGAAAACTTCTACACATCAACAACCATAAGCAAAGTAAAAATACAAGCCACAAAGTAGAAAAAATCTACACTACATATCCAAAAATAAATTATTATAAAGAACTCCTAAATCAAAAAAATTTTAAAGGACTATAAGTAGACAATTCACAGTAAAGGAAATCCAAATGGCTAATAAACATGAAAAGTTGCTCATTCCCACTAAATATTAAGGAAATAAAAATTAAAACAAAATAACATTTGACACTATTGTCTAATAATAATAAGTAGCAGCAAGTATATCATGAAAAGAAAACCTTATATACTGTTGGTTGAAGTTTAAATTGGTATAGCTACTTTAGAAAATTATTTGGTCACATCATGTAATGTTGAAAATGTACAACTAAGATACAGTATCCATTTATGATTAAAACACTTAATAAAATGGGTATAGAAGGAAAATACTTCAACATTATAAGGCCATATATGACAAACCATCAGCTAATATCATACTTAATGGTGAAAAATTGAAACATTTTCCTCCAAGATCAGAAATAAGACAAGGATGCCTGCTCTCCCCACTCATTTAATGGAGTATTGGAAGTCCTAGCTAGAGCAATCAGGCAAGAGAAAAAAATAAAGGACACCCAAACTGGGAATGAAGAGGTCAAACAACCACTTTTTGCAGACGATATAACTCCTTATATGGAAAAAGCTAAAGACTCCACCAAAAAGCAATTAGAAACAATCAACAAATAGGCTAAAGTGGCAGGATACAAAATCAATGTACAAAAATTCATTGTGTCCTATATACTAACAGTGAAATTTCAGAAAAAGAACTGAAAAACACAATACCTAGGAATAAACTTAACAGAACATGTGAAGAACCTATACACTACAAGACATTATAAAAAGAAATTGAAGAAGACACAGAGATAGAAAGATATCCCATGCTCATAAACTGGGAGAATCAACATAGTTAAAATGGCCATACTGCCCAAAGCAATATACAGAGCTAATGCAATTCCCATCAAAACCCTAAGGATATTTTTTAAAGAAACAGAACAAAAAAATAACAGATTTGTATGGAATCACTAAACACCCCATTCAGCCAAATCAATCCTGAGAAAAAAGAACACAGCCAGAGGTAATACACTGCCTGACTTCAAATCATATTACAAAACAACAATAATCAAAACAGCATAGTATTGGTAGAAAAACAGACACACAGACCAATGGAACAGAATTGAAGCCCAGAAATAAATCCACATATATGTGTACAAATAATTTTCAACAAAGGAACCAAAAATACACAATAGAGGGGGAAAAAGCCTCTTCAATAAATGCGCTTCGAAAATTGGAAAACCACATGCAAAAAAAAAAAAAAATGAAACTAGACTGCTGTCACCAGACACCAAAATGAATTCAAAATGGATCAAAGACCTAAATATAAGACTTGAAACAATAAATTGCTTAGAAGAAAACAGGTACTAAACTCATAGACCTTGGTTTTAGACAGGATTGTATGAATTTGACTGCAAAGGCAAGAGAAATAAAAGCAAAATTGTAAATTGGTGCAGCTACAATAGAAAAGTCTGGAAATTCCTCAAAAAATTAAAGATATAACTATAAGACCTAGAAATTCTACTCATGAGTATTTATCTGAAGAAAATAAAAGACTAATTTGAAAATTAATTAATTAATTGGATCAGACTGTATCTAACTAAAAAGCTTATGCATAGCAAAAGAAATCATCAACAAGACAAAAGGGCAACCAACTGAATGAGAGAAGATATTTGCAAACAATGCCTCCAATAAAGGCCTAATATCCAAAATATACAAAGAACTCATATAACTCAACAACAAAAACACAAACAATCCAATTAAAAAATGAGCAGAGGACCTGAACAAACACTTCTCCCAAGAAGACATACCAATGGCCAATAGTCATATGAAAAGATGCTCAACTTTACTAGCTATTAAGGAAATGCAAATCAAAACCACAATGAGACAGCACCTCACATCCGTAAGAATGTCTATTATCAATAAGACAAGTGACAAATGTTGGAGAGGTTGTATGGAAAAAGGAACCCTCATACACTTGCTGGTGGGAATGTAAGTTGCTACAGCCAGTAAACAATATGGAGTTTCCTCAAAAAATTAAGAATAGAATTACCATATGACCCAGCAATCTCTCTTCTGGATATGTACCTTCAAAATTTGAAAACATTTATTTGTAAAGATATATGCACCCTGATGTTCACTGCAGCATTATTCACAGTGGCTAAGACACGGAAACAACCAAAATGCCCGTGGACAGATGATTGGATAAAGATGTTGTACATATATACAATGAAATATTACTCAGCCATAAGAAAAATGAAATATTGCCATTTATGACAACATGGATGTATCCTGAGATAATCATGCTCAGCAAAATAAGTCAGACAGAAAAAGTTAAGAACATATGATTTTACTCATATGTGATATAAAACTGAAAGCAACAAATGAACAAGACAAACAAACAAAAACTCGTAGACACAGACAATAGTCTAGTGGTTTCTAGAAGGAGAAAGGGGGGATGGAGGGAGGAAGTACATAAGGATTGAGGGGGTCAAACATATGTTGAGGGAAGGAAATTTGACTTTGGATGGTGAACACACCATGCAATATATAAATGATGTATTATTGAATTATATACTTGAAACTTACATAATTTTATTAACCAATGTCACCACAATAAATTGAATTTAAAAAGAAAATAATTACAACCAACAAATATATACCCTAAAGAAACCTGCACACGTGTGTAACAAAAAAAAATAATAAAACAAGCATAAAAGTGCTTGCTACAGCATTATTTTAACATTTAAAAACTCGAAACTAAATGCCCATAAATCAGTGTCACTGTAGATAAATCTCAAAATACAATACTGAGTGAAAAAGACAAGCTCCAGAATATCGATTGATAGCATTTGTATGAAGTTCAAAAACATTCAAACGACGGTATCAGAACTTTCTGCAATGATGAAAATGTTATGTATCTGCACTCTCTAATACAGTAGCCTAAGCCACATGTGGATATGGAACACTTGTAACGTGGCTCATGCTCCTCAGGAAGTGAACATATCTTATTTTATGTTAATTAACTTCAATTGTAATAGCCAGATGTTGCTAGTGATCCATATTGGCAGAGCAAGTATATATAATTTATGGGTATATATATACCCATAAATACACATTGAGACACACACACACATACCTGAAGGAAGAAAACACACCAACTTCAGGATAGTGGTTACCTCTGGAGAAGTGTATTGGGCCAGAATGTGATGTGAAGGGATTTAACAGTCTCTGTGACCTTTTATTTCTTTAAAACAAGAAAAAAAAAAGCAAATATATCAATATACTAATATTTGTTAAAATTGGTTTGTCTCTTTTTTCCAGTATGTTTGGAATATCTTCCAATTTAATGTTTTCTAATATCTCCAATTTTAAATTTCATTTTAGTTTTTGAAACATTTACCAACTTAAATTCTTAAATAACTTTTTGAAAGTAAACAGTATTTAAATCTTTATTATACTGGTAGAGCTCAACCCAGGGGATCAACTCTCATATGTATAGTCTCAATAAATACATATAACATTAAAAAACGGATGAGAGCAAAACTTGTGACATTATATGCTTGTACAATTCCTAACACATTATTTTTATAATTAATTTTCAAAGATCCAGCAAAGCTATTTCAAAAATGTGTCATTTTACTTAGACTCTAAATATAACAAATGGACCATGTGTTTATCTTACAGGTAAATTAGAACTATTAAAAATATATTAAATAAAATTTTAAAATAGCACCAGACCAGGGGTCAAAGCAGCTTACATTAACTCTCTAGTACCAGTTTATATTAACTTGCTGTGTTCTATTCACTTAAGTTTCCTCAATTGGACAGAATGAACTAGAGAGCCTCTGAATGCACTGTCAACTTTTTTAAGATTGAAACTTTTAACTGAGTTTCATTTCCTCTTTCAAATACATATTTAGTAATTTATTTAGAATAATAATTTCTCTGTATTGAAGTGTCAAAAATCTGCACACCTGAAATCAAAATTTGCTTATTGCTGTCTGACTCTTACCTCTCGCCCATAAAATAGAAAAAGAAAGGAGAAAGTAAATATATAATCAGCTAGTCAGTAATCCATATGTCTCAAAGAACCTAATTTTTCAAAGGTGGAAGCTTTTCTACTAGGTGGTTGATTTTCTTGTGGCTATTCCAAAATTCTCAACAGAAAATTTGATTCTCTATATAAGTTGCATTTTTGCTCACATGTTTTTAATTCATGAAAAATTTAAATTTATACATAGTTTCAATGTATATTTATGCTTCATTTTATAAAAAATATCAAAGATCTTTCTAAGAAAGAAAGGCAAATACAGCTACTCATATTTATAACATTAGCCAGATATCTCAATTCATTCAGTATTCTCCCATGTCATCATGCATCCAAAGAATGTGGAAGAATTGAGCCTCCCTATGCTATTCATCAACACAACTTTTAGTTAAATCATTAAGTGTGTAACAGAAATGTCCAGATCAAAGGAGAGAAGTTTAACTGTTTGTGATCTGTTCTAACTGACCTGCATTACTATTACTATAGTGAGGCTTTGGAGTTATTTTGGATGGTGGTACTAATGGCAGAAAATGATGGTAATTATCTCTTACTTTTTAATTTATTTGGGGGCAAAATTATTGAGACATTTCTGCCTTCTATCACCTTTCATAAAATATGTATAGAATTTAACAAATGTCTCCTGTGATTAACTTCTCTCCTCGATGCAAAGAGAAGGCAGTATTCTTACTGAATGTAAGTACTTTTTTTTTTTACCATAGGCAAAAATTCAAGTTTGGAGAGTGCAAGGATTGAGAATTAGAGAAGAGAATGCCCTCTTCTCAATTAAATGTATTTTATGGTTCATTAATCCTAATTACAACAGTTGACCCTCATGGAGACTACCATAAACCCTGAGTTGATAGGTAAGACTACAGTGTATTTTAGTATATAATTACAGTGCAGTTTGAAACACTCAACTTTTCTTTCATGTTCTATTATATATTCAAATCCAGGATAACACTTCTGGATGTTAAATACAGGGTTACTTACAGGAACACTTCTTTAAAGTCCAAGAATTGAGAAAGAAGAGAAAAAGTATTTTCAGCTTGTATTTTTAGTAATACCCAGACTAAATATTCTACACCAGATACTAAACATGCAATAAATATTTTAACTCTGACAAATCTAAACTGAAAATAGCCGAACAAGAGTGGGAAAAAATAACATAAGTGGCATTATCCATGATTAAAATATACAACACAAAGGCATACATTTTTCTTTTCCCAGCTCCAACCCACCAAGGGACTTTACCTCCAATACCCATTTAAAAATGAAATTTATTCAGGGAGCTCTAAGAGTGAAGTGAGAGATGTTTAGTAAAGTCTGGCCAGTTTCCTTGCAAACTGAGGAAAGACTGATAATGAAATTATTTGTAAATTACCTGCCATTCAGTAATCAATAAGAACTTAAATATTAAAATCATTTATTCCATTTAAGCAAGATAATTATTTTACTTGGGGCAATTCTTGCCAATACATTGAATTAAATACTTAGAGAATCAGTTGTAACATTATACGACAGTATATCTAGGAATCAAAAGTTTAAATAATTTTAAGGAACATATTTTTTGCCATCAAGAGATACTTTCCTTTTTTAATTATTTTATATTAGTTTCAGGTATACAGTACAATGGTTAGACATTTATATAACTTATGAAGTGATATCCTCGATTACTCTAGCACACATCTGACACTGCATACAACCATCACAGTAATAATGAATATTTACCCTATGCTCTACTCTAAATCCCTATGATTGCTTTGTAACTACTTATCTGTACTTCTTCATTCCTTCACCTTTTTCACCCAGTCCCCCAATCCTCCTCCCCTCTGGCAATCACCAGTTTGTTCTCCATATCCGTGAGCCTGTTTTCATTTAGTTTGTTTCTTTGTTCCTTAGATTCCGCATATAAGTAAAATCATATGGTATTTATCATTCTCTGGCTTATTTTACTCAGCGTAATGCACTCTAGGTCCATCCATGTTGTTGCAAATGCTAAGATTTAATTTTTTAATGGCTGAATAATATCCCATTGTATATATGTACCATAACTTCTTTATCCAATCATCTACTGATAGGCATTGAGGCTGCTTCCATATCTTGGCTATTGTGAATAGCTCTGCCATGAACACAGGAGTGCAAAGATCTTTACAAACTAGTGTTCTGGTTGTTTTGCATAAATTCCCAGAAATGCAATTGCTGGGTCAAAAGGTAGATCTAGTCTTAATTTTTTGAAGAACCTCCACATTGCTTTCCATAGTGGCCGTACCAACCAACGGTGTACAAAGATTCCCTTTTCTCCACATCCTCGCCAACACTGGTTGTTTTTGATTTATTGATGACAGCCAATCTGACAGGTGTGAGGTAATATCTCATTGTGGTTTAAATTTGCATTTCTCTGATGATTAGCGACCTTGAGCATCTTTTCATATATTTATTGGCCATCTGTATGTCCTCTTTGAAGAAATATCTATTCAGGTCTTCTGCCCATTTTCAATTGGAGTTATATAAGTTCTTTACAAATTTTGGATATCACTCCTTTGTTAGATGTATCATAGGCAAATATCATATCCCATTCAGTAGGCTGTCATTTTGTTTTGTTGATGGTTTCCTTTGCTGTGCAGAAACCTTTTAGTTTGAAGCAGTGCCATTTGTTTATTTTTTCTTTCATTTCCCCTGTCTGAGGAAATATATCAGAAAAATAATAATAACAGCAATATCAGAGAATTTACTGCCTGTTTTCTTCAAGAAGTTTTATGGTTTTGGATCTTATATTCAAGTCTCTAATTCATTTTGAGATTATTCTTATATATGGTATAAGAAGGTGGTCCAGTTTCATTTTTTGCATGACCTGTCCAGTTCTCCCAACACCATTTGTTGAAGAGAACATCTTTACCCCATTGTATATTCTTGCTTCCTTTATCATAGATTAAATGACCATATAGGTGTAAATTTATTTCTCGGCTCTCTATGATGTTCCATTGATATGTGTCTGTTTTTATGTCAGGTAGTGTGATACCTACAACTTTGTTCTTCTTTTCTCCAGATTACTATGGCTATTCAGAATCTTTTTGGTTCTACATCAATTTTAGAATTACTTGTTTTAGTTCTCTGAAAAATGCCATTGCTCTTTTAATAGGGATTGCATTAAATCTATAGATTGCTTTGGGTGTGTGGTCATTTTAATGATGTTGATACTTTCTACTCATGAGCATGGTATATGCTTCCATTTATTTTTATCTCTTCAATTTTTTTTCAATGACATAATTTTCTGAGAAAAGGTCCTTTAATTGGTTAATTTGATCCTTAGGATTTTTTTTTAAGGCAATTGCAAATGGGATTGTTCTCTTAATTTCTCTTTCTGACAGTTCATCATTAATGTATAAAAATGCAACAGACTTCTGAGTATTAATTTTAAACACTGCTACTTTACTGAATTCAATTATCAGTTCTAACAGTTTGGGGGTAGAATATTTAGGGTTCTCTACATATAATATGTCATCTGCAAATAATGATAGTTTTACTTCTTCCTTTCGAATTTGGATGCCTTTTATTTATCCTTCTTGTCTGATAGGACTTCCAATGCTATGTTGAATAGAGTAGTGAAAATGAGCATCATTGTCTTGTTCTTGATCTTAAGGAAAATGCTTTTAGCCTTTCCCCATTGAGATAATGTTACCTGTGGGTGTGTCATATACAGCCTTTATTATGTCGAGGTGTGCTCCCTCTATTCCCAAAAGCTTTGCTGAGAGTTTTTATCATAAATGGATGCTGGATTTTGTTAAACATTTTTTTTGCATCTATTGATATGATCATGTAATTTTTATCTTTCAATTTGTTAATGTGGTGTATCACATTATTTGATTTGTAGATATTAAACCAACCTTGCATCCCAGAAATAAATCCAATTTGGCCATGATGTGTGATCTCTTAAATGTTTTGCTGAATTTGGTTTGCTAATCTTTTGTTGAGGACTGCTGCATCAATGTTCATCAAGGATACTGGCCTACAGTTTTCTTTCTTTCTTTTCTCCAGATTACTATTACCAGATTTGTACAGTCTTTGTCTGGTTTTAGAATCAGGGTAATGGTGGCTTTGTAAAAAGAGTAAGGAAGCCTTCCCTCTTCTTGAATTTTTTGGAATGGTTTGAGAAGAATAGGTATTAACTCTTCTTAGAATGTTTTGTCAAATTCACCTATGAAGCCATCCTCTAGGACTTTTGCTTTTTGGAAGTTTTTTGATTACTGGATTCAATTTCAGTGGTGGTAATTGCTCAGTTCAGATTTTCTGTTTCTTCTTGACTCAGGGATTGTATGTTTTTAGGAATGTATCCATGTCATCCAGACTGTCCAATTTGTTGGCATATAATTGCTCATAATATTTTCTTATAATCCTTTCTATTTCTGTGGAGTCTGTAGTTACTTTTCCTCATTTCTGATTTTACTTATTTGGGTCCTCTCTCTTTTTTTTTGATGTGTCTGGTTGAAGGTTTATCAGTTTCATTTATCTTTAAAAGAATCATTTCTTTCCAATCTGATATTTATTATTTCCTTCCTTCAATTCACTTTGGATTTTGTTTGCTGTTCTTTTTCTAGTTCTTTTAAGTGGAGGTTAGATTGTTTATTTGAGATTTTTTTCTTAATTTTAATTTTTTTCTTAATTTTAATTTTTCTTAACTTTAAGCTTAGATTAGGCTTTGATTATAAAAATAAAGAAATGGAATTGTTACCTTATAAAACTAAAAATCTTAATTTAAAAAAATTTTCATAAGTTCTGCACTTCAAACAACAGTGTGAGTAGTTCATATAACAAAGCAAACTTAATGAATTTAAAGTAAAACTAATGAACCCCTTTAAAAAGTTAAATTTTTAAAAAGAAAAAAATACCAATAAAAAATAATATAATTTCTTAATGCTTCCATTAATATCTTATGAAAAGAACTTCTAGCTTCAGTTTCCAAAGTTGTATTTTCCTACCTTTTGAGGCAAAGAACACCATGTAGAAGAAGGAGTGACCTGTGTAGGGAGATAATTTGGCATATTTATATATTCCACCAATTCTAAGCACATAAAATAGAACCATGGAGTTTTTCTCTAATGGTCCAGTTTTTATGTTTAACGTAACTTTTACAATCTATTTCATACAACATCTTTATAACATAAAAATTATTTAAGTTCACCTAGCCAATGAAAAATTATTCCCACCCATAATTTAATCAAAATTCCTACCACTAGAATTCTATAGTATATGATACATGTGACAATACTGTTATAAGTTAATATGGGTAGTTTCCCACTTCTTTTTAGCATTAAAATATGTACCTATTACTTTTTCTATTTCTCTCAAATGTTGTGTGTTCGCATAAGATCACATACCTTTCCTTAATGTTTATGATTGTTTTAACTTTAAATCTAATTCTGAAATTATGTAATTAATGTTTTTCTCCTCTACTAGATTACAAGTAATTATAATTTAGTACTATTTTATCTTCAGCATCCAGCATAGTGTCTTACTTAGATTAAATGATCAATAAATATGTATTCATCAACTTAATCAATGGATGATATTAGTAAAAATATTGTTTCTTTCATTTTAGAATATCTCTCCTATCTACCATATATGTCAAGCCTCAATAAATAGGTGATTGAATGGGAATAATTCCAGAAGACCCTCCAAGTGTGTGTCTGTACATTCAGAGTATTTTCAAACTGCAGCTTTGTACCTAAGAAATATGGCATTTTTTATCTCTTTTGTATACCAGTTTTGTCTCTTTAATCTACAGTTAAAGTAATAAACTAAAAACAGAATGCATCCTTACCAATTTCTACATTCAGTGAAGATTTCAAGGATCTACTGAAAAGGCAAATATGAACAGAAACCAATAATTATGCAACCAACAAATTCACAGCCAAGCCTTCATAATTAATGTAGTCAGATAATAGAGCCAGGACAATTAACTTGTACCTGGCACAAATAACAGCACGAAAGCAAATAAATGAACAAAGTTTTCTCCTTAAAAGGAACTATCTTTTAGTATGCCTACTACAGTATTTGGTGCACCCAGACGCAATAAATATATGCATTACATGTAAAAACACTGCACATAAACACACACACTCAGTATTTTTTACATGTGGTATTCAGGTAAACAACAAGGTCAAAACGTAAGATTATAAGACTCTAGAGCTGAAAGAAATTTTAAATATGAGAATATACATGACTTGAAATCTGTGCCCTATAGTAAACTTTTCTCTACTATTCCAATGACAATAGATAAAGCAGTTGACCCTTTGGAGTAGCCACTTTACCTAATACGGATTTTAATGGGTACCTCTCACATGAAAATTAGTAAACAGAAATAATAATAAATGACTTATATTTTTACTTTTTTTCTTTACACCCCTTCTCATTCAAAGGAAAGTATTTTAGGTGGTATATCTAACAGCACTTTACAATTTAAAAGAAATTTCCAAATACATTTTCATTTAAGCTACACAATAACCCTGTGAGTTAAGGGAAGTTAAGTGAATTGTCAAAGACACAAAATTAATAAATAGAAAATCCAGGACTATAACTCAGATGTTCTGATTCCATCTTTTCATTGTGCCACAAATAGCAATATAAAATTAGAGATACCCGAAATGTATAGCAGCAATACTAAGTATTGAACTAGCAGTATACCTTGGTGAAGTTTAGATATCAGAACAGAATGATTTGAGTCCTTCCAATCATCAAGAAAAATATCTCAATATTTTATTTAAAATTATATTTCCATCACCATACAATGTACCAATTACCAAAATATTCCCTAGAATGGTTCCTGTCTATCAAACTAGAAAAAGAAACCTAGTAGCAGATTTACTCAATTACACAGTTAATATAAACTATTATGTAGTTTGTTTATAGAAGAATAATGAAGGAATACTTTCCTAAATCTCTCACTAATAGAATGCTATCTTTTCAATTAACTCACATTATTTTATATATATTTTTCGAGAAGTACCTTTACTCTCTTATTTTTCCCCCTCCCTAAAATTCTAGAAGTTTTGTAAAACTTCTGGACTTGGGGTTCTAAAATGAAGTAAATAATTCCCTGATACCTTCTTGCTAACTCCTTAAAGTGTTGTACAGCTGCTAATGTATGTTTGTGCTGGCATTGCAGAGTGGAGCTTTGGGAATATAAAATCTGAATTCAGAGAAATCAGAGCTTAGTTCAAAGAAAAGAACAAACCTCTCCAGCTGATAAGATTTTTACTGAAAATAAAAAAAAAAAAATCACCAAGTAAAAATCACACTGGTGATATCTTCTGTTAGTCTTCTATAATTCTCAAAACTTTTTTTTCCACTTATTTGATTATATACTTCCATTTCACATTTTCTCCTACAATGGCTTAATTTTTGTTAGCTTATTTGTTTATTGTAGGTTCCAGTGTATAATCTCATAGTTACAAAGTCTATTGAATTAGATATTTAAAACCAGAAAAGTCAACTGTTGAATATCCTCAAAGATTTCATCGGAAAGGAAAACAAATTAAAAACTATGAAGTGGATACTTCTCTTACAAATTTAGAATGTTACAAGGCAATAATAATTAGGGAACTTATTTTCAAACATATAAAACTTAAATATTACAACTAATCAAATTGATATTCCTCTCATAAGAAGAGATGAATGAAATTAATAAGCAGGTCACCAAGGCTTTTATCCCATATTCTGGGAAAGGTTAAAACAGAAAAAATGAAACTGTGTGGAAGAGCACATAACTCTTTTTGTAGTTTACAAACCTGAATAAGTTTCAACTTGGGAGTAAAAAGGAAAAACATTTATTCAAAGGACTTCTACAATATATTACAGGAATGAAATGGCCTTTGAATTTTGGGCTCGTGAGAACAAGAGTTTTGCAAAACTGCATTTATAATAAATATTAATAATGTGATATAGACCTAGTAGGAAGTAGACTTAGTGTCTCTAGACCTGAGGCTGTGTGGAAACAGTAGAGAGAGCTGAATAGTTATTTTCCAATGTGTTATTAAACTGACAAATTTACAATTGATAGATTAGAATACTGTAATCATGACTTCGTATACAGTTTAAAACGTATTCACATAGATGGTTTCATTCAATACTGCCAAGAACCCATAAGGAGGATAAGATCCCCATTTTATAGATAAGAAACAGGGATTTTCAAAAAAATACATAATTTCAGAACTGTAATATGAACCTAGATATTTTCATTCCGAAATATTTGTCTTCTTCTGTATTTTGGTTCTATTATCTTTAAAATGGAAACCATTATAGCATGCGATGCAGTTTTTCATTTACTCCTCAAATATTTAGTATCAATTATATGACAGAAAAGACTAAATGATATGCATGTTGAAGGCACTCTGGACACTGTATAAAAACAGAAACAAAACATCCACACACAGGGGGAGGAAAAAAAATGGCGTAGATGATACAGGCTTTGTTCATCCCTCTGGCAACCAAATCAAAGTTGTGAGGAAAAATAGGAGCAAGCAGCAAGGAAAAATCACATGGGATCTAGAAGAATAAGCCATACAACTAGGGAGAAAACCAAGAAATCACCCTGCAGCGGCAGAAGGTAGGACAGGGTGAGGGTGTGGGGCTGCCTGGTCTGGAGTGGCAGAATGGGATGGAGGCTGTGGCAGTGGGAGACGCCTCTTAAAGGGGCCACATCCACGAGTGGATTTTCACGGTAGTGGACCTGCTCTTTCTGAGCACCAGTGTCGATTGGACTGTGTGCTGAAGGCACCAGGGACTTACAGGAAGACATTGTCAGAGTGAGGGCAGAGGTGAGACTTGCTCTGTACAGAAGTGCCGGCAATATCCATTGTCCAATTGAGTCCTCCCCGCTACAGGTGCACAGACACAGTGCCACCATAGCAGAGACATCATCAAACTAGATAACAGAGGTCACTCAGCCCAGAGGATTTCCTAAAACCCCACCTCAGCCCAGAGGATTCTCTGAAACCCCGCCCCCAATTCACAGCCCCACCCAAGCCACATCCAGGTGTATCCTCAGTGAGGCAAGGTGCTCCTTGCTGAACAGTGCCTAGACTCACACTGGAGGCAGCTGACCTCAGTTTCTGGAGTGCCCTTTTGAGGCAACTATAAGCACAGCATCTGTGGATTGTTTGCTGAATCTTAACAGGTGGCCCCAGAGGGGCAGAGGCTTCAGCTAAACTTGGCCTGCCACTGAACCTCTCTCAGGACTATGCCACTTGACATCTACTTCAAAAATCCACACTAATAAGACTGGGAGACTTAGGAGCTTTGCTTAGTACATAGAAACAGACACAGAAAGGCAGCCAGCAAAATGGAAGAAAAAAAAGCAGAAGCCATATGAGAGAAAAGAACACAGATCCAGTAATAATGGAGTCAAGAAATCTACCAGATGCAGAGTCCAAAACACTAGTTATAAAGATGTTCAAGTAACTTAGGGGACGTGTAGATAAATTCAGTGACAACTTCAACAAAATGATTAAAAAAAAAACATATAAATGGAAATGGAAATTATAAAAGAAACAAGTCCAAAATGAAGAACACATTATCTGAGGTGACAAGTATATTAAATGGAATAAACAAAGCAAATAAAGAAAAGGATCAAATGACATATCTAGAGGACAGGAAAGCCAAGGATATTTAATCAGAAATGCAAGCATATGGAACACTATTAAGGGTCAAAATTTCTGTATAATTGGTGTACCTGAAGAAAAACAAGATGTTGAACAGCTGTTTGAAGAAATAGTGATGGAAACTTCCCTAACCTGGTGAAGGAATTAGACATAAAATCCCAGGAAGCTCAGGGAATCCCAAAAACCAGGGATCCAAAGAGGCCCACACCAAGACTCATCATAATTAAAATGCCAAAGGTTAAATACAAAGAAAGAATATTAAAAGCAGCAAGAGAAAAGAAGACAGATACCTACAAAAGAACACCCATAAGACTGGCAGCTGATTTCTCAAAACAAACTGCAGGACAGAAGGGCTTGGCATAATGTGATGAACACCCAGGATCTACAACCAAGAATACTTCATCCAGCAAAGTTATCATTTAGAGTTGAAGGACAGATAAAGAGCTTTCCAGACAAAAATAAGCTAAAGGAATTTATCAACACCAAGCCAGTATTATAGGAAATGTTGGAGGGACTTTCTTAAGAAAAAAATAATAATAAACATGTATCCAAAAAAACAGGAATAAAGAATGGTAACAACTACATTCATATCGACAAGAACCTCAAATGGAAAAGAATTAAGTGCTCCAACCAAAAGACAGAATGGCTGAATGGATAGGAAAATGAGACTCCTACATGTTGCCTACAAGAGACTCACTTCAGTTTAAAAGACCCACAGAGACTAAAAAGAAGGGAATAAAAAATGATATTGCTTTGATGGACCTAGAAGGTATTTAAGTCAGACAGAGAAAGATAAACACTATATGATTTCATTTATATGTAGCATCTAAAGAATAAAAAGAACAAACTAATCAAAAACAGACTCACAAATATAGTGGACAATTCTTTGATGGACAGAGGGGAGGGGGTTTCGGGGTCTTGGAGAATGGGGTGAAGGGTTAAAAATGTACAAATTGGTAGCTGATGGTTGGGGAGCACAGCATAGGGAATGCAGTTAGCATTAATACATTGGCTAGGTGGATGGTCAGGGGAGGGAGGGTGTAATTGGAGGATTATTTTATGAACTATATAGATGTCTAACCAATGTACTGTATACTTGAAACTAATTAAAATAAATAAATTTTTAAAAATCCACACGGAAATGTAGGATGGTAGCAGTAAAGAAACTGGGCTTAAGGGGATCAATATCAAAGCTGATAATTTAACTCATAGTTAGTATGCTTTGGGGGCTCCCTATTAAAGTAGATTAAAATAGTCTAGTAAACTATTAAAATTTTAATTTAAAAAAATCACTAGTTAAGTGATCTCCTTCTCAGGGATTAGGAACTAAAGTCAGCACATAAGGAAAATTTTCATATGGTCAAAATCCTTTAGGGTAATGGCACACTGAAGACCAACAATACTTTCTCTCATAGCCAGTTATCTTTTTTCTTTGGTTGAGTAACATATGAATTAGCTGGATTGCATTTCATATTATATTTTATATACATACATATATATATCTTTATATATATACATACACATATACATATAAACACATACATAGTCTTTAAACTCTAGAACTATACTTAGCTCAGCACACGTAAAGGAGCTAAGGCTGACAGGAACAGATTTACATCTCACATTCACTTCCAGTACACATTTATTGAGGGGAATATTTTAATTTCTTTCTTCGGCTAAATCTATATATATGTATTTAAGTAAGGTAAATGTATGGTGTGGATTCACTGTAGAAGTCATTAAAAGAAAACATGAAGACATTTATCCACACTAATATTCACACAGGTGTGGAAATAAAGATATGTTCAAAAAACTACCCACACTTTATGATACTGAGAAGACCCTTAATTTCTATTCCTACACTGTATATTTTTGGTAATAACTTACTTGTTAGTCAATATCAATCACATCCCCATAAAGAACATCAAAGTATATATAAATATATATTTAAATTTCCAAAGGAAAACCCTCTAAAACAATGCTATTTAGACATGCATGGTAGAGCCCCATGTCTGTCGCTATTGCCCAGTAATTCTTAATGTTTGACAAAAAGTAAAATATCCAACTTGATTACGAGAAATGTGTGATCTTTTATAGGAAAGGGCTTTACAACAACTGCTACTACATATTTTGTTAAACATAACACTTAAAATACTATTGTATTTTTCAACTACTGTAGTTGAAAATTAGACTAAAATAACATTTAGAAGTCTAAACTAAAATAATTTCTTGAACATTACTCATCTGTGATGACTAAATACAAACTGACATTTCTCCTAGCCAAGGTTTTAAAAACTCCTCTCTTTTTATAGAAAGACAAATTGAGTATGACTGTATCTAAAGTCTCAATGTTAAGAATCATAAGGTTTTTAAGAGATAAATTCATATTCACTATCATTTATAGTAATATACAGATCTTATTAAACTCCAAGTACAACACATAATTCAAAAAGAAAAATGTGGTCTACCTATTAAAGTTATTTAGCTGTTTACGTTGGCATCTTTAAAAGTTGGAAATAGGTTTGTTTTGGCTAGTCTCCACTTTTTTGTTAGTAAACTTCCATATTGTCCTATTTGTAAAGGAAGAATGACAAATGCACTAGAAAAAGTTATTAAATCCAGTCTCATCTTCACATATTTAACTGCGCCCAATTATCCAAAGGAAAGTTCCTAGACAAGTAGACTAATCATTGAGACTTTAATAAGATCAAACAAAATAATTTTATTTTATTATTCTTTTTCATTCAACCAGAAGAATATATATAAGTTCTATTAAATGAAGAATATAAGTTCTACTGAATGAATTCCTTGATCTAAATTATAAAGTATTTAATCTAGGGCCAGACTCTCATCCTATGAACTTCAAGAAATTTTTCAAGATTAACACAGTGCATTCTTAAGTAGATTTGTAACTGATATGATGGCAACTCAAATGAATCTAAATACGTTCTCATCTTCCATCAAAAATAAATGGAATTGTTTCAATGAGCAAAATGTAGGTGACAGTCATAGCTGAAACATCATAATAATATAGTATTCCCCTTCTGTGGCAAAATGAAGCTTCTACTTATGCCTAGTTCAAAAATAAATCTGAATTTTATATTTCTTGACCAAAACAAGAATTATAATTACAAAATCAGCATTTGGAAAAGTTTCAATACTTTATCAATAAACAAATGAAACAGTAACACAGTTGACCCTTGAACAACATAGGTTTGAACTGTGTGGGTCCACTTACATGTAAATTTTTTCAGTAAATACCATTAGCCCTCCATATTCTTGGGTTTCATATCTGTGGAGTCAACCAAACATGGAAAACAGTATTTCTAATCATGCAGAGGCTGACTGTATGCATGGTTCTATGCTATTTTATTTGAGGTATTGAGCATCTTGGATTCTGGTATCCAAGGCGGGGTCCCAGAACTAATCCCCCATGGATAATGAGTGACAACTATAGTTTATTTTAGGAGTCAAAAGTTATACGTGAATTTTCGACTGCACAAAGGTTGATGCCCTTAACCCCGCATTGTTCAAGGGTCAACTACATTTATAAATGTTTTATATTCTGTATCCTCTAAGTACCCATTGAGAGGAACAATTCAATAGTATGAATTTGTAATATTCTATACTTCATTTATTTATGAACTCAAAGTGAAGATATAATTAATTCAATATCTTAAAAAATATAGCCACTAGTAAAAAATGAACAGCATGAATGACAATTCTTATTTTTGCTTTAGTTCAATTGAAAATATAATATGAGTAATGAAGAAGAGAAAAGTAAATGTATGTATGTGCGTATAGGTATATGTGTGTGTGTCTGTGTGTGTGTAGTTATTTCTCACATAATGCAAATGACAGTTGATAGAGTGGCTGTTATTACTGCTGGAAAAATGAAAATAAATAAAATTTCCCGAAGCAGTCCTATATTAAAAGTATATAGCTCCCAAAGTTACTAGTAACTATATGAATGCTAAAAAGAGCCAGATGCTATGGTGCTGCTCAGCATGCACCCACTCAGCATACTTTGTTGCCCAGCATACTTTGGCTTGTTCTCCACCAAGTACTACAGTGGGAGGCTTGTAATTAATGGCAACTTTGAAGCCAGTGGGGCACCAGTCCATAAACTTGATAGTACACTCGTCTTGATGGTGGCAATGGCAACACGACATTTTTGGAAATCATGTAACCCACGGTACGACAGACAGCAAGCCATGTATTTACAGTAGTGAGGGTCACATTTCACCACCTGTGATACATGCTCAAAGCATGCATTGGTGATCTCTGCTACAGAAAGCTATTCATGGTAGTCTTTCTCAGCAAAAATGACAGGGTCATGTGTGGCCAGTGGTTAGTGGATGCAGGGATAGGGCACCAGGCTGGTCTGGAATTCTGTCATATCAACATTCTGGCACCATCAAATCTCAGGGAAACAGTGATGGAGGATACAATTTGACCTATCAATCTATTCAAGTTAGTATTGGTTGGTGCGTAATATAAATGTTCCTATGACAGATATCATAGATGGCCTCATTTTCAACCATGAAGGTACAGAGTGCTCCAAGGTAGTGAGGGTGGTGAGGATGGATTAGTAGGGCTCAACTACAGCTGTGGAAATCTGAGGGCTGGGTGAGAACTCCAGCATGGACTTCTTGTCATAATCAACAGAGAGATATTCCATTAGCAGGGAGGTTAACCCAGAACCAGTTCTCCACCAAAGCTATGGAAAACCAAGAAGCCCTGAAGACCTGTACACTGGTCAGCTAGCTTCCAAATTTGGTCCAAGACAAGGTCAATCAATGATCTCCTTGCCAATGGAGAAGTACCCAAAAGCAAAGTTATGGCAGCATCTTCCTTGCCTATGGTGAGCTGCTCAAGGTAGAAGAGCTGACAGTAGGTGCCAGCACAAACTTCATGAATGACTATGGGCTCCAAGTCTACAAACACTGCCCTGGGCACATGCTTGCCAGTGCCTGTCTCACTGAAGAGAGTATTGAAGGAGTCATCACCCCTAACCACCAATGCTTATCACATGGCATCTGGATATCAGTCTGGATGCCATGCTGTAGGCAGCAGAGCTCCCAGCAGCCACTTCCAGTCTAAACACCAGCCTAGCCAACATGAATGGAGATGCACTTACACATGATTGCTGCTTTATGGCTACCAAGCAGATAGCTGAGAGGAAGAGAAGAGATTGCTGCTTCTTATACCATGAATCTTAGGCAGTCAATGTAAGAGAACTTGCCTATCTACACTTTATTCTAACAGTATTATCAATTATAGTCATTATGTTTTAAATTATCTTAGATATTATACATCTTTTGGCTAAATGTTTTTACCCTGTTACCTACCTCTCCCTATTTCCCCTACCTCCCAGCTTCTGGTAACCACTTTTCTACTCTGTTTCTATTAGCTTGAAGTTTGTCTGCTTATTTATTTCACAGATAAGTGATACTATAAAGTATCTGTCTTTCTCTGTCAGGCTCATTTCATTTAGCAAGGAGTCTTCAAGATCCATGTTGTCATTAATGGCAGGATTTCCTTCTTTCTCGTGGCTGAATAATACTTCATTGTGTGTATATAGATATAGGGACAGATATTAGATAGATATTAGTATTGATATAGATGATATAAATGATATATATATATATATAAAGATAGAAATAGAGATAGTCATCCTGTTGTCTTCTTTATCCATTCATCTACTGATGGACACTAAAACAAACAAACAAACAAACAAACAAAAACCACTGAGTGTGTTACAGAAGAACTACTGACCTGGCCAGAACTGCAAGCAGGCTGGGATACCTACTTTGTATCATGTATATGATGTCCAGAACCCATACTTTAAAATTTATATCAAAACTTACTTCTGAAGGGTAAGAAAAAATGGCGTAGATGATAGAGGCTTTGTTCATCCCTCTTGAGGCCACATCAAAGTTGTGACAGAAACACGGAGCAAATAATAAGCAAAGTCGACTGGGATTTAGATGAACAGAAGCACAACTAGGGAGAGAAATAAAAAATCCCTGCAATGGTAGAAGGCAGGGAGAGGCAAAGACGTGAGGCTGCCTAGTACCGAGCAGCTGAGTGGGACAGAGGCAGCAGCAGCTAGAAGCTGCAGATGCCATTTAGAGGGGCCATGTCCACAAGTGGACTTTGGCGGTGATAGGCATGCTTGCTCTGAGCACCAGCGCCTGGTCAGCTACATGAGGGGCAGCAGGAATTTACAGGGAGACACCTAGTTGTCAGAGTGAGGGCCAGAGGCAAGGCTTGCTCCCAGGCAGAAGTGCTGGCAGTATCCATTGTTCCTCTGTTGAGCCCTCCCCACTCCCAGTGTTCAGACTCTGCACCCTGATAGCTGAGACATTTAACAGGATAATAGAAGTCACTCTGCCAGAAGATTCCCTGAAACTCCACCTCCCCCAACTCATGGCTCCACCTAAGCTACATCTAGTTATGTCCTCTGCGAATCTAATACTCCTTCCTGAGCAGAGCCAAGACTCACACTGGTGGCAGCTGACCTCAGTTTCTGGCATGGTCTATTGAGGCAACTATAAGCACAGCACCTGTGGATTGCTTGCTGAATCTTAACAGGTGGCCCCTGAGGGACAGAGGCTTGGGGTAAATTTGGCCTACTGTTGAACTCCTCTCAGGACTACACAAAGCCACACTTATTAGACTGGGAGACTTAGGAGATTTGCTTAGTACATAGAAACAGATACAGAAAGGCAGCCAAAATGGGAAAACAAAGAAGCAGAACCCATATGAGAGAACAGAACAGAGATCCAGGAATAATGGAGTCAAGAAATCTACCAGACACAGAGTTCAAAACACTGGTTATAAAGATACTCAAGAACTTAGGGGAAGTGTAAATGAATTCAGTGAGAACTTTAACAAAGAGATAAAAAAAAAAAAACATAAAAATGGAAATTGAAATTATGTAAGGAACCAGTCAGAAATGAAGAACACATTATCTGAGAAGAAGAGTATATTAGAATGAATAAACAAAGTGGATAAAGAAGAGGATTGAATCACCGATACAGGGCATGAGGAAGCCAAGAACACTCAATCAGAATGGCAAGAAAAAAGAAACCAAGACTATAAAAATTTAAGGAACCTATGAGACACAATTAAATGTAAAAATATCCATGTCATAGGGGTACCTGAAAGAAAACAAGAAGTTGAAGAGCTATTAAACACTCCTCGCACTCCTTCAACTACTAGGAGCCACTAAGAACAAAGAAGGCAGATTGGACAACCAACAGCTCAGTCCAGGCTGAACAATAAAGTTCATCTCCTACACAAAACCACTCTGTCAAGACTAAGATAGGTGGCTGTTTTATCTAATGCACAGAAACCAACACAGAGAATCAAGGAATTGAAGAAATAAGAATGTTTCAAAAAGAAGAACAAAAACTCCAGAAAAAAAATGTTAATGAAACAGAGATAAGTAATTTACTTAATAGAGTTAAAAATAATCAAAAGATGCTCACCAGCATCAAGAGAACAATGCATGAACAAAGTGAGAAATTCAACAAATAAAAAATGTAAGTAAGTACCAAACAGAAATCATAGTTGAAAAATATAATAATATAATAGAGGAGTTCAACAGTAGCCTAGATGATGTAAAAGACAGAATCGGTGAACTGAAGACAGGGCAATGGAATTCATTCAATGATAGAAGCAAAGGGGGGAAAGACTGAAAAAAGAGTGAAGATAGCTTAAGGGACTTATGGGATCCATCAAGCTGACCAAATCAACAACCTAACTTTACACCTTAAAGAACTAGGGGGAAAAAACTAAATTAAGTCCAAAGTTACTAGAAAAAAAAGTAAATAACAAAGATCAGAGCGAAAATAAATGATACAGAGAATTATAAGACAACAGAAAAGATAAGTGAAGCCAAGAGCTGGTTTTCGAAAAGAAACACAAAACAGACAAAACTTTAGCTAGACTTATGAAGAAAAAAAGAGCACTTGAGCAAATAAAATTAGAAATGAAAGAGGAAACATTACAACTGATACCACACAAATACAAAGAATCCTAAAAGACTACTTTGAAGAATTATATGCCAACAATTTGGACAATCTAGAAGAAATGGATAAATTCCTAGAAACATACAATTTATCAAGACCGAATCATGAGGAAATAGAAAATCCAAAGAGACTTATTACTAGCAAGGAGATTAAATCAGTGATTGAAAACTTCCCAACAAACAAAAATCCAAAACCAGGTGGCATCTCTGTTGAATTCTACCAAAATTTAAAGAAGAATTAATACCAATCTTTTTCAAAATCTTTCAAAAAATAGAACATCATTACCCAGATACCAAAACCAGACTAGAACACTGTAAGAAAAGAAGATTACTGCCCAATATCCCTGATGAACATGGATGCAAATGTCTTCACCAAAATATTAGCAAACAAAATTTGACAATATACCGAAAGGATTATACACCATGATCAATTGGGATTTATTCCAGAGATGCAAGGATAATTTGACATCCACAAATAAATCATTGTGATACATAACATTAACAAACGAAGGCAAAAAATCACATGATCATCTCAATAAATACAGAAAAAGCATCTAAAAATTCAACATCCAATCATGATATAAATTCTCAAAACCGGGTATATAGGATACATATCACAATACAATAAGGGCCACATATGATGAGTCACACCTAATATCATACTCAAGGTAAAAAGTGAAAGCTTTTCTCTAAGATCAGAAACAAAACAAGGATGCCCACTCTTACCACTTTACTGGAAGTCCTAGCCAGAGCAATTAGGAAAGAACAAATAAAAGGCATTCAAATTAGAAAGAAAGAAGTAAAACTGTCTTTTTTGCAAATGACATATTATATATAGAAAGCCTTAAAGACTCTACCAAAAAACTATTAGAACTAATCAACAAATTCAGTGAAGTTGCAGGATACAAAATTAATATGCGAAAATCAGTTGCATTTCTGTACACTAAGAACAAACCTTCAGAAAGAGAAATTAGGAAATTAATCCAATTTAAAATTACATAAAAATAATAACTAGAAATAAATTTAATCAAGGAGGTAAAAGATCTATCCATTGAAAACCACAGGACATTAAAGAATACACAAATAAATGGAGAGATACTGTGTGTGCATAGATTGGAAGAATTACTACTAGTAAAATGTCCATACTACCCAAAGCAATCTATAGATTCAATGTGATCCTTATAAAAATTCCAATGGCATTTTTCACAAAAATAGGAAACACAACCCTAAAATTTGTATGGAACTACAAAAAGCCCTGGATAGCCAATGTAATCTTGAGAAAGAACAAAACTGGAGGTATCATGTTCCCTAATTTCAAACTATATTACAAAGCTATAGTAATCAAAATAGTATGGTATTGGCATAAAAAGAGACACACAGATTAGAGAAACAGAATAGAGAACCCATAAATAAACCCATACAGATACAATCAATTAATTTACAACAAAAGAACGAGAGAATGTAAAATGAGAAAGGATAGTCTCTTCAGTAAATGGTGCTGGAAAAACTGGAGAGCCATATGCAAAGAATGAAACTTGACCCCTTACACTATAATAAAAATCACCTTAAAATGGATTAAAGATTTTAATGTAATACCTGGAACTGTGAAACTTCTGGAAGAAAACAAAGGGGGTAATATTCTTAACATCAGTCTTGGCAATGATTTTTTGGATTTGACACCAAAAGCAAAGGCCCAAAAAGCAACAATAAACAAGTAGGACTACATCAAAATAAACATTTCTGCTCAGCAAAGGAAACCATCAACAAAAGGAAAAGCAACCTATAGAATGAGAAAATATATTTGCAAATAATACATTGTTTTTTATTAAAAATTATTGGGGTGACATTAATAAAATCAAATAAGCTTCAAGTGTACAATTCAACAGTATGTCATATATATATTGCATTGTGTGTTCACCACCCAAAGTCAAATTTCCTTTGGTCACCATATATTTGCCCCCTTTTACCCTTATTTACCTCCCCCTCCCCCCTTCCCTCTGGTAACCACTAATCCATAGTCCATGTCCATGGGTCTCTATTTGTCTTGTTCATTTGTTGCTTTCAGTTTTATATCACATATATGAGTAAAACTGTATGATTCTTAACTTTTCTATTTTGCTTATTATGATTATCTAAGACCCATCCATGTTGTTGCAAATGACAGCATTTCATCTTTTCTTATGGCTGAGTAATATTCCATTATTATGTGTGTATGTATATGTATATGTGAATGTATGTGTGTGTACACACACACACGCACACACACACACACCACTTTCTAATATATACAATCATCTATCATAGGACACTTCAGTTGCTTCCATTTCCTGGCTACCATGAATAATGCTGCTCTATGAATACCAGGGTGCAGATATCTTTGCAGGTTTGGATAAATACCAAAAAGAGAGATTGCTGGATCATACGGTAATTCAACTCTTAGTTTTTTGAGGAAACTATATACTGTTTTCCACAGTAATTGTACCAATTTTCATTCTCACCAGCAGTGTATGAGGATTCCTTTTTGCTCACAACCTCTTCAACACTTGTTACTACTTGTCCTGTTGATGGTGTAAGGTGGTATCTCATTGTAGTTTTGGCAAATCATACATCTGATAAGGGGTTAATATCTAAAATACATAAAGATCTCACATGACTCAATAACAGAAAAACAAACAATCCAATCAAAAATGGACAGAGAAACTGATTAGACATTTTTCCAAAGACATACAAATGGCCAACAGGTACATGAAAAGGTGATCAATATCATTAATCATCAGGGATATGCAAATCAAAACCACAATGAGCTATCACTTCACACTTGTTAGCATAGTTATCATCAAAAAGACAAGAAATAACAAATTTTGGGCAGGATGTGGAAGAAAGAAGAACCTTATGCACTGTTAATAGAAATGTGAATTGGCACATGGAAAACAGTATGGAAGGTCCTCAAGAAATTAAAAACGGTATTACCATATTAGCAATCCTACTTCTGGATATATATCAAAGGAAACGAAAACAGCATATAAAAGAGATATCTGCACTCCCATGTTCTTTGTAGCATTGTTCATAATCGCCAAGATATGGGAGCAACCTAATATCTGTACTTTTAATTTAAATCAGAGGGCCTGCCTGATTCAGAGGTTTTTAAATGGCTATTCTATTCTCAGCTCTTAAGTAGAGATTTCTGTGTCAAAAATGTAAATCTCTGGTTCCACCAGGAGAGGGATCAGTTGGCCCTCTCCTTTAGGCCTTAGGTCTTGTTGGTCTCATCAGCCTACTCTTTGTCTCTCATTCAAGACAGCAGCAGCAGGACCAAAGGTTATAACTTCAATAGCAGTAAGAGTGGCAAAAGGAAACTAGCATAGAAGGGTATACAATACTAACTACCCTGTTAAAATGGATTCACAGGATCTTTCATACCTCAAGAGCCTGACTTACTTTCTTCTGGACATTGCAATTCACTGAGAAAAATGACAGAAATACCAAATTTGATAGCAAGTTAGAGTTTTTCAGTCCTAGAAACCATATTTGATAAGATATAATTTGGAGCTGGGAGAAAAACCTTAAAGATTGAATTCTAGCCTTCATTTTATATATAAGAAAATAGATTCAGAGAGGCTCAGTGATTATCCAAGGTTAATTAAGTTTAATTTTAAAGAGCTGTAAACATTTTTCAAGCTTTTCTTTAACAACTTTTGCATGGGAAAAAGAAGTGAAGATCTGCCCAAACTTTTTAAATGAATTCTTTTAAAAGTTGCCATTTTCTAATTTGTCCAATGCAGTCTAGCTAGAAGTCAATAAATAAAAGAAAATGAAATTATTATTCTGTTTAATGAAAATAAACAGAGAAGAGAAGCCTGCTTATTGACATAAATAATCCCTCATACTTGTACCAGTGTTCTTGATATCAAGAAATTCAAGGAAAGGAAAATAATGGAAAATGACTTCCCAAACTTCAAGGAAATATTTTTCTTTTAGAGTTTCTGAAGAAAGTAGATAAAGACAAGACAACCTGTGAATTGAGACATTCTCAGAAAATTGTTTGAAAGACAAATGGGTTTGTTCCATTGCCATACAAGGAAAATAAATCAGACTTTATGAAATATGCTTGAAAGTCCCATCCTTTCCACACCTATCTTCATTAGTACAATAAAATGTAAAAGTGAAAATATAAAAATAAAAAAGGTATCACTGGTTATGATGAAAATGCTTTTGGTTCCACTAAGATTTACACTAAATTTCTTAGGAAATGCTTTATTTTTCCATTTATCTAAATGATTTAACTGCTACCATCCCAAAGTAGCAATTAAAAGAAATCATTTAGATAAATGGCTCATCACTCACTTTTTTACCATAAATTCCAGTGTCCCTCATCTTTATTAACAAATTATTTCCAATCCAAAGATAAAAATATAAAAACTGACTAAGCTTTTTGATAGAAGTTGTAACTCTGTAGTAGTGAAAAAAAAAAAAAGACAAAGCAAAGTAGTAACACAAATATGATAGCAAGGAACTGAATAAGCCTTTTCAAGCCAAGTTTAATGCCAAAGAAGGTATATCTAACATTCACCTTGTTTTTTCTACTCTTGGAATGAATTCCTACTCTGAGCGAGAATAACAATGACAATAAATCTAAAGGGAGACAAGAAATTTTGAGGAAGCTATTTATACCTTTTTCTTCATAACATACAGCAAAGCTTAACACTCAATAGCATAACACATAATAGCTTATTAATTAAAATATCTCACTAGACTATTTAAAAACCACAGCCTCTGGTGGTTTAAGTGAAACATATTTATTGCCTCTTGGAAAACCCTACAATTGCCCTGAGTTTTTCTGTCAATATTTTTAACCTTCTTTGTTATTTTGATATACTTACCCTTTTTCTAAAATGTACTTTGCAATAAATTTGCAAGTATTTATCATAGTAAATTCAATTTATAAACCTCTGTCCCTAAAAGAAAAATCATTCTAAATTTATTTTACGTTCAACAGAAATCTGTTTAGTTGCTTCATTTATATACTTAATTTTATAAAATTCCTTGCATTTTTATAAATTTCAGACAGCAGGACACAAGACAGACAAAGTGAGAGAAAGTGAGGGAGTAGATTTTGCAATAGAATCCTGCCTGAGCCAATTCTCACTAGTCTTTTGGCAAAAGGCCTGTGTATGAACTTTTTCCAAGACCTCAGTCTGAAAGGCAGCCAAAGACTCTACAAAAGAACAGAACCAAAATGGCTTATTACCTTTCACCTTTGACCTTTTACCCAGTTACCTCATACCTTGTGAACTTGAAATCTTGTGAGAGAATGTTTAGCCATCCTGTTTACAAACAGTCTATTTATTCCACAGGAACAGCTTAGCAGGACATATCCAGGTCACCTGACCTTGGGTTGTCACAGAAACCATGAGCCTCAGACTCCTCTTGTAATTAAGCTAAAACTGCAATATTTTGACTGGTTGAAATTACTTTTATGTTGTACACTTCACCAAAGTATTAACACACAAAACATGAAAGCAATCATATTTGAACTATAAGTGGAATAAGACATGATTTCCATGGAAGAGAGAAAAAGCACAAATTTTTAACCTTATTACAATTAATTTCAACTACTACACTACCCTAGATCTTGCTAAATTTGTCAGTTCACAACAAAAATCACACAATCTTTAATTATTCATGTGTTTTCAAAACTCCAGTTTTTCTTTTAGTCAGACTTAACCTTACATTAGCCATTTACCTGAAGAAATTACTTTATTAAATTCATAATCTCCAGAATGTTTGAACTAATCCTTCAAGGCTGCTGCTTTGATCGTTTTAGCAACTCTTTTGAAAGAGATTATATAACTAATTAATTCTCAACAAATTATTAGTGAGTATAAGTATAGCCAGGTTTCTTTTTTAAATGAAAATTGATTTTAAGAATAAATAAATTAGTGAAAAATCACATTTCAAAGAGTCCTTTATTATCCGATGGGTTTATTTTCAGGAGTTACTTTTTTATTTCCTTACTGTTCTCAAAATATAATTACAATTGCCAAAATAAAATATAATTATATGTAGACAACTTATTAGAAATATCTGTTATCTGTAATAAGTACAATGTCAATGAATTTTCTTACCTAAATAAAACTGTATCATTGTATCTACCTATGTAGTCACCACTAAAGAAAAATTAATTGCATTGATACTTTGAAACAGTGAAGTTGATTTGATAATTTATCACTTGATAAATAGTAATATGGTTTTTAATTTAGGAAAAGAGCTTCCTTTCTTTAAAGATGATCATGATGATGATGATGATGATACATAACATTTATTGAATGAGCTAAATACTGTTAGAATTACTTTACATGAATTGTCTGATTTAATCTTCACAACAACCCTACGAAATAGATACCATTACCATTCTTGTTTTGTAGAAGAGTAAAGTGAGCCTAAAGAGGTTAGGTCACACCTCTAGTTAAGAGGAAGATGTGGAATTTGAACTGAAATCAGGTGACAACTTTACTGCTTCTCAAACCTTGGATGGCCCTTAGAAAATAACTTACCAAACATACAAGTAAAATAACATTATTATTTATAATTATAATACTTGTATACCACTTTATACTTTATAAAGCACTTTCATAAATATCTCATTTGGGTCTCATAATAATCCTGTGAGGTAATATCATCATTCATATTTTACAAATAAAGAAGCTAAAGAAAGGTTAACTGATTTTTCCAAGGTCACCTGGCTAATAAGTTAATAGAGTGAGAATGTCAATTCCAGGTCTTTTAATACCATATGTTTTTCATACTATAATGAGTCTCCTTATTTCACGCTAAAATTTTTTTAAGATGGAATATTATTCACTCAATGACAAGTAAAATAATTTCCAATAAGATTAATATAATAGGAAAGTAAAGTCTTCTCAATTTAACATTAAAAGAAAGCAATTATAATGAAGCATTTTAGTGAAAATAAATCCCATTTCCATATTCTAAAATCATGTATTTCCTCTGAGATATCAAAAGATACTCCCATGACCCTGCCAGGAATAGAGGATTACCTAGGAAATAACTAAATTAGGACCAGATTGGTATAAAAGCTATACCAAGTGTTTGATTTAGAACTCTACTGGCCCATCTCCCATAAACACTAATATAGGCTTTACCACTACGTGGATTATCAACAAGGTTAGGATAGGCATATTATATGGAAAATCATTTCCCAAACAGGACTCTCTTAACTTGTGGTTCTCTATTTGTCCCAAAGCCAACAACTATTTCACAAATTACAGGTTTTAAAACAGGTACTTATAAGAGTAGGAAGCAGTATCTTTTCCAAATGACTGAATATGACATCTGTACAGCAGGAAGTACATTAAGGAAAGTTAGTCCATGGGTTACTGGAGCAAGAGGTTTTAAGAGGCCCTCCTTCAACTGACCAAAAGACCTACTAGAGAGAAATTGAAGAAATAGGCCTTACCTTTGCTCATTTATGATAGAGACTCTCTTTTTGGCTATGTCTGCAGCATAGCTATAGCCATTACAAAATTTTTTTTACAAAAGTAAAGAAAAATATAAAAGAGAAGAAAAAAAAGAAAAAAATTAAAGTAATGTAAAAAGAAATATATAAGAAAAATGTTAAATACTTGTTCTTTAAAAAAATAAATACAAAATAACAATTTCAAAGGGAAATTAAAATGGAGGTCCTTAGAGAAAAAGTTCCTTTTATGATTAATGAAGAGGAAAAATTTAAACAATCAGCATACGACATGACAACATGAAACTTTGAAACATTGTTAATAAACTGGTATAAATCTGGGGAAAAAAAGACAAAGAAAGAGAAAAATAAAGCAACTTATTTACAGGCAGGCCAGTGTCACATGATCCTAAGACCCATATGGATTAGCATATGGTAAGCTTTTTTGGCAAGCCTACCATGTGCAACCAAAAAAGCAGATCAGTTAGTCCCTCGAATATGCCTCAAGACCATAAATGTGCTCAGGGCTGCCAATTAACTTACTAAATTTCTATGTGATAAGTTTATTTTGAATGTTTTAAAATCATCACTAGTATTATTTCAAAAAGTATATATTATAGTTGTCATTGATTTTATACACACACGCACACGTGTGTGTATGCGAAAATGTTGATTGGGGGACTGTTGGTAAACGTGCCATAAAAAAAAAAAAATGAGGAGTCATCAACATTGGCTATTCTCTTTGACCAAGGCAGAATATGCTTGATGAGTGTGTGTTATCTGTTTTAAAAAAAGTACAAAAAAGGTTAATGCTAAGGCCTATTCTTCATAAAGATGTTTCTGGATTCCATTTCTTTTTATTTCTTTGTATTCCAAGGGCTGTAGCCCACTCTGCAGATACTGCTTGCAAAGCCCATCATTCTTTGCAGTTCTAATGCTTTACCAAATAGGCTCAAGGGGCTGTCCTCATGGAATCCTATCTGACTGCCAGCATCCACTTACCATTCTGACATTTCAGTACTGAAAATTGCTTTGAAGTCTTCAGTGTTTCCTCTATAATGCAAAAAGAAGTCGTTTTAATATGATTTCTGACACAACTCAAAAGTGACCTTTCATGGTTTTAGCAAATTGGGCTAAAATCTAAAGCAAGAACATGTCCTAGAAATGTGCATGCAGAGATAAAGAATTTTTCCTTTTAAAACAATCTGAAATATATACACATACTCACAAGTAGTCATTTTTTGCCCAATGGAATATATAATAAAATGGTTGTGATACAATTGAAATTGAGAGATTCAAGCAGGGAGGGGAGAGAGGGAGGAAGCATGGGAACACCACTAAAGGAAGAGAGTCACTCTATTCTACTGTACATATAAGTACATGAGTGTTTATGATGACACACATATGGCTGGCTGGTTTAATAGGAGAAAATGGGTCTCTCACTTTACCAGTTTAGAAAAAAATGCTTCAAAACACTTTCCAACATTAGTGCTCACTTCATTTCTCCCACTTCAGGTTTCCCCAACTCCCTGTAAGGGTTCACCAATGCCCCCACCCTCCATTTGCAGACTCTGTTCCTACCCTTGTATTTGAGTTCATTTTAACCTAGGTAAGAACTTAGTACATTTATATTTAGTCATTCACCACCTTGAGGTGGGGGAGCACAGAAGGTCAGGATGCAAAGGCTGATCAATTGATTTCCATGAGCCTCCCTCTTCCCATGTGATAAACAGTCAACTGCTTCCTATACGCCTGCTCCCTTAAATTGGAATTACCAAATCAGTCTCTTATTGCTATGCTTGGTACAACTGTGGGACCTTTCTACTTTATCCTGAATTCCATGAACAAGAGTGTTTATTCAAAGTACAATTAGAGATAACTGAATATTTGAACATCATACCATTGTCCCTCAGAACTTCTTCATTCCTCTGATATTAGGACAGCAATCCTAGCACATGTCCTGCCCTAGAAATAAAATCTAGTGTCAGCCCCAGCCTCTCCATCCTATGTTAGCAATCTGGCCAGAGTATCTCACGAACAAGCAGGACCAGGACTAAGATAAGAAGAGCTAGGCACTCACCTTAAGTGCAAATTTAAGAGGGTGCCAAAAAACTCAGCAATAAAGATAAATAAGATTTTAACACAACATTTTAAACAATCAAAATTACTGCAAAATAATCTACGATGAATTAAAATCCAAATTTTAAATAAAATACATAGTTAATATTACTGATTTTTCTTTTTGCCTCAGGTACCAAATAGGCGTACCTTGTTTTATTGCACTTCACTTTATTGCACGGCACAGATGTTGAATTTCTTTACAATGTGAAAGCAAGACCCTTTAACCAGCAAAAAGATTATGACTCACTTTACTGTGATACTCACTTTATTATGGTGGTCTGGAACCAAACTCACAATATCTCCAAGGTATGCCTGTACAGCACAACACTGTTAGTTATTCTGTCTTTATTTAAATTTTTGACATTCTGTTCATTGTGGATTTTGTGCCTGAAGCAAGTGCATTGCTCACCTTACCCTAGTTACAACCCTGACAAGTGCAGTCATGTGCCACAAAAGTGATGTTTAGGTCAACAATAGCCCACATGTGAGATGGTGGTCCCATAAGATTATAATGGAGCTGAAAAATTCCTATTGCCTAGTGACATCATATTTGTCCTACTGTTGTGGCACAATCCATTATTCACATGTTTGTGGTGATGCTGGCATAAACGAACACATTGCATTGCCAGTCGTATAAAAGCATAATCCATATAATCACAGTAGCAGGCTATACCATCCAGATTTGTGTAAGTACAACTTTATGGTATTCACACAACAGTGAAATCACCTAACGATGCATTTCTCAGAACATATCCCTGTCATTAAGTATCGCTTCATTGTGCTAGTATAAAAAAAATTATATGAAAAAATGTGATCTGAATAGTAATATGCATGAACAGAAACTGATTTAGAAAATTTTCTGTAGTTGTAATATAAAACTTGATATAAATTAGTATGAAATAAAATTTGTGAAAATATGACATTTTATTCAAACCTCCAAATTTTAAATTATAAACTATCTTCTTGAACTACTATTTACAGTAATGAAAGGCTAAGTTATTTAGACATTGGCATTATCAGCATTTGGGGCTAGATAATTCTATATTGTGGGAGGCTGTCATATGCACTGAAGAATGTTTAGAAGCATCACTGGTTTCTACTGACTAGATGCCAGTAGCTCCCCTAACCCTAATTGTTAAAAAAAAAAAAAAAAATGTCTCCACACATTGCCAAACATCCCTTGGGGGAGCAAAACCATCCCAGCTGAGAAGCACTACTTAAGACCATCCCTCCTACTAAAAACTAAAATTAAAGAATGTTTTAAAAATGCAATCACTTTAAATCACTGAGCTGACATAATGGGGAACCATCGGGCCAAATTCTGGTTGAAATATCAAACTCAAGGCTATCTCTCGAGAAAGCTGAACATCAAACACCTAAGCCAATTTTGCTTTGAGGACATTTGTTAGTTGGCAAATTTAAGCTTCAATTTTAAAATATTAAAGGTATAAAAACCTCATATAAGGTGAGATGTCTAATAGAAAAACCTCTCCATATTAAGTTGAACCTCAAAGACAATATCTAGAATGAAATCTGTCTCCCTATTCCCAATCTTATTCCTAAGGCTTCAGGGAAGGTTGTTTTGGCATTTAAAGCCACAGAGGGAAAAAAGAAAAGTAAAAGAGTGGGAACCTCTGTTGTTAGACGGAAAAGCATGAAATTGGACCCCTATCTTATACCACTCAAAAAATTAACTTGAAATGGATTAAAGGTTTATGAAACCATAAAAATCTCAGTGTTTTATTATTAAAACTCTTTGGCCCTTATGGGAATCTGCTGACCAGGTTGTCATTAACCTGGGTTGACTAGGGAACCTCAATCTGGTTGAATGTTCCTAAATTCTTTGGCAAAAGCAAATGCAAATCCTCCCTATTGGAAGTTAACTTTGTTGTAAGCCTCCAGATCTTTCCAAATAATTTTGTAGCATCAATGAGAAAGATAACCAAGCATGCAGGGAAACAAAGAACCACTAGCAAAAGCCTGTGTGTATGAAAGACAACTGAGAGAGACCCATTCAGACTTCAAATATTAGACCCATCAGACACAAATTATAAAACTACGCTTACTACATTTTTTAAATGGTGTGCTTAAAAATACCTGGTCTAGGAAAATACAAAAATTGAAAAAGCAGATTTGAAAAAGAATCAGATGGAATTTCTAGAAATGAAAAATATGATTGAAATTTAAAACTCAATTTTTGCAATTTATATATCTATTAAGGGGCAATATCCAAAATATATAAATAACTAGTACAATTCAATAGAGGTAAAACAAATAACCTGATTAAAAAATGGGCAAAGGATCTGAATATACATTTTTCCTAAGAAGACATACAAATGGCAAATGGATAATCATCAGGAAAATGCAAATCAAAAACCATAAGATCTATCACACCTGTTTGGAAGACTATTAGCAAAAGACGAGAAATAACAAGTGTTGGTGAGGGTACAGAAAAAAGGGGCCTCTTACACGCTGTTGTTTGAAATATAAATTGACACAGCTATTATGGAAAAAAGTATAGCGGTTCTCGAAGAAATTAAGAATAGGGCTACCACATACCTAGCAATCCTACCTATGTATATATCCAAAGAAAATAATAAAATCTTTATCTCAAAAATATATCTGCACTCCTAAGCTGATTGCAGTATTATTCAAAATAGCCAAGATATGGAAACAATCTAAGTGTCCATCAATGGATGAATGGATAAAGAATATGTATGTGTATGTGTGCTTACAATGGAATATTATTCAGGAGTTAAAAAGAAGGAAATTCTGTCATTTACAACAATATGGATGAACCTGGAGGACATTATGCTAAATGAAATAAGTCAAAGAGAGAAAGACAAATACTGTATGATCTCACTTACATGTGGAATCTAAAAATTCAAACTTATAGAACCAGAGAGTTAGAACAGTGATTGCCAGGGGTGAGGGTGGGGAAAATGGGGACATGTTGGTCATAGAGTACAAACTTTTAGTTATAAGATAAATAAGCTCTGAGGACCTAATGTACAACATTATAGTTAATAATACTATATTGTATACTTGAAATTTGATGAGAGTGTATCTTAAGTGTTATCACAAAAAAAAAGGTAACTATGTGAAGTAATAGATACATTAATCAACTTGATTGTGGTAATCATTTCACAATGTATTCGTATATTAAATCATCATGTTATACACCTTAAAAAGTAAATTTTAAAAATTATGATTTGCAATTAAGAAGTTATTGTGATACATACTATACATACTGTGTATATAGAGCCACACAATCTGACATTAGTGAAGCAAATATTCATAACTGAAATAATGGCCACAAATGAGTGGTCATTTTATTCACATGCTACAGGCTGAATGTCTGTGTCCCCCAAAAGTTTATATGTTGAGGTCCTAATCCCAATTTGATGACATTTAAGGTAGGGCCTTTGTGAGGAAACTAGGTTTTGAAGATAGAGCCCTCATGAATGGTATTAGTGCCCTAATAAGAAAAAATATGGAAAATATGATCTCTCTCTCCACCGTGTGATCATATGGCAAGATGATGGCCATTTCCTAAACAGGAATAGGGCCCTCACAAGATAATGAATCTGCTAGTACTTTGATCTTGGACTCCCCAGCCTTCAGAACTGTGAGAAACAAATGTCTCTTGTTTAAGCCACCCAGTTTATGGTATTTTATTATAGCAGTCTGAATTGACTCAGAAATCTTGCAAAGCAACAACTAATTACTTATGGGACCTAAGACAGAAATATACAAGTATATAAAATTTTGCTAAGCTTTCTTACAGATACACATGTAAAAGACTATGTGTCAAGCAATGTAACTGAGAAAATGTTTGCCAAATTCTTTGGATAAATGCCAAATTTCTAAGCAACCAAGATCAGTATTAACAATTCACACATCACATAACACTATTATTAAGACGTTACTAGTATTTTTTTATCTTTTAGTAGTACATAAATGGTGCATCTTACTATTTTATCAATTAACAGTATTATAGATTCCATAAAAAATAATATTTGAAGACACCAACAAAATTTCCAGGACCAATAAAAGGTACCCACTCACATATTCAAGAAGCCAAAAAAATTCCCAAGCAGTATAAATATAAGGAAATTTATACTTAAACACATTATGAAACTGTTTAAAACCAAAAGGAGAGAGAAAGACCTTAAAGGCAACTGAGGGAGAGGGAGATTACCTTTAAAAGGAGGTCAGATGTCAAGTCCATTGCGCGGAAATTTCAATATCATTAAGATGACAATTCTCCCCAGATTGATTTATCTATTCAATACAATCTCTACCAGAATTTCAACAGCCCTTTTAGCAGAAATGAACAAGATAATCCTAAAATTTATATAGAATTGCAAAAGATCTGAATAGTCAAAACAATTTTGAAAAAGAAGAACAAAACTGGACAACTTATACTTCTCAATTTCAAAACTTAATCTAAAGCTACTACAGTAGTTATCAATACAATGTGATACTGGTACAAGACAGACATATAGATCACTAGAACAGAATTGGGAATACAGAATTAATCTTTATATTCATGATCAACTGATTTTCAACAAAAGTGCAAAAGAAATTCATTGAGGTATAAGAATAGCCTGTTTAATGAGTGGTACTAAGAAAAGTGAATATCCATATGCCAAAAGATGAAGTTAGACATTTATCTCACACTATACACAAAAAGTAACATAAAATAGATCACAAACATAAACATTAGAGCTAAAATAATTAAACTTTTAAAAGAAAACACAGGTGATTATCTTTAAGACCTTGTATTAAGGCAAAAATTTCTTAAATATGATGCCAAAAACATGGTTTATTTAAATTTTTTTTGATAAATAGACCTCAATAAAATTCAAATCTTTTGCATTTTAAAAGACTGATGTTATCTCATAATTGCTGTCCTAAAGCTAAATTATTCAAGGGAAGCAATCTGGTTGTATATCACAAAATGGAGACAATCTAGTAATCTATCTTATTTTACATGGACAATCAAAATAATTCAATATTTCTGTGACCATAAAAAATATATTTTGTCTCCTCCTTTCCACCCAGTCTTCCATTCCCAAGTCTTATGGCCAGGTTGCAAACAAAAGCCCATTTACCATATATTGGTTACTTCGATATACCTAAAGAAGTATAATAATGCTTCTAGATTCCAAATCTAAAGCTACGTCACAGAGGTAAAAAGGCAGCATGTTATGGCACCAGTTTAGTTTATGATCATTTCACAAAATCTATAAAAGTTATAAAAGATTTAAAGTTTTTTTTAATTAATAAACTGATCCTTTTTCTGTTTATAATTCTTTAAGTCCAATTCTACCGAGATGGTTTATATAGTTAAAAAACATCTTTGGAGAATTAATGTTTTGGAAATAATTTTTACATGAATATAATAATTGATTATATATATAACTCTATTTAGGAATAAAATTTTAATCCCATCAAAGATGTTAAATAGCAATTTTAACTACTAGGCACATAATTGATGGCATAGGGAATTAAAAATTAAATTTCAAGGTAGCTAAAGCATAAATGCAAAAACTTTAGATAATTTTAAAGAAAATAAAACACTAAAATAAAAAGCTTATAATTCTGTTTATAAAATTATGTGTAATCATGCATTACTATTCTATATTTTATGTAAATTAATGTAATAGAACATTACTCAAAAAATTTTTTGAAAAACATGTTTAAAGACAATGAAATAGCAATAAAACAACTTTTAGTTATAAATAAATCTTATTCATTAAATAAAATAATGTTAAAAGGTACTGTAACTCTTAGATACTAATTACTCTGCTTTTACATAGCAGGAAAGTATGACAGTACAATTCTGTGATCCTATATATGCAAAGCTTACATTAACTTTGATGATTTTGCCTTTATTAGAAACACAGAATTACTCTATTATACGTAATTTTATTAGTAGTAAGAAAATCTCATAATTTTGTTAAACAATTGGGTTCCTACATTCCCATGCCTGCGAATTTCCAATGCAAGAACCTCACTTTGCTAATTTGAAAGTAGAACTGACCCCCTGGATTCAGTTTTATGAATGAAAAGATTCAAGATTAAGGTCACTATGGACCCTTTTCCTACTCAAAAAGATACCCTTTTAATAATCATTAAATTGCTCCACATTTTTAAGTTTGCAACTTTGTGGCCTTATTTGGTATTGAAAACTAAATTTCCTTCAAAATAAAAATGTTAAATATATACAATTCCACCATAATGTATTTTTTAAGTACTATGAAAGTAATGTAATTGTTTCTGGAACCTAGGCTCAGGCAACTGCTCAAAGAGCCTATAGAACCGATATCAGTAGGAGTTTTATGCCTACAAAAACATTCTAAAGATTTTTTTTTAATCTGAAAAATAACGTCATTACTGTGAATTTCACCCTGGGATACAAAGGCAGAAATTACATTACGTTGTTAAAATATTAGCAGCCACATTTTATTTTTTGAAAAGGCAATTTAGTTTTCCTAAAATAAAGAGTTGATTATAGCTCTTATTACTGTTACAAGAATTTGATATATCATAAGGTGTAAGATTTACAGCATGTGCCAACTATCAACCAGGAAAAATGAACCTGATTCATAATTCACTTTGAGGATGTCTAGTTAGTCAATCAAGTGATTTGTAATCATGAAGGCTGCCAGAAATTGAATGAATAATGAGCCACGGTAAAATCCCTGGATTTTTTTAGTATTCTTATTTCATTATGTGACTTTTATTGCCATTTTTGATAGCTATTTCTCAGCAGCTCAAATTACATATTTACTTAGAAATTTTTGACTATTAAGTAGACTAAAGGATATACAAGTTGAATGACCGGTATTTAATGCCTTCCTACAAAATAAGTCTTAGTGTTTATAACTTGCACAAAGAAAATTTCATTCCTTCCAACCACTTGCCTCATTTTATTTATTTAGTGAATACGCTATTTCAGTATATCTCATTATAAGTCAGTATGTTTTCTTAAGCTATTTCTATATAACAGTGTAAACTAAATAAAACCATTTAACAGAATCTAGTTGATATCAGAAGCCTTAAGCTTCCTTTTAGTATCTTCATTGTATAGCATTTCTTAAGTAAAAATTATAATATAAGCTGATGGTCAAAGAACATTTGACTTCTAACTAATATAATCTTATTAAATTATAAATAGAGAAAATAAAGGCCAACTTTAAGTTTGGCATGTTCCTAAAGGGGTAATATAATAAATGAGTGTTTTTCAAAATGTAAACTACTAAGCTATATAAGACTTTGTCATTCTAATAACATTGGCCATTATCAGCATTTTAATCAGAAGTGTATAACATAAGAATTACACAGGTTTAAAGCAAATGGAACTTTAAATGTGATAACAAATAGGCTCATTTTTTACTCACTTTTCATAAATTTCAAGCAGAAGGGTCCTTTTCCAACTTTAGACTGATTATAACACCAGAACACATGTGGACCTCCTTAAGGAAAGTAATAGAGTCCTTAAGTCAAGATTATCATACTCATTACTGAAATACAATATTTATGAAAAAATTCAACTATCTAAACTTTATGGGTAAATTTCCAATAATAAATGTGTGGTTGTTCAAAATAAAATTCTAGACATACACTCTAAGAAGCAAGTATGATTATGGTGAGATCTTAGGAAAGATGCTATCTTCCAAACTGACTCTTCCCTGAAAAGTACACCCTACCTTGGAATTTGTTTTATCACTGTTATCACACCAACTGTGTGGATCATCTTTTCTTTCCTTTAGTGATTAACCATTCCTTCATTCATTCATTTATTCATTCATTCATTCACCAAATGTTGATTAAGAATCTATTCTATGCCAGGTATTATGCTACAAACTGGAGATACAAAAATTAATTAGACACACAGCTTTTGTATTTCCCCTCTAAAAATCTATAGTCTAGTTACAAAGAGGCATATAAATAAATAAGTTCAGTAAAATATAGGTTCTAGAATAGACCTATGTACTGGAAAGTTTCAATGACAGGTCAGTAGTCAGGAAAGTCTTCAAAGAAATAACAAAGTTGAGTCTTGAATGAAAAGTTGCTACTTACCAGGGAGCAAAGAAGAGAGATCATAATAATAAGAAGGATAATATTAATGAAGAGAAAAGTGCCAAATAACTAATCATGGTAAGGTGACTACAAGCTATTCAGTTTAACTAAGGTCAGCATTTAAGGAGTATGTATATATGATGTTGGGTGATAAGGGAGGGCTGCCAGAGGTAAGCTTGAAGCAGTATGCAATGGCTCAATAATAAAAGACCTGTTATTAAAGAGAACACAATCTATATTTTACAAACAACAGAAACCACTGAAGAATTTTAAGTATAAAAATCACAGGATCATAGGTTTCCATAAGGTCAATTTATGCATTTGGCCTTCCTCAGCAATGGTCAAACAAATATATCACATTTATTATGCATCTGTTAGAGAACCAATATCAACATTTTAAACTACCTATTTTATATTAATATATAAATAATTTCTCAGAACAAGGGTCTCACCCTCTAGCAAACTTGTGAATTAAACAATTCTACTACCTAAAAAGTGGGGCGGACACTAAAGAGACACCAAATTTTCCGAGGTAGCATCATCGAGATTCTTAAATTCATACATGTGATATGTTCATTTGCATACATACACAACATTAAGTGTACATAATCTACTAACAGTTATACCCATGTAAAGTCACAAAAGCAAATGGTTTTAGCCAGCCACATTTTGGTATACCTAAGTCAGTAGTACAAAATCATTGTGAACTAACCAGACTATGCTTCAAAAGTGAAGCAGCTCTGTCTCAAGTTGCACACATAAAAGCTTCACGTAACTTAACAAAGCAGTTCTGTAATGAAGGTCTGAGTAGAAGCTCTGAGGTCAGATAGTCCAGGGTTGTAATCCTGGATCAGTCACTAACATTATGCAAATTATTAAAATCTTTGAGTCTTAGTTTCCTTTTCTATAAACCTGGGATAATTATTCCTACCCCATATAACTGTTGTGAAGATATAAGGAGATATAGAAAGCACTTAAGGATCGAGCTGAGCAAATATTAATTATTCAATAAATAGTATTTTATTATTATAACTATAATAGAAATTACTTGTCATGATAAACTCAAGTTAACAGACTAAGTAATTTTGTTAAACTTACATTATAATATTAAAGAAATGTCCAAAGTCTAGTCTAATCGAAGATGTTTAAGGTAGGCCTCATGTGAAAATTAATAATAATGATGATGATAATAATAAGTCATCTAAAAATAATACATTCAAGGAACAAAATTTTGAAAAATGCATCGTTACTCTTAATAATTACTTATAGCACATGGGGAGAGTCCAATCTTACTATAGAACTACTCAGAGCCTTTTTGAGGAAAAGAAAAATTTTACAACAAAACTTTTCTCCAAATATAGTGCCATGTTATTCCTTTTTTTATTTCATGGCCTCTTACAAAAACATATAGTACAGATGGTAAAAAGCTGGTTATAATCATGTAATGGCATGTACCTGTAGAATAAGGATCCTTTCCTTGCAGTTGGGCCTTTCATTTGATTTCAGTGTGCATCAGTTCTACAAGTCTGTGACCTTGGGATTTGCTTATTCCTTGAAAGAAAAAAAGTAAAGACATAATCACAATAACAGTAACAAAAAAGGCAGAATACTAGAAAAGCAAGACTGTAAAAGAAAATTCACTTTGACAACCAGATGACAGAGATAACTCAAGTGAAAACAACTGAAGAGGACCAAAGAAACATTACTAACTGTATCAAGTTATTTATATATACTTGCATATATGTATACTCATACACACTCATACATGCACATACTTCATGGTTAAATAAGATTGGGTCAAGTCACAAATGTAATTAGTACAGTAAAATGAAGTTATGATTATTAAATATGCATTAAATGATATTGACCTGAACTACAAATTGCTAAGTACATTACTAACTCTTACAATATTAAATGTATATAGTCACCCATTATATCTCTGAGACGGCAAGCATTAACAATGGCTACCAGTTGAAAGACCAAATAATCTATTTGAAAATGGAAGAGAATCTTTACATTGACACTGTAGTTACCCTGAAACTTCCTGAAATCAGTAATATATTTTAAAGTATAGAACATGTGATTCTGTTTTAGCCAATATTCATTCAAATAAAAGTCATCTGAATTATAAGTTAGCTAGCATGTGTTATATATAAATAAGAACAGAGGTGAGAGAGAAGCTAATCAAACTACTTTTAGGTATATTAATAAATACCAAATTATGACTTTCATTCCTTTTCGCTGTTAGGTGATTTCTGTGCTATCCCTTAGACTCAAGCAATAAAGCACTATGGTTCAACATCCCAATAATGTTTCATAAAACAAAGTTTAAACCAAACTGTTTGATAACACTGAAAACATAAAATGATACTAGCATCATCTTTCCTGTGTGAAGATGACACTGACTCACTGTCAATAGAGATGAGCTTCAAGTTGTTTTTCCACAGTGGTGATGGACTTGCTGATCTAGCCAACTCTCTTGCCAAAATTCCCTGATGAACAACTGCTTATATCTGCAAGATGAGTGTTACTAGTGGTCACAGAAAGTAACTAAATTAAACAATCAATATAGAAATGAAACCTATGCCTTGGTCCCAAATCACTATGTTCTGATGAACTAAAGATAAAGTCTGTACAATATATAAATACTGTACAATACTTATAAATACTGTGCAATACTTAAATACAAAATTGTACATGCGTTTATTCACACATATTCATTGTATTCTACATATAGTGACCTAAAAATGAAAATAATCAGAGCCTGACCTCTACCCCTAAATAAAAAATGTTCTCAGCTATCTTAACTAAAATAAAAATTGCTTCTGACATATAAAATCAGAAGTGTATAATGAAAATGTTCAAAACATGAAAGCATGCCAACTTTACATCCCTCATCACCAGTAGCAATAACTGAGGAAATTACAAAATATTTTTGTTAATGTTAGCAATAGTCTCAATAGCATTCAATGTAGTATGACTACAGGCAAAATTACTTTGACATTTCCCAGAATTCTGAAAAATAGTTCTACTTTTTATAAAAATACATATATATTTTTTTTCATTGCTAGCTACAGTGTTCATTCATGTTATATAGACAGAGGTTTTGAAATTAAATATTCCTGATATAGTTTTATCAGCTGCCAGTTGAATATCCATAAGAGTTGAAGAGCTGGTTAAACCTTACTTGAAAATAGTTTTTAAGTATAAGTAAAATTACTGTTATGTGCTTCTTTACTTTTTTAAGGGGATAAGAAATTAGATTAATATCTTAAAAATCAGTAAGAAGCAGTTAATGACTAGACACAATTCGAACAAAATCACCATGCTAAGTACCTATGATGTGGAAGGCACTCACTATTGGGGGGTTCTGTGAACAGGTATAAAGATAACAAGGCACAGTATACAATCTCAAAGAAATCACAATATTGATGTTATTGAAACATTCCACTTTCGGTTCTACATAATTGCTTGCAATAACAAACAGCTAATTTCTAACCCAGATTCTCTGCTATTACAGAAAGGATGAGGTGGAAAAACATGACATCATACCAGATCATGGTAGCTACCACAGGGATGAGACCTGGAGACTCCTCTTACAAGTGAAGATAAGGAAATTTCATTAGAAATGTTGAGAACATCTGCTACAATCTGTAATTTAGGGCCACTGCCACCTGTAAACAAATTAACTTTGTTAATTATAAGCCACTATACAAATATTTCTGGTTACAATTCCATTTTAATGGGTCATTCTCGTTAACAATTCTTGATTACATTCCTTATCATCATCCCACATCAACTCTCCAAAATAGAGAGTCCTCGTCTGGGCTGCAAACTCCTAAAGTTCCTCTTCATTTTAGTTTCTCATTTCTACAATGCCCAGCCAAGCACCTTACAAATTATAAATGCTTGATAAATGTTTGATAAATTGAACTTAACTAGTCATCTTACTCCCTCACCTGTTACCCCCCCCCCCAAATTATCGTTTATTCTAGCTACAACTACCACTCCTTCAGGACAGTATTTCATGAAAAGACAGGATTACTTATTCATTCAGCAAATGTTTTGCTCAAGCACCTACTAGGTACCCTGTTAAGTGCCATAAAAAGCTAGCATAAAAATACTACTGGCAAAAAAAAAACCACATGATTCCTGCCCTTAAATAACTAAGTCTAGTAAAAAAGATAAAGATGGAAATTAGATACCACAATACCCTGTAATCAATTTATAACAAGTTCTGTAGAAAGTGCTACAGATACTAAAAGGAAGGGAAAACTGGCTTAGAATAAAGGCTTTAGAAAGGAATGTCATGTGAAATGAGTACTGAAGAATGAATAGCCACTGGACAGAGGGACAAATACAGAAAGGACATTCCTAGCAGAGGGAAGAGGTGAAAATTTATAGAGGTACAAAAGGGTACATGATATCCTGAGAACTTCAAGAAAATTTTGGAAAATTTTGAAAAGGCATGTGAAAGATCACAGAAATGCCTCGCTATGCTAAAAAGCTGGACCTCTGTCATGACTAAAGGGGGTAAGCCAGGAAAATCATGCGACCATTGAAAAGACCTTGACAGCAGTGAGCAAGATGGGAGGTAGGGCAAGACTGAAAGCAAAGAACCCAATCACATGAAACAAAGCTGGGTTGACCTAATGGTTTATGTAATTATCATGACCTGATTCATTATCGATGACTATTAAGTCTATTACCTAACAGGTCTCAAATTCGGATATGTATTTAGAGAATACTGCAGACTCCTATATTTTAGAAACTGTTTATATGCTATAATCTCAATGAAAAAGCATGCAGGAATTACATACAAATTACATCAAGATGCCAAAATATTAATAGTGACTAGCTCTGGGTAGTGAGGCTACAGGTCATATTTTTCTTCTTGTTAGTGATATATTTCAAACTTTCTACATGATAAAATTAAAAATAAATCCTAGAGCAATTCCTTGAAATTTAGCTAAAATGGGTATTAACCCTAACGAGCCAGAGCCAGGATTCCTTGACAACATAATCAGCTCCAATGCCTCCTTTTACCACCACAGCTGACTATACATAAAATTTTCATTCCTACATCAGGACCTTAAACCATGCTCTTTCTGCTTCTGTAACATCCTCTTGTCCTGAATGCTTACCTATATCCCAACTTTGTCATACCACCAACTAGACTGATTTTGTATATACAATACCAAAAGCTCATTATATGCCCCACACATTGTGACATCCAATTACATCTTTCATTGAAAGCCTTCCTGAATACTTCTCCAGGTTGTTCTTCCTACAATTTTTATAAGAATATTAGTGCAACTACTTCAGAGGGACATGTGTATCCATATATTCATTGCAGCATTATTCATAATAGTCAAGATATGAAGGTTACTGGGGTGCGCATCAATGAATGAATAGACAAAGAAGAGGCAGTAAAATTTTTATACACCACTGAACTTTCAGAAAGAAAAATTAAGAAAACAATCCCATTTATAATTGCGTCAGAAACTATAAAATACCTGGGATTTAAATTAACCAAGAAGGTAGAAAACCTATTTTCAGAAAATTATGAGTCATTGAAAAAAGAAATTGAAGAAGATATAAATAAATGGAAGCATATACTATGTTCATGGGTAGAAAGAATCAACATTGTTAAAATGGCCATACTACCCAAAGCAATCTATAGATTCAATACAATCTCTATCAAAATACCAATGGCATTTTTCAGAGAGCTAGAACAAATAATCCTAAAATGTATATGGAACCATAAAAAAACTCCAAATAGCCACGGCAATCTTGAGAAAGAACAAAGTTGGAGGTATCACACTACCTGATATCAAATTATACTACAAGCCTACAGTAATCAAAACAGCATGGCACTGGCATAAAAAGAGATACATTGATCAATGGAACAGAATAGAGAGCCCAGAAATAAATCCATGCCTATCATAATATATCCCCTAATATACAACAAAGAAGGTAAGAATATACAATGGGTTAAAGACAGTCTCTTCAATAAATGGCGTTGGGAAAATTGGACAGATACATGCAAAAAAAAAAAGAAGAAGAAGAAGAAGCTGGACCATCTTCTTACACCGTATATAAGAATAGACTCAAAATGGATTAAAGACTTAAATATAAGACCTGAGACCATAAATCTTCTAGAAGAAAACATAGTCAGTAAACTCTCTGATATTACTAACAGGAATTTCTTTTCAGATATATCTCCTTGGGCAAAGGAAACAAAAGAAAAAATAAACAAATGGAATTACATCAAACTAAAAAGGTTTTGTACGCAAAGGAAACCATCAACAAAACAAATAGACAACTGAGAAGATATTCGCTAATGATATATCTGATAAGGAGTTAATATTCAAAATAACTCAACAACAACAACAAAAAATCCAATTAAAAAATGGGCAGAAGACCTGAAAAGATACTTCTCCAAAGAGGCAATACAGATGGTTAACAGACATATGAAAAGATGCTCAAGGTCACTAACCACCAGAGAAATGCAAATTAAAACCACAATGAGATATCTTCTCACACCTGTCCAAATGGCTATCATCAATAAATCAAAAAACAAGTGTTGGCGAGGTTTCAGAGAAAAGGGACCCCTGATACATTGTTGGTGGGATTGCAAATTGGTACAGCCACTATGGAAAACAGTCTGGAGGTTTCTCAAAAAATTAAAAATGGATATACCTTTTGACCCACTTCTGGTTATTTATTCTAAAAAACCAAAACAATAATTCGTAAAGATCTATGCACTCTGATATTCATGGCAGCACAATTTACAATAGCCAAGATATGGAAGCAACCTAAATGCCCATCAACAGACGATTGGATAAAGAAATTATAGTTCATATATACAATGGAATATTACTTACCCATTAAAAAAATGAAATCTTACCATTTGCAGTGGCATGGATGGACCTAGAGGTTATTATGCTAAGTGAAATAAGTCAGACAGAGAAAGATAAATACCATATAATTTCACTTATATGTGTAATCTAAGGAACAAAAAGAACGTATTAATCAAAAACAGACTCACAAATACAGTGGACAATTTGGTGATGGACAGAGGGGAAGAGGTTTGGGGGACTGGGAGAATGGGATGAAGGGTTAAAGTACAAATTAGTAGTCGATAGTTGGGCATGGGGATGGGGAGCATGGCAGAGGGAATGCAGTTAGCATTAATATAATGGCTAGGTGAAGGGTGGAGGGAGGGAGCGATTGGGGGTATCGTTTTATGAACTATATAGCTGTCTAACCAATGTACTGCATACTTGAAACTAATTTAAATAAATAAAATTTTTAATGAAAAAAAAGGAAGAGGAGGCAGTACATATATACAACGAACTACTACTCAGCCATAAAAAAAGAGTAAAATCTTGTCATCTACAGCAATGTGGATGGACCTAGAGAGGGTAGCGTGCTGAGTGAAGTAAGTCAGACAGAGAAAGACAAATGCCACATGATTTCACTTACATGTGGACTCTAAAGAACAAAATAAACAAAAACACAGAAACAATCTCATAAATACAGAAAACATTTTGATGATTTCCAGATAGGAGTGGACTGAGGGAAGAGACTAAGAAGTACAAATTTGTAGTTACAAAACAGTTATGGAGATATAAAGTATAGCATAATGAATATAGTCAATAATATTGTAATATCTATCTATGGTGTCAGATGAGTACTAGATTTATCAGAGTGATCACTTTGTAAGTTATATAACTGTCTAATCACAATGTTGCACATATGAAACTAATATCATATGCCAATTATAATTAAAAATAAATTATTTTAAAAATTTTTAAATTAAAATCAAAATTTAAAAAAAGAATACTAGTGCAAAATCAGTCTTATTCAGGCATGACTCAGTTATGGATATATGTGCATATCAATGATTTCATAAACTACAAGCTTATGTATATAACCATTACTAAAGAGTTTTCAAATTATCAAATTTCTATTATCTCAGAAAAAAATTATCTGTTGTTATAGGTTGAATTGTGTGCCCTAAAAAGATATTGAATTCCTAACCCTCAGTAACTGTGAATGTGACCTTATTTAGAAATAGGATCTTTGCAAATGATCAAGTTAAAGTGAGGTCCTTAGGATGGGCTCTAATCCAATATGACCGGTATCCTTTTAAAAAAGTGACACTTGAACACAGAGACAGACGTACACACAGAGAGGACACTGAAGATGGGGATCAGGGTGATACATCTACAATCCAAGGAACACTAAGGATTTCCAGCAAACCACCACAGGCTAAGAGAGAGGCATAGAATAAATTCTCCCCCTCACAGCCCTCAGAAGGAACCAACCCTGTCAACACCTTGATCTTGTACTTCTAGCCTCTAGAATGGGGAGACAATAAATTTCTGTTTCTCGAGCTACTCCATTTATATTACTTTGTTACAGCAGCCCTGGCAAATAATATACTACTAAGGGAAATGATATTTTTTCCCCCTGAAAAAAACGAAAACATTTTGAAGACTGCAAATCAGAAATAAGAAAATTTCTTGTTATTCATTTTTCGATCTGGTAGCAAAGATGCTATTTAATAACTAGGCCAATCTAGTGCGCAAAAAATTCTTGGATATGAGTCATCCTTCATCCTATATAGTACCATTTTCACACAGAACATCACATAATCAAACACTGGAGATTGTTGCCATCTTATAAATACTAGGACATGAGAATAACATGAAATTATTTAGATGTTCCTTTGTTTTCTAAGAGTGTTGTTCTATGAATTTTTATGTACCTGTGAGAATACAGTCTGACACATAATAAAATCAAAAGGTAGTACAATGAGTTATTTGATAAGGAGCAATGAAATCAGCATAGATCAGGAATGGGCTCTGGAGTGATATACTTCAAATCCTTGCTCTGTTATTCATCAACTATGTGACTTGAGAAAAACCCTTAAACATGTTTGAGCCTCAATTTCATCAGTAAAATGGGAATTTTACATTTTACATGAATAAATTAAATACTACATGAGATGTGTTTAGCATATAATTATGATAACAGAATTTGAATAGTTACATAAAAAGTAAAATTCCTAGATTAAGGGTTTTTTACATTTCTCTGGAGTAAGACAAATAATTAGGCAAGCTTATATAAGAATAGAAGTCTTGGTCATATGTACTACATATAAAAATATTGCAGAACTTTAAAAAAGTTTAAACCATTTGTCAAAATTTAAAACACATTTAAACTTATTAACATTGGAACTGAAATACAAAATAGGATCTTGGTGACTTTTGGCTCTGTCATAAACATCAGCTGGTACGCAGCTTTCTAAGTTCTTACAATACCATTCCCTTAGTCTCTTAGATCACCAAGCCCTAGCCAGTCCATAAAAACTACCTTCACAACTTAGACTGATATAAGGTTAACTCTACTAGTATGGCATAATCCACTGTAACTTCCTACCAGGTATTACTGATGTGTTTTTGCTTTTTTTTAAATAGAAATCTTATAAATTTAAAACATTCATATTTAAAATATAACTAATTGAAAAGGGACTTCTTTTGAAATTTATATATTCATTTTGAGAAATATGTAAATAATGCAAAACCCAGGTGATCACCAAAATTCAAAAAGACCTTGTTAAATCACACGAACACTCTCCACAAGATACAAATTATATTTCCACTGAAATTGCAATAGTACTTATAAACTAAAATTTTTTCTACATCCACATACAAAGAAATAGAAGAAACTAAGTCTAAAATGACTGAAATTATTATAGAGAATAGTAGTATTTTTGTTAACCTTTTTATGTAAACAGCTATCTACATTGGTCCAATATATTGGAAAATGTATCAGTCCAACTTCTTGTGAATAAAAATAGTAATTATTCTCAGCATCTTTTAATAAATTGTGATGAACTATAAAAACATGTTCAATGCTATATTAAATTCAATAATTTTAGCACCAAAGATAATGTGGGATCAAGAGCAAACATAGGTTTTTTCCTAAATATTTACAAAAACATGTTTTGCCTTCATAGTTAGTATAGTCCCTAAATTTAACTCAAATAGACTTTTAGTTGAGCTGTGAAAAGATTAACTTGCTTCTTGCTAAATCTCCAACATTAAGGCCACTTTCCCAAAAACATGGTTATACAATTTTTTTATTTACAGAGAGATAATTAGATTGGCATACTTAATTTAAACAAAATACTTTAGAGTATTAAGAAAAATTTCTGAGATCTTATAGTTTTTTAAATATCAATAATATTGTAATAATTATGTATAGTGTTAAGGTACTAATCTGGGGGTATCACTTTGTAAATTATATAAATGTCTAACCACTATGCTATACACCTGAAATTAATATAAAATAGTATTGAATACCAACTCTAACTAAAAAATAAATTAAAAATAATTTAAAAATAAATCATTTTCCCATACAAAAAAATAAAAATAAAAAACTGATTTAATGTTAGCAAATGCCATATTCTACTTATTCAAGATACTTATTAACAATAATATAATATCATTTTTACTGACCCCCAAATTATAATTCTAAGAGTTTTCAAAAGGTAAAGAAGAGCAATGGAAAACCACATATATTTTCATATGCTCTTAAAGTCCTAATATAGTAATACTAATAAATCACAAAAATACATATCATTAAGAAAATATAATCTGTTAAATTGTTGTCAAAAGACCGTTATCAATCATTATCCCACAAAGGGCAAAGACTATGCCTTTATCTACCTCATACACCTTAAGCATGACTAGAACTCAATAAACAGGTGTTAACTATTACACCTCAAGAATAATAAGCACAACAGTAACATAATTCTCCTAAGAATTGTGAGAAATAATCCTAATGAGTGCGAATTCAAAACAGGCCATAAACAAGATTTTATGAAGTGTAAATCTAACATTTGCACTTTGGGGTAGAAGAAAATTCTACCTCTTTTACCCACAGACAAATACTGAGGTCACAACTGAAAAATGTTATTGGTTGTGTCAACAGAAAATGCATAGTCAATGTTAGTTTTGAAATAATCTCAACTTAGTCTATGAAGACAGTAAGAACCAAGCAGAAATAGTGCAGCTATTTAAGCACCTATAATTCTAGTAGTATATATGACAAAAAAAATTTTTTTCCTTTCACTGTATTCTGTTGTTGTTTCTGCAAACACCACATAACCTTTCAACAGAGAGCTATTATAACTAAGAAAGTGAGGTAACACGTGTGCACTATATATGGGCTATAGATTCTTAAATCTCATTGGGCCTCTCTGGTTTTCACATTGCTGGTTTGGTGATTAAGATTCCGTATTCTCACCACCATCATACAGATTCATACTGTGGTCAAGGAGGAAACAGGTTAATCAGGGGCTAGTTTCCTTTACCCACAACTTATCTCTTGAGTTTCACATACCTGCTAGAAGAACATGGAAAATTTTAACCAGTGCAGAAAATACTCTATATTACTTATTACAGATGTTCACCAGAAAGAAATTCCAACTAGATAAGAATTACCTTTTGAAATACACACACACACACACACACACACACACACACACACACACACACCCCTTTCCCTCCACTCCAGATAGAAATGCTAGAGAAATGAAAGAAATCATACTGAGTGAGAGCAAATAAAGGGATAGTTTAGACTAAACAACTGGGGTACCTAAATGCTGGTATGATAACAAGGGGTCTCTCCTCCCCAACCTAATATGCTAGGGAAATTTTTCTACTAGAAGCTGCTGAACACATGAGATAATTGACCTTAAACAATTGGGAAAAAATGTGGTTTGCTTGTTAAAACATAACTACCTTGAGAATATTTATAGCACTGACAAAGCTATTACTAGTAGCTTCGTCTGCCCTAAAAAGAATGATTACAAGTTTCCACATATTTACAGAAAGAAGTGAATAATTTTTTAAACCAATGTTTGGTCTTGAAGCAACATATTTAGGTGAGAATGATTTTACAATAAGGTATATAACTCCACCTCTACTTACATTGCTATTTTTTCATAGAAGAGGCATGGCACTGTGAATATAATGACTTAAGCTTGCACATCTCAATAAGAATGAATGAGTTTTGTTAGAGTAAAAACCTGAAAGAGAAGGTACATGCACGTAATTCTAAGTTGCCATTTTTAGAATGGAGTTTTTCTCCAAAGAGATTTTTTAAATGTGCTTCCATATTATTCTATCTGTGTTACTTTCACTTTAGTGCTCTGGTAAGTTGGCTGCTGAATAGAAACAAGAAACACACTCATTTTCAAATAGAAAGTAGTTAATGATTTGACCATAGTATAAGCCACATAAAAAAGGAAGAAGTCCTGACTGCCAAAATATAACACAATTTAGATACACGTATACATAAAGAGACATTTATGTTTGTGCCCATCCCTATTTTCCTAGTCCAGTTACCACGAAGAGATCAAAAAATTAACTGCAAGGTAAGATGTCTATTGAAAGCCTCATTATATCCAAACTATCATTCCTTTCAGGGAAGTCCAGAAAATACAGAAGGGAACCACAGGCTCTACAGGACATACCATGTTCTTCTAAAAGTAACTTTCAGGCTGACATGGCTCCAATGTTTCTCCCCACAGAAAAGATACTCTAAAAATAAAACCTTTCCTGCATCCACAATCACAAAATCATACAAGCCTAGGGATAGATAGCCTTTAATCACAGTCTAGAGCGGCAGTCAGTAGCCAGTACCCAAAAGATGACAGGCGACGTGGACTGAAGGAAAGAGTACTTGAATAGAAGTCAGAAAAACTTGAGTTTTATTCCCAGCTCTGTGATTTGCTATAGGGTTTTGGGCAAGTTACTTAACCTCTCTGGGGCTCTGTCTTATGTGTGTCATGTTTTATTTTGTTTCATATGGAAAACAAGAGGTAATCAAAAAACTTTTTTAATTCTGGCTGGAAGGCCAACAGTAAACACATAGACCTACCCCCAACTTTACAGATGAAGACAGTGAAGTGGAGAAATATGCCCAGTCATCTAAAAGGACAAATAACTTGTTAAATTTTTAGACCATATTAAAAAATGTAAGTACAAGGCAAAAAAAAGATCATAATCATCGAATTTAGGATGATGATTATCTCTCCGGGAAGAGCTTCAATTGTACTGATAACATTTTATTTCCCAAATTGAGTCTGGAGCACATGGAGATACACACACACACACACACACACACACACACACACACACACAATTTTTTTGTCTGAAATACTTTCTAATCATTTTTTTAAGTAACCACCAAAACATTTCTCTGGAATTTTAAAGGTCAATGGAAATAGTGTGTGATTTCATTCTACTGCTGAGCTTGAAAGGTAAATATCACTACTATGTCCCCTAACATAAGACAAAAGAGAGTGAAATCGGAGGTATATGTGTGTATGTGTGTGTATATATATATATAAAATCTCCAATCTGCAAGCTTAAATATAAGAAATGACACAAAACACAAAATGAACTGTATTATTAGTACCATGATTAACCCATATAAAAATACTGAGAGAAACATAATATTTTGTACTCTAAACAATATAGTCAGATCACATCTGAGAGCCTAGTATTCAATCATCAAGGGGTTTTGTTTGTTTGTTTGTTTTTGCTGAGACAAAAAGGAACTGCAGTGATTTACCTAAAGTAAGCAAAGGCCTTTCTAACCATCTACATGGAAACTACCTGTGAAAACTAAGTACCTCTGAAATCTCTGAAATTTTCCAACAGGAAAGTATAGGTCATTCAGCAAAATATATTTACTGTATACTTCTATAATAGCTATTTAATTGTTATCATTATGATGCAGATATATAATGGAAACAGATGTTTCTTTTTCCTTTCAGCAAAGCACAGGAAAAGCATAAACTTGCTGATATTGCATGGACTGCTACCATAGCACAATAGAGGAAAAAAGACATTAGCACATGACAATATTAGTTTTTACTACACAACTAATTGCATAAAGAGTGTAACTTGAGATCATTAAATCAATATAATTTTCAGCACTACAGAAGGGAAACAAATAGATGTGTATAACCAGCCTATTTCACATCTGCAGTTGGGAAAATACTTCTGAGAGACTAAGTATATGCAAAATGCTACCACTGCTTTCAGAACACAAGGACAAGACTGTTGTTCTGTTTTATTTGCTCATATAACATGAATTAGAATGCTGCCTCTACAGAGAAATTTTTTTTAAACAGTACCAGTATAAACTGGAAGAATGTTTCTGGAAAACTATTTGGCAATCAATATTAAGTACCTTAAAAAACAGCCTATACCCTCAGTCCAAGAAATATCTATTCTAATAATATATCATAAGAAAATAACCAGGGGAATGATTAAGATGTATTTAAAATGCTATTCATCATAAATTTATTTATAATAATGGAAAATAGAATAGCAGAATGATGATTAAATTATATGTGTTAGTCTATGACCATGCTGCAGTGAATACGTCCAATATCATCTGAACTAAGAAGGTAAGCAGAGTCGGGCCTGGTTAGAACTTGGATGGGAGACCACCTAGGAAGACCGGGTGCTGTAGGCATAAAAACAAATAATAAAACTATAAAAAATAAATAAAATAAAAATATATATGTTAAACCATTATAGTCAATATAAATGACTTTAATAATAATTTTAATTATATAGGAAAATTTTCATTGTATAATGCCAATTGAAAAAAAGCAGGCTAATCTTATATATTATATATTTATAAATATATGATATATAGATAACATAAGTCCTTGAAGAAAGGATTAAAGAAAATACACAAAATGTCATTTTTAACTTTTGAAAATTCTCTGTTATGAGCAGATACTACTTTTTTAATCAGAAAAAGTTAACTTTTCTTTAAACATTTAAACAATTCCATTTCTATGCTCTGATACTCTCTGTCATTGTCCTAAGTTTCTAAAGATTCTTCGGGTCAAATAATCCTATAAATATTTTAGGTAAATTGACTTAAGGTTACACTGACATGTTATTTGATCCTAAAATCTGGCATAGAAAGAAAAGTATTTGTCAATTACATAAACACATTATTTTTCCTGGCTTAAACAAGATCCTTACAAATTAGAGAAAATGTTTATGGGACAAACATTATAAATGCTTAGTTAAAAGCTATTAATATGATGTGTTTTAAGTCACCATGTCAAGGAAATTTTTCAATTAAAAATATTTCTAAAGCAAATAAAGTAGACTATTAATTGCTCTCCCAGTATGCCAATAAAAAGTTTGACATAGCTTTCGTAGGACTCCTACTTTCATGATTGTATTTTTACAAGAAGGAGCTGATTTGTCTTAGGCTATTACTGTCTATTACTTCTAGAAGTCTTAAGGAAAGGTGGGAAGCAGCAAATTCTGGCAATCTGCCTAAAGAGAAATCAATGAAACAAATTAATCCTTCGCAGGCTACAATGACACAGTAATCCATCATTCAGAGCTGCTTTTATATACCAAATCAGAGAGCAGAGGAAAGAGCCCTGGGGACATCACAGACAACAACTTACACCAACACTGGGAAAATACTGAGAAATCAGTTTATTTAAAGAGGATAGATTTCAGTTGATTGCCTATTTCGTCAAATAAAGATTTTTTCTTTCACAGTGCAGTAAACCCAAGGCCCAACGACTATATCTTCAGAATTCAGTACCATATATGCTGGCTGACATCAATAGGGGATGCATGTTTTTAAATAATTAGCATCATTAATCAGTATGAACAAATATCTGGCTAGAGTAATATTACTTTTTCTATTAAACTTCCAGGTATTAAATACATTCCTTGTTTTCAGTAGGGACTAACTGTAAATTTATCTACGAATGTAGAACTGACCAATTCCTGGTAAACCATATTTAAGGTATTTTTCACACATAAAATGCAATTGTTTAAGATATGTATAACTTCCTAAGTATTGTGTTAAGTTTAAAGACTTGAAAATTTTTAATTTCATCTCTTATGGAATAAATTTCAACAAGCAAATCAAATTATAAATAAACAACTTGTTTTAAAATGATAAATAGTTGTTCGGCTTATAATATAGTTGACAGTGCTGAAAGATAAATTTAAATGTGATTTCTTTTTTAAAAATAAACTTATAAGCAATATATTCACACTGAGTATATTTATACATATACAAAAACATATGAATCTAAATTTATTCATGCTTATGTAGAAATTCATGTGCCTGAATATGTCTTACTACAGTAATGTATTCTGAGTGGAAGTATATTCCCTAGATGAAAACTAATGACAAGAACAATAAAGTCACAGTGTATTACTTCTGTTAAATGCACGCATCATTTTCATAGCTAAATGTGAAAAATTAGTGAAAGAAATAAACAAAACCTGTCACAATGGTCCCTGAAATCTTAAAACTTCGAATATCTAATCACAAACCCAGACCAGAAAAAGAAGGTTAAATAAATGCTAACTAGTCAATTTTTGAGTGGCATCGTCGATTCTGAGGTCCATGGCCATATGATTACAATTCATGGCCATGCTGATGCATTTTTAATTCAATGCATGGATCTAGTATTTATTGATTTAATAAGGTTAGGGATATTACATTGTTGCTACTACTGATGAACTGTCAGCAGTTTAATCTAGTGAAATCTTACCAAGAAATATATATTTTAGGGGAGAGAGAGGAAGACAATAGCTATATAAATGTAATCCCTTCACTATCCATGACAGTGGCAAAAGCAAGGCCCCTTTTCTCCCCCAGACTGCTTTGGGCTCCAAACATTTCCTTTTACTAAAGATGTTGGCCACCAACTGATTGAGGTGACAATGAAGAGACTGCAGCAAAGTCCTGTAGGTACACCTTCAAAACACCATCCATGGCATCATTAGTATGCAGACAGACAGAAAAGGGAGAATATTCACTTACTCAAAAGCACTTCTGCCAAAATACAACCAAAGGAGAGAGGCTTTAAAGGCTATATCAAAGTAAAGAAGTATTATAGGATCCAGGATCAGAAAAAGGGAGAAAAAAAATCCACCTGAATTTGCTGAAACAAACACTTGGGTACTGTAAGAAAGCTTGCTGCTGTGCTACCCTGCTTGTGGGCTTATTTCCCCAACTTGGACACCTGGGAAGCATGTTGTGTTCCAGCTTTTCACTGACTTTGAAGAAACGGATAATCTAAGAAGCAGTGCTGCTGCTGGGGTCAGTAAAACTATGCTAATTGGTGAACCTAATTGCTTCAAGCAGTCCTGCCTCTAAACAGGGAGAGCACAGTTGATGGAGTCAGTCTGTTCCTAATAAAATGAAGAAGCACTGAATTAAATTCCCAAGGAAGGCACTATAAAAGTTTCCACAGTGTAACCAAATGACTTCACCTATGCTATTACCCCTAAGATGACATCTTTGAAAGAAAGCAGGCCCGAGTCAGGCTCCATATTCATAAATTGGCTGAGCTTAGGCCAGTGAATCTGGATTGATTTAAAAGGGCTTTTTCATCCTTCCAATCAAATGAAGTCATTGTTAATTAGATGCTTTCTGTTAACAATGTCACTCTTCCCCACATTACCTGCTCACACTTGCAGCGCCTCTAGTGCAACATCTGGAACACCAGTTCTACTGCAATCAGTCCTCACAAGTTTGGCTGGAAGGTGGTGGTATTTCCGTTTCCCAATCCCTGTCTGAAGAAAGATAGGATTCAGTCTACTGGTGGCAAGATACATGCCAACCCTCTAATTTGAGATACTATAAAACAATCTCTAGGAAAACTCTTGAGATGTGGTCTCCCAAAATCTTTTTGATTAACTACACAGCAGTTTCTGTATTGTTCCCGCTCTGTAGATGGATGTTTTCAAAAATGCAGAAGGCCACAGAGTCAGCGCACTTACTTTCCAGCATCTTAAGACCAAGCTCCTCCTTAGGAGGTTTAAGGTTTCCCAGCCCTGCCCCAGGCTTTGCTCCAGACCCCTCTTGGCCCAACACACCTGAAGAGGACGAGCTAGCTGCCCAAGGCAGGGCAAACTGGTAGGCAGCCCCGGAGAGAGCAAGGCTCAGGGCGCTCCAGCCAGAGAGGGGAGAGAGGCGTACTGAGGAAGACGCACAAAAGATTCTCTTTCGACGGTGGGTCTCTGAGCCTTACGATGTCGGGCGGAGGCCGACTCACACTCCCTCCCCGCCAATTCCTAAAGAAATGTGCACCTCCTTCACGAACTGCCAGCGCCGACCCAGGGCGAGGCCCCGGGGTTCGGGGAACGTGCGCCACCCCCCGGTCGGGCCTGGCTTCTTTCTTGAATCTTTCCGGGAGCAGGCCCGGGACTTTGTCGTTCGGGTTCCTCGCAAGGGTGTGGGCCTTCGGCGCCAGCGAGAGCACGGCTCCTGCAGTCAGACGAGGTCCCGGCGCCACGATCCCGCGGCCCGACCCCTCACTGCGCGGGCGCCACACTTGAGCCGAGAGCCCGCAGGCAACGCGGGCCGCGAGGCGTCGTGCCCGGATGTGGGCCTCGCTTCCGGGAGCCGCTCCCGCCGGCGTCGCGCGCGCTTCTCAGGCCTCGAGGGAAGGGGTGGGAAGGGCCCCGGGGACCCTGCAAGGGCCCCTGACTCGTGGCGTGCAGAATGCTTTCGCAAGAGCGCGTCCTTGTGGGGTGAGGAATGTCAGGAGAAACGTAAGCGTAAGGAGAAAAGGTGCCTCTTGGCGGCCCCCGGGGCCCGCAGCATGGAGGACCACGCTGATCCGAGGGCTGAGGCTGACAGTGTCGGTCAAAGGCAGACCTCAGGACCTCGGCGACCGGAAGGTGGCCGGCCTTCAGCAAAGCCTCGGGCACCTGCTGCCAGGTCATGTACTTCACCCCGGGCTGGGAACTCCTGAACGCGAGTCGCACACCAGAGCGTGGACCTGGACCCGGGTACCTGTCCCTGACTGAGGCGCCCCAGGACGCGACCACGGCCTTGGAGTCCTCCCTGGCTGGGGCTGCGGAGGAGTCGGAGGGCTCCACGGCTAAGCGACAGTTAGTCCTGATTCCCAGACTCCGCAGAGGGCAGAACCTCACTAGATGAGGTTAGACGGTGAGGGTGGAAGGACAAAACCACACCGAGACGGGCTGACTCTGCCAGTTGGGCCTCTTAATTGCATTTCTTCAAGTCCTTGACCCCAGAGCTTCGTCCTGTGGCAACGTACGCCTTCTCCGCAAGAGGATTTGGGGAAATTAAGTTTCTTGGGACCCTTTCATCCTTGTTAAGTGGACTCAGGGACGAGGGCAGAGAATAGCAGCAGCCAAAACACCTGTGATCTCTCAATACAATAAAATACGGACAGTGATTGGATTCGTTTCTCCTTCCGTTCCTAGAAGGAGCTCAAACCTGAAGCATTAAGTCTATCCTCCAAAGTGTAAAACAAAAACACCCGCAAAACCGGTCAGGGACACCACTGCCCGTGCCTGCAGAAGGTTCCCCTTTACAAACAGAAACGGCGATCTGAATTTTTCTTTTTTCATTTTAGTGCTTGTGTGACCCTAAGTTGGGGGCTTGCGCGTTGTAATACAGTCCTTTGACCCTCTGAAGACCAAACTAGAACTGAGTAAAGGGAAGTGGGGCGAGAGAAAGGGAAAGTGCTGATTGATAACTAGTGGACGGAAGTCTGGGTGGGTGGTGTGCAGCGCTGCTCTGAGCAGAGGTGGGACCCCGCTCCAGCACGAGTAAATCCCAGGACGCCCTGCCCCAGGGCTCTGGGGTGACAGGCAAAAATACGATCACCTGCTCAGGGCTCCTAGTCTCTAGCTCAGTTTCGGAAACACGCACGCACACGCACACACACACACACACACACACACACACACACACACACACAATGGTGCGTGCCCCTCCTGGCGCTGGAGTTCCTCTGAGATTGTCCTGTCAGTGGAACCCCGCGAGTTGCCGCCGAGCTCGGCCACTTGACCATTTCGCTCACCCCGGATGAGGGGCAGCACTAGCCCAGGAGGGAGGGCAGACGGAGGCGCCTGCTGTGTGGGGCCCCAGCTCGGCACATGAGAAGGGCTGATAGAGTGACAGAGCCCTGGGAAGGGCGGTGTTCCCCCTGGCTCGGGGCTCCTCCCCATCATTCAGTCCGGGTCACCTGTTGTCCCGAGCTCGCCCGGGTCCTCTTACCGCCCCGCTCTCCGCTACCACGCGACAACACCCTGCCAGCCTGAGCTGCACGCCCCGGTGACTCTAGGGTTCCCCGGCTCCGCAGAAGCGCAGCTTTTCCTGCCTCCAGATCCTCCTCCTATCCTCCCACCGAGCAATGACTCGCAGTGTTTGGGGTGGTTGGTGTTCTTTTTAAAAGTATATCAAAGGATCATTGCCGTCTCCCCGTCAAGTCATTACGCCTTTATCCCCATCAATTAACCACACCTCAGAGGGCTGCTATTAAGAGCTAAATTGAGCTGCAAAAGTAGATATCCCGTTTCAGGCAGATGTTGTCATCTCCCGCTGAGATAAGCAGCGGGCGGGACCCGACCCGCAGCTTCCGCAACTGCCGCAGCCGCTCTGGACCAGGCTAAGGACTCGGGGCCGCGGAGCTGGAAGGGAGGTTCCCACCGGATACCGCTGGTGCTCCAGGAACCCAGAAGAGTGGGGAGAGCCCTAGCTCTCGGACCTCAAGTACTGTGTACGTCAAGGGGAAATATCTCCAGAGTTGTGCCAGGGAAAACGCCTCGAATGAGCCGTGCGTTTTTGCGCAGAGGAGTGGAGAGTGTTCGCAAAGCCCCAGCTCCCCGCCAGTGACCCAGAAGTGGAGGGGGAGGTGGCTGAGAGGGGAGTGAGGGGGAGAAGAAGGGCACAGTCGTGATTTTTTTCTGGCAGCCCTCCACCAACACACCCCTCTTCCTCTTCCCGCCACTCCAGCTATCTCCTTCCCTGGTACCTGGCCCCCAGAACCCCGAGAACCTCCAGTGGAGGAAGGTCCTGTGCTGTGGGGTGCTGGATATAGAGCTAGGGAACCGGGGATAGAAACGTGGCGTTTAAGACAAAGGGGATCACTAGGAACCGCCGCGGCCTTTCGCCCAGATGTGTCTTTCCGTTCTCTCTCATCCCCATCACTCCCGAGGACTTGGTGCACGTCTGTTGCACTCAGCTAGGAGACCTTGGAGAGCTGTGGGAGGGAGGGAGCAAGGGGACGTGGACCTCGCTGCAGTAACAGGGCTTTCCTCCCGACAGTGGCCACAAATTTAGCCAAGGCTAAAGGAGATTAATTTCCCAGCATAATCCAATTAAAAGATTTCTGAAGTAATCTTTAGCGAAAATGAAAAAAAAAAGTGCGCGGCTAAAGAGGGGACTGGTTTTGATGACAGTGATTTATCGCCTGGGCACAGCATGCGCCAGCCGCTGGCTCTCCTGCACACGCGATTTGACCAGAGCATCCCGTCAGTGCCTCCAGTCCAAACCTTAGCCTTTCTGAAAGACAGCCATCCATCACGCCAACCCGGGCAGGAAAGAATGTGCAAGAAACTGGGGTTGCTTACAAGCACCACAGACTTTTTTAAGTGCTATTAGATTTATGGTCTCTTTTTCGACGCCCATCCAGAGTAATTAGCACATATGTTCTAAATAGATGATAGTTTTGTGAGCAATAAAGCAATTACCCATCGTTGGAGCTGACAGTTCCTCCAACTAAACTCCAACCAGCAGCTAATTGGAAAAGTCATTTCAGCTCCATTGTCTGCAATTAGTCCTGCTAAACTACTACACCCCAACTAGCTGGTTTGAGGTTAATTTATTCAGTGTTGTATTTGCACTGACGAGCCATTCCCACAAAGGGACTTGCCTTTTGCCCCTCCAGATTATGCCCTGGGATTAGAGGAGCAGGTGGGATATTCGAGGGCCATGATGGTTCCCAAGAGGAAGGAGTGCCTCAGCTTCAAGGTCAATGTCCAGTTCCTAAATACTGCTGACAAAGAAAGCCATTGTTTTTCCTTCTGGGCAGTAAGTAAAAGAAACTGTTCCACTCAGTGTACCAAAACCTTTGGGTTTTTTTTTTTTTAAGTCATCATAGAAGAGGTGACTGGGTACTGAGAGCACCTTTCCTCCTGCATACTCAGTCCTGACCCCAAGGCATCAAACTGTCCCTAAGGGATAAACATAGATTCAAACCAGCCCAAACAGAAAAATTCTGAGCCTTCAGCTGGGAGAAGTAGCCTCCAATTCTTGGAGTGGTTAGGGGAAGGTCAGTAGCCCTGTTTCTGCCTTCAGCCTCTCTAAGAACAAGGTCACTTCCCCTCTTAAAATGGGTTTCTCTGTGATTTTTTTGTTTGCTTTTTTTTTCTTTTTTCCTTCCTTCTTTCCTTAACTTTTTTTCTTCTTTCTAAAGTTAAGTCAAACAGGTCCAAAATTTGCGCATATTGAGTAGGGGAAAAAATGTGTTAAACATTGGTTTGATGCCCCATCAGAGCTTCCAAATATCCATCGGCTGGGATTCTTCTACTTAATTTAATCTTTATTGGACAGGGCAGCTCCTACGCGCCTATTCACCAGGAAACCCCTGGAAACGATCCGTTGGGGTTCAGAATGGAGGGCGGGAAGGAGAGGAGTTAAAGAGGGATTAATCCTCTCCCACCCAACCTCGAACTTTGGAACTGCAGAACTCTGGCAGGCCAGGGGTATAAGGGGAGGGGCTCAAGGTCCCAGCTCTGACAGCCCAGGGTCTCTCTCTTCAATATGGAGCTGGGGGTGGGAAAGCTGGCAGGTTAAGATGGGAACTTGTAACCCTGGTAACCAAGTATTCCCTTAAAGGAATTTACAGCTAAGTGACCCAGGCACAGGGAGCAATGCAAATTTTACTTAGAAGAGCATAGGACTGGGGGTTGGGGGAACTTCTTAGGAGATAAAGCCCAGTGTTTACAGTCCTAGAAATCAAATGTCCTTTTCTGGACAGCCATTAACGACCTGAGGGCTGTTTCTCCCTTTTTAAGTAAATATAACAAACGGCTAAGGAAGACAACTTTGATGGTATTTTAGTCAGCATACGAGACTTAGTAAAATACTTCAAATTTCAAAACAAATTGTAATCAATTGCTCAGCTTCATAGATTTGGAAATATGAATCTATAGCAAGAAAAACTTTTAAATTGCCTAATGTCAGATTCTTGTTTTCCACTTATTGTGTTTTAACCAATTTAATTCCAAGAAAGGCCAAATAGAAAAAATACTCGTGAGAAATTGAAAGTAATAGTCTCATCTTACCCCATCACCTCCCACCTGCCACATAATCTCTACCCTCTGAAGAGAAATCTTCCTGTCAGTGTGGCTTCCAGTTAAAAGAAGATGTCTTCACTAAAAGGCTGTTCATCATGTTCTCAGTTATTTGCTTTTTTTCAGGACTTAAATGCAACATCCCAGAGAGTGAGAACAAGAAAAAGTTAAAGGAAGAATCCACAGAAAGCATCACCTAGACTTAGTAGAGAATCCTAACGTGGGCGTATTTACATATCTACCTGTAAGGGCAAATAACCCACCCACTCAACCCTCCCCAATATATGGGAAACATTTACATATACATCCATGCACATTGATAAAGCTCTAAGCACTTGTGTGCAAAGATGTCCTATGCAAGCTCAGTTAGCTATCCACAAACACACGTATTCACTTCTGGAGTAAAGGCATTTTCGTTGCTCCCATAGTTTCTTTCCATTAAGAGTGATTAGAAGACGTCTATTCAAAGTTGCTGATCCAGAGAGAAAATAAGAGTAGATAAAAGGAGATTTCAAGTGACCTCCTCATCCCTTTCACACCAACCTGAGCCCTAGAATAGCCTAGGATCAACTAACACAAAAGCCCTTTCCTTTTTCTTTTCAGCTTCAGAAGATTTCATGCAAACGGTTAACAATAAAACACAGAACTATCCTCAGAGTTTTGTTAGATCATGCATTTGGGATACCTTATTAACTCCTCCCATAGATGGGCTACGTTTATTATCCACTTCTGAAATGGGTAAATAAAATATACATAGCATAATAGAGAGCATAATTACTTACTGCTCTATGTGGTTTGTATCAGTGGTGTACTATGCTCGTTCTTTTTCATCTAAACTTTACCTAAACCCCCTCTCTCCTCACCGATGGAGGCTGATGGAGGACACTGTAATAAACACATCTTTCTACTGACAGTTTAGAAGGAACTGTTAGATTTATTATGTAGATCAACTTTCTGATAAATAAGTAAAATCGTAGCATGAACATAGTTACCAACAGATCTGGCTTTGTGAGCCAATACTTTTCCACTAATTTATTTTATAGGCAGTGAAGAAAGTGACAATAAAGATTTAAATATATTCGGCTGTCCTTAATCAATGAATGTCCAAATCAGATCTACTTCTGATGGGCTAATCCTGTAGTATAAATAATAGGTGTTCTGACAGGTAATGATTAAGGGAAATGATTATATAGTGTAGTTGATTTGTATTGTCAGGGTACTTTAACAAGCTTCAAACTCATTTCAAAATCTCAACTTTTCATCCAAACCCTGCCCATTTTCCCGGGAAGACGAGCCTTGCAGTCATTCTTCACTCAAGTCGGACATTTAACATAAAGAAATTTTATAACATAAGTCTCCAGTTACTTCTTTCTTTGCATAAATGCACTTAGCTAGCTCAGGCTTGATTTTTACAAAAAGTAAATATTTGGCCCTGGCCTCACTGGTGTGTTAGAAATGATTGTCACTTTTCCTCCTATAAAAGGTTTGATTTGCATCCAAAGGTCATCATATGCTCTCCTGCCATCCTGCCAAGGCTACTCCTGGGCCCTCTAACCGGGGACCCAAACAGAAAGGAGAAGTGCTTCCCTTATCTCTTTTCCAAAACACATGCTTTAACTGGCCAGTCCATGACAGAAAAATAAACCACTTTCTAAGGTAAAGCACTCATCTCTGAGCTTTTTGATCTAAAAGTGACAAGAAGAAATGCCCAGGCTACCAAAGTGATAGTACTTGAGCCTGCTGGATCCATGACTCAAATACATACACAAGCTTAGAGCAGGCAGTCCAGCAGAAACTGACTCTCAACTTGGCCTTTCCACCGTTTTCATGTTGTCAAGACAGAACTTTTTACAGCTAGGAAGCCACAATACAGACTAAGTTCGATCTTGCGAGAGGGGTTTCCGACATAGGCCAGGTTTTTATTTGTTTGTTTTGTTTTGTTGTTTTGTAATAAGCACAAAACATTAGGCAGGCATTCCTGTGGGTCTCTCCTCCCTTTTCTTCAAAATATCTATGTAAGACCATTTTAAATGCATCTTCAAATGCGGTCTTCCCAGCCTTAATCTCATGCCAAGGGAGACTAATTGATTCGGCACCTTTAAAATAAGCTCTTTGGGAAAGGTCTGCAGTAAGATCAGAAGAATTGACCTTTTTCCCAATGATTGCAGGCATGTTCATCTCTCCAGATGGGCTTGATAAAACAGGGTTATTTCTGTCCTATGGTCTCTCTAAACAGAATAATACCATTATTAACAATTTAGAGGTAGAGAAGAGGTATGGGGAGAGAATTTTCTACACATATCTGGTCATTTGTAGGATCTCAGGGATCTTGAACCATATTTAGAAATGTTTTTACAAGGCCACCTTTGTTCAGTGTAATTTAGCAAAAAGCCAAAATGAATGATCCAGTGAGTTTGGGGAAAGCAAAATACCGAAATCAAAGAGGCCATAGGATTAGTGAAGAATGATTCAGCCTTTGTCAAAATAAAAATATTGTTGGGGGGGGTGGTAATCAGCAGGAAAGTCTGCTTAGATCTAGACTCTGGGGCCTGGAATGCAAATCAATGCTGTATGTGCAGCCACAGATCTCTGCTTCTCTCCTTCTCCCACCAGGGCACAACCCTTTACTGGCTGTCCAGCTAAGAGACATCAAGTTATGTGTGAAAGGTCTTTTAAAAAGTGATTAAAGCTGAGCCATGATGCTAGCTACTGGAAAGTATTGTAAACTTACAGTCTGATTCCTCTCCCCCAAGGGAATGGTATGGTCTCATCATCTCTTGGGGAACCACGCTAGAGACTTTGCGCACTGAACTGGCCTGTGGGAAAAGGGAGGGCAGAGGAAGATTTGAGAAGTGAGGCCTAGGAGTCCAGACCCTGGCGAGGTTTTTCTGGTCCCTAGACCGGCCTCACCAAGAAAGAGAGAGACCTTGGAGAGGGCCAAATACATATGGTCACAGGGCTGGTGGTCTCAAGTAAAGTGCTGAGACAAGGGCCACAAGGGGTCTGGGTCCAACGGCTACATTCACAAGCTCAGACTTAGTTCAGTTAAAGGTCTGGGGGCAAAGGACTTGGGCGAGAAGGGAGAGAGAGAGAGAGAGAGATCTGGAGAAGAGAGAATGAATGAAAGGCGGAAGAAAATTGCAACTGCGCTTTCTGATTTTACATGCCTGGATACGTGTGTGGAATTGCACAATTTGGAGACCTACGTTCTTCCGCAAAATATGATCACTATTCTATTAGGTGCCCTACCTCACAACAACAGTATCGTTTTCTCCTGGTTGAGCATGGGGAGCATCATGCCCAGGACCAATGTGCCAAGGTGAACCAGTAACAAACAACAGTTTTGTAGAGAGAAAGCTAGAGCTCCCCAGGAGTCCCCAGGACCCCTCAGTCCCTCTACGGAAGCCATTTTGCTGGTGGGGCTGGGAGCACCAGTGGAGGCGCTCTGCGGGTGTGCAAACGCGGTCGTGGAGCACAGGGTCCGTAAGAGAAAGTGAACCCTGAGTGCCACTTGGGCTGCATAAGTCCCAGAAGGTGACAGCGCCTCTCCTCGAAAAGCTTCGGTTTCTTCTCCGCCCCCCGCCGCCCCTCCGCGCGACAGAAAGTTGGAGCATATGCCCTGCAGGAGCACGATCTGTTACCCTGCTTAGAAAAGCCGAGGGTTTCCATTGCTTTGGGCACCACCATTAAAGCCCCCTGCGGATCCCCTCTCTCGGGTACTAGAGCCCGGCGCTGCACCCCTCCTTCCCTTCCTTCTGGTGAACAGGCAGTTTTGTCTGAGGCACCTCTGAAGGCCCAGCTTCTCCCCAACCTCAGGGTCACGCCGGATCTCAGAAAGCTCTTCCAAGTTTGGAAGCTCAGTGTGGGAGCTGGCAGGAAGAACCCACAGTGAGAGCGAGTGGGCGACGCCGCTCGCGGGGAGTTTCAGCTCGTTCTCCCGCCATGCCTTGTCCTCAGCCTGCAAGGCCAGACTGAGGCCAACCCTGTTTGGCTGGCTCATTCCGGCGCCCACCCAGCCCCCGGGCGCGGCCCCCGGCGTCGGCTCCCCCGCCCCCGCGCCCGCCCTGCGCGCCCTCTGACGCAAACGCGCGCCCCTGCCCAGCGCAATAGAAAGCACTGTCGTTGGTTTTAATTCAGGCTCTTCCTTTCACACACACCCCCTCGGTCCCCACCCTTGGGAGGTGACCCCCCCCCTCCCCGCCCCTAGCCCTCTTGCTACAGTCTGGCTGGGCTGTGGGACTGCGGATCTAGGGCTTTCTCACCGCCGCCGCCGCCGCCGCTGCCGGTTCTCCGCTGGGGAGAGCGGCTTGGTGTCCCTTTTAATCCGCTGACACAGTCGCCCACATCAAACAGGCAGCCATCGATCGCGTTACGTTAGGGGATTCCGTTACTAACGGCGCCCGCAGGTGGGCTGCAGGAGTCAAGCTCGCCAGGCCCTGGCCGCGCAAGGCTACGCGCGGGCAACAGGGTCAACCCCGCCAGACTCGCAGCCGGTTCCACGGCGGCTCTGGCTCCGCACCAGCGGGGACAGCGGCGCGGGGGCTAAAACTGCGGTTCCGCCTTCCCCTGTCCTCTGGCCCCGTGCGGGAGGCCCCGTAGCCGTTTCCCGCGGATGGGAGTGGAGGTAGAGAATGGGGGTTGGGGAGACCTGTTTTGAATTTGGACTAATGCTAGGCTGTCACGATCCTCAGCTCCAGGGTGGCGTGGAGGCCGTGATCCCTGCCTCTGCGAGGCAGGACAGAGGCCCGGTGAGGGCATCTCCGGAGCAGGCCTCGCGGAAAGTTCTCCTGGTCCCTCACTCGCTGCCTGGACTCTGGCCCCGGCCTACAGAGGCCATGCGACAAGCCATGGCAGCCTCTCGGCCTGTCCGCGTTTCCAACCCCGAGCTCAAAAGAAACGATAATCATTGAGTTACTTGCCTGGTAGGGCAGGATTTGACAGAGTCTCGCTTCCGGTGCCCACGACTCACGGTCCAAGGTCCGAGGGCGGCTGGGCCCGAGGACCCGACATCCAGCGGACCTTCAGTTCCCTGGTGCTCGCTCTCGCCTCTTCTTCCACTCGCTCCGTCTCTCTCCTTGTTCTCTTTCCTTCTCCCTGTCTCCCTCTCTGCCTGTTTCCTCTGCCCTCCACTGCCTATCTCTCTACTGTATGGGGAGTAACATTTAGAATGTATATGTAGAAAGCTTGTTGTTGTTCTTTTTCTTTCCTTTTTTTCTTTGTCGTGTTCGTTTCACCTTTTAACTGACCAGCAGACATGAGCGCGTTTATTTGAGGAGAGGGACGAAGGCAAGGAGCCCATGCTGGCTCCAGTCGCCTCCTCTCCATCAGCTGCGTACAATGGGCCGCCGCTTGCAGAGTGCATTGACTGTCTCTCCATTATTCGAGCTGGAGGGGCTGTGGGGCAGGCACGGAAAAGCCTTTATTCTGCTGTTTAAAATCGTCGCTCCTCTCTAAGCGGTCGCCAACTCTCGACTTGTAGGCTGGAGAGACCGGGAAGCGCAAAACGCTCCCCAAACACGCAGCGCTTCCCAAACCCCTCCCTGGTGAATTTAAAGGAGAACGAGTATTAAAAAACAAACCCTACCTCTGTCAATACAGCTCGGTCATTTACTCCCACCTTTACCTGAGGGCGTGTTGATGCTCGGGGTGCTGGAGCTGAGACAAACTTTTACGCTCTTCCTAGTAGAGGGGCGGGCAGGCGAGCGCGGCTCCCACCCCTGGCAGCAGCGGCGGCAGCCGCGGCTTTGTCACTCCGCGTTGCTCCGCGCCCGCCTGAGCCTGCCTAGGGGAGCGATCGCAAAACGAGGGGGGTGCGAGTGTGCGATTGGAGAATATGTAACTAATAGAAGTATCATTTTCCCCCAGTATGATCTTTCAAGGAAAAAAAAATCCATTGAAAGAATTTTCAAAGTGCTGTCTTCATTTGGAGAAAAGGCACAGGCTGCCTGCAGAGAGGGGAGGAGGGACCCCGCTGTACGCCTCCCGGGCGCGGCTCCCGTCCGCTAGGTGGCAGCCGGAGCCAGCGATTCCTGTAGGCCCCGCAGCCCGGCCCGCTCCTCCGGTTTGCCCCTCCTCCTGCGACCAATCACCTTCGGGAATCTGGTTCGCAGGCGCTCGCTCTCGCTCGCTCTCGCTCTCTCTCTCTCTCTCACACTCTCTCCTCTCCCCTTTCCCCCTCCCCTGTCTTCCCCACCTCTCCCAATCTCCCATCTTCTTGCCTTCTCATTCACTCGCCCCTTTCCCCTTTTCCTGGGACACTGTGATTGCCACCCCAACAATATGAGGACTTAATACTGTTTTCTTAATAATTATTCAAATGTTGTTTTGAGTTTGGCACAGCCTGAGGATACCAAATTGGGGGGGGGGGAGGAAGAAAGAAAAATCAGAAGGATTTATTGCAAAGTTTATTTTTAAAATCGTCTCTGGGATCAATAGAAACCATTGAATTTAGATTGCTTTTCGTGTCAATAGCTGCAAATTTCAGGACTGTGTTTTGTCGTAATTAAAACCAAGATATACTTAGGACCAAAAAATAGGGAGTCCCTACCTCGTTTTTTAAAAGGATATGAAATGAGCAGAATCCACACTTGGATTATGCTTATATGTGAAAGAAGAAAACAATCCAAACCCACTGTATATCACGAATCATTAAAATGGTGAGAGTTAAATTTCCATTAAAAATTTCCTAACATTTTCAATGACACTCTCTTCACACTCATAAACCCAATTTTAAAAACTTTTCAAAAGAAATCAAAATAATTTCCTTCTAATTCTCTTTTTGCACATTGCAAGGCATTCTCCCCTTCGCCATCCCTTCCCCCCCGTTGGGGTGTGTGTGTGTGTGTGTGTGTGTGTGTGTGTGTGTGTGTGACCATAGACGACCCATACTAATCAGGTCTCAGAGTAAATAGCAGCGCAGGGCGATCTCAATGTAAATTGCGCTTGTCAGAAGCACACCCCCTCCCTCACTTTCTCTCCTCCTCCCCTCGCCATCCCCTTCAGTAGGTAGCTAAGAGGGAGGGGAAAAAAAAAAAAGAAAGAAAGAAAAAGAGGAAGGGGAGGGGCTCTCCAACCAATGGCGTGCAGGAGGCTTGGCTAACCTTAGCCTCCCATTTTCTCTCTCTCCCCCCACCCCCATTCAGGGCTCTGACCAGTCAGTCGCCTTTGATTATCAGTTGCCAGCAGCCCTTCTCCTGGCTCCTTGACACGAGCTCCATATAAGGCAGCGATCTCCATAGAAACGTGTCAGTTTCAATAGTAGTGTCAAAGTTCACTATATACAGACATTCGCGCAGATCCCCCTTTCGGAAACATTGCTCTGCGAGTCCTCCCGTTTAAACGCATTCAATTTTGGGGTCTCTCTTCTCTCCTCTCTCTCTCCTCCTCCTCCTCCTCCTTCTCCTCCTCCTCTGCCTCTCTCTCTTTCTCTCTCAATCTCTCTTCTCTCCCTCGCTCTCTTCTCTCCCCTTTCTCTTTTCTTACATATTCTATTAGTTGTTTCACCCGTATTCTTCTATCTCTCCTTTTTCTCCCTCCTTCTTGTCTCTTTTACTTCATTCCTGCAGAAGAGAGAGGGCTAAACTTAAAAAAAAAAAAAAGAGGAGGAGGCACCCCCTTCGTATTCTTCTTATCGTTATTTTATACATATATGATTTTTTTGGAGGGAGGGTGTTGGTTCCCGGCTGAAGAGCACTTATTTAAAATACTAAAAAAAGAACATTTTTGGGCGATCTCCAGGGTTTTTTTAACTAGCTCTGTGTGTTATAGCAGAAGAAGCAGAAGAAGGAGCAAGAAAGAGGAAAAGAAGAGGATTATTTATTCGACCTACTTTGGATGTCTCTCTCGCTTTTTATTATTTTTTTGCAATTCTTTTTCTTCTGATTTTTTTTTTTCTATTTCGCTGTGAATTCGTCGCCGGCGTGAATTATCTCATATTTTTCTCCCCTTCCGTCACCTCCCGAAAGAAGAAGGCAGCGAGAGCCGGGCGCCACCGGCACAACAAAAAGAGCAAAGTGTGTGATCCTCCTCGCCGGCTGCCTCCCTCTCTCCAGCGCTGCCTTCCTGAATGGCTGGCTGCGTCCGGCCCTGGACCTGGCCCCCCGACACCAGCGCTCCCTGATCGCCGGCAGCCTCACCCCGCGCCCCGCTTGGCTCACCGCGCTTCTCTCAATCCCGAGCCCAGCGAGCGCTCCCGCCGGGACAGCAGCGGCGGCGCGGGCAGCCCTGACCCGGGCTCGTGCTCCGGCTGCGGCCCCGACTTCAGTTCGGACTCCGGCCCGGCCCGGGCTCCTCCAGCAGCGCTCGGCGCTGCAGCTGAGGCGGCAGCTCCAGCGGCGCCTGCAGCCGCGACCTCCTCCTCCACCGCCGCCGCCGCCGCCGCCGCCGCTGCCGCCCTCGCCGGCTTCCTCTATGTCGGCTCAGCCCGCGCTCAACGCGTAGCCAGAGCGGCCGGCGGGCGGGCGGGCGCCGGGCGCGGGTGAGAGAGTGTGTGTGCGAGTGTGTGTGTGCGCGGGGGTGCGGGCGAGGCGGAGGGCGAGTGTGTGCGCGCGCCGTGGCCCATGCCCGCCGCCCCCGGCGCTGCGCCCCGCGCCGCTCCCGGCTGCCGCCTGTGCCATTTCTGATTTTGCAACTTGGGGAAGAAGAAAAAAGCGAGAGAAGGGAGCTTGCTCTCGGGGGGTGGGGAGGGGGGGAAGGAGAGCGTGGCCCCCCCAGGATCGGAGAGGGGGGAGCGGGTGAGGGGAGCAGGGGTGTTGGGGGGGAGCCTGAGAGCCTGGGGGGGCTGCAAAAAGAGAGAAAGAAAACAGCAGGAACCACAACAAAACGCCAGCAGGGCGGGCGGGCGCGCAGCAGCAGCGGGGCGGCCGAGGCAGTAGCGGCGGCAGCGGCGGCGGCGGCGGAGACAGCGGCCGGTGCCCGGCTCGGGCTCGGCTCCCGCGACCCCGGGGCGCCCGGCGGGCCCCCGCCCCTCCCCCTCCCCCCTTCCCCTTCCCCTTCCCCTCCCAGCGCGCCCGCGCGCCCCGCGGCCCTCGGCGAGCAGCTCGGCTCCCCCCAGCGCTCCCCGGGCCCAAAGATATGGCAATGGTAGTTAGCAGCTGGCGAGATCCGCAGGACGACGTGGCCGGGGGCAACCCCGGCGGCCCCAACCCCGCAGCGCAGGCGGCCCGCGGCGGCGGCGGCGGCGCCGGCGAGCAGCAGCAGCAGGCGGGCTCAGGCGCGCCGCACACGCCGCAGACCCCGGGCCAGCCCGGAGCGCCCGCTACCCCCGGCACGGCAGGGGACAAGGGCCAGGGCCCGCCCGGCTCGGGCCAGAGCCAGCAGCACATCGAGTGCGTGGTGTGCGGGGACAAGTCGAGCGGCAAGCACTACGGCCAATTCACCTGCGAGGGCTGCAAAAGTTTCTTCAAGAGGAGCGTCCGCAGGAACTTAACTTACACATGCCGTGCCAACAGGAACTGTCCCATCGACCAGCACCACCGCAACCAGTGCCAATACTGCCGCCTCAAGAAGTGCCTCAAAGTGGGCATGAGGCGGGAAGGTGAATATTTCTTCTCTGCTTCTCTCCCTGAGCTTTGCCCGCCTCTCCGGCCCTCTTTCTTTCTCTCTCACGGGGGTGGCTGCTGTATGGAGCTGGGACTCCTGCAGTCCCGGCCCGTCCCAGCTTCCCCTGTCCCCGCTACCTTCCTCCCTCGGCGTCCCCCCCACCCCACCCCTTTGCTCGCTGCCGCTGCCTCTGCCTCCCCCTCCCGGCCTGCGCTCCTCTCCCTGGCTCCTCCACCCCGCCCGCTGCCTGCTCAGGATTGCGTCCTTGGGATCGTGAGCTGTGGCTTAAAATCCCCTTCCTTCCTCTGTCTTGGATGTGCTTGTGTGTGTCTCTTTCCCGCGTGTGCGTGAGGATGCTTGGGGCTGTGCTGGCATGAACTTCGGGAGGGGTGCTTACGTCCCTCAGAAAACTGTTTCTGTGTTTTTGCATCCCACTTTCCCCTCCACCTCTTCTTCAGTTTCCTTTATTTAAAATGGGGGAGGTCTGGGGCTTGGAGTACCCTGAACGTAGATTCATTGCTGCATCATCCTTTTGGAAGCTTAGCTTGGAAAAAGAGGAGTGAGATTTATTGCACTTGTAGGTCTAATTAGGGGGGAAGGGGGGCTTCTGGCCTGTTCACTGGTTCCCTCTCCTCTTCACAGAGCTAGGGCCGCCTCCTCCAGAGCTGTGGCCTTGTTTTCACCCCTCTACTTTGAAAGGAAAGTTTGTGACTGAACCGTGCTTTCATAGTTGTGTCATTTTTTAAAAAGCATGATACTCGTTTAATTTCTTCATCAAACTCCACCCTCTGCTTAAATACTGCATACAAATTACAATTTACAACGGCATTTACCGATCCTTCTGATTTGGCTATAATGCATAGACTGCAGCTGGCATGAGCTTCCACATCATTTAATCCCTGTGTTGTATGGGTTTGGTTTCTTTTAACACAACTTTTGATGTTGTATTTAGATATGCTTCATGTTCATGTGGCAAGAGATGCAGCACTTTTCCTATAAATATATTTAGCCGTTTACAGTTAAAGTTTATCTCCTGACAATCATTTAAGATGTCTTATAGTCAAATTAGCGAACCAGTCAATTTTGCAGAATGTAGATTACTTCTTGTAATTGACTTTAAAATTATATTTTATATGCCACAAGAAAAGAAATTGAATTCCTTCAGCTCTCAAAGAGAAGGCAAATATGACGACTTCATTTCTAGCTCCAGGGAGATTTTGTAGTCATCTGGAAAAAAAAAAAACTTTGAATTGTGCTTTCATTTAATTGAAAAATAACTGCCAAGTTCAAAACTATAATTAGGAAAAAGTATTTTAGCCATTATGTTTCAAGAGCCTAAATTGCATCGGGGTTTGCATTAAAATTAGAATCAAAGCAAACTTAAGAAAATACTGCACAACCTGAACTTAGACAGCTACGTGTACATGGACATATCTATATTAATTTGTGTGTGGGGGGGGAGTTCAGTAGCCCTAACTTTTCCTAAAGTTGTCTTTGTTTACATGGCAATTTAAAACGCTGGCACTGTTGAAGTAAAACATACACATTAAAAAAAAAAAAACTTTGGTCAGCTTTAAGAACTCAAAGCATGCTTACGTTTTGCATTCAGATGGTTAATGAATCCAGTGTTTTTGCAGTTGCAAGCTCGTGCATTCACTGGGCAAAAGCTGGCTGCAGGTTGCAGTGGCACCGCGCAGGACAGACATTAATTATATTCCCCACTTTTTTCAATAATGTTTGGCTACTGTAAGTTCAACTTTTTCTTGATTTTTTTCAATTTTCTATTGCTTTTAACAGCGAGAACTTTGTGTGGGTGATGGGGAGGAGGGGACAGGGGAGGGGTGCAGGACAGTTGTTTTCTCTAGAAAAGTTGTAAGTGGTTAGTAGGGCATGTAACTTGTATCTGTTTTAAGGATAATTCTATAGCATTTTTAAAGAATGGAAACATTTTGAGCAAACCGTTGCTTGCTTACAAATGGAGAGGCAGCTAGGGCATTTGCTTAGAATCACAACCTTTCTCTGGTTTCTCCTGTGTATTTTTTTACCCTAATTTGTTTCATTCCGGAGGGGTGAGTGGGATTTCTTTAATCTCCGTGTTATTCCTTGGTGGTGGAAGGGTTGGGTGGTCCTTTCTTAGTGATGCCGGGCTGGGGACCCTGAAGTCAGGCCTAGTTCTGGCAGGGCTGAGGGTGGCCAGGTGCGCAGTTGATGGCTGGGCATCTCGACCCGCAGAGCTGGAGGGCCTCACTCCAGGTTTCCTCCGGGGCGAGCAGTGAGAGCCAGCGCGAGGGGGAAGATGAGCGGGGCGCGTGTAGCCGCGGAGAGAACCTCCGCATTGTGTCGGGAGCTCTGCGGCGCGGCGATGTTCACAAGCCCCCTGGATGCACATTGCCTCTTTTCTCTCTTTCTTTTTTCAGCGGTTCAGCGAGGAAGAATGCCTCCCAACCCAACCCAATCCAGGCCAGTACGCACTCACCAACGGGGACCCCCTCAACGGCCACTGTTACCTGTCCGGCTACATCTCGCTGCTGCTGCGCGCGGAGCCCTACCCCACGTCGCGCTACGGCAGCCAATGCATGCAGCCCAACAACATCATGGGCATCGAGAACATCTGCGAGCTGGCCGCGCGCGCTGCTCTTCAGCGCCGTCGAGTGGGCCCGCAACATCCCCTTCTTCCCGGATCTGCAGATCACCGACCAGGTGTCCCTGCTACGCCTCACCTGGAGCGAGCTGTTCGTGCTCAACGCGGCCCAATGCTCCATGCCGCTGCACGTGGCGCCGCTGCTGGCCGCCGCCGGCCTGCACGCCTCGCCCATGTCCGCCGACCGCGTCGTGGCCTTCATGGACCACATCCGCATCTTCCAGGAGCAGGTGGAGAAGCTCAAGGCGCTGCACGTCGACTCGGCCGAGTACAGCTGCCTCAAAGCCATCGTGCTGTTCACGTCAGGTGAGGCTGCGGTCGCTGGGAGGGCAGGCCGCGCCGGGAGCCACCTCAGACTCCGCTCCGCCCGGGCGCGGCCTCCTGCGCCTCCGCGGCGCTCGGCCAGGCCCTCGCCGGACCTTGGGCCGGACCCGGACCTGCGGCCCCCGCGCTGAGACGCGGCCGGCGGCGGCGCTGCCATCTTGGGCGCGCGGCGGTGCGGGAGCTGAGGCGGCGCCGAGGCAGGCGGCGGGCCTAGCGGCCTGGACCCCGCGCGGGGCCGCGGCGGGTGCGTGTCGGGTGGGGAAAGGCGGTGCCGTGGATCCGTCTGGCTGCGCGGGTGTGCGGTGTGTATGTGTGTGCGATGTGCTTGCGTGTGCGTGCCAGAGCTCAGCGTTTCTGGAGGAGGAGAGGGAAGGAAGAGAACGTGGGAATGTGGCTTTCTCCTCTGTGTGGCACGCTCCCTGGATGACTTTCCCGACACAGACACACACGTACACAGAGGTGGAAAGAGAAGAGTACGCCCAAATAAATCATAAATAATCCTGCTTTATTGCTGCCTGATTTTCCCTTATCGGAAACCATTCATGTTTGCAGTTGCTGAGGTTATTGAGGGTCGTAAAAAACGGATTCGATCTAAACAAGAAAGATAAAAAACAAAAGCAATACTGTGGAATCCGAAAGTATAGAAGGATTTCCGCCCCAGAGATAAATTTCATAGCCATGCAAAACACACGAACATTGGAAATTTAACAGAGTGCCTTACAAATATCAAATTAAATGTAGGCGGTGGTAACGTGAATGTTAACAATTTCTCTTATGATAGATGGTTCAAATTAACTTCTACGAAAGTGTATTAATGTTGCCTTTGAAGGCTCTGGTCTGAGCCTTTGAGAGCACTGCCCGCCTTTTTTATTATTGTAACCTGCAAGAGGGAAACATATAAACACCCGAGACAGCAGGTAATGGGGGGAAATATAAACAAAGCCAGAAGGGACGCTGGTGGGGAACAGAGCTACTCAGATTGGGTGTAGGGCCTTGCCCGCTGTGAGTAGGGTTAGCTGCAGTTTTACCTCCATTATTGGCACTATTGTTTTAAATTCCTCCATTCAGAGAACAAATAAACTATCCTAATAAATCTGTCCTAGAGCCAGGACATCCAAAGGCCAAATTAAAACCATTCTTGAGCAGAGATGGCAAAAATCCTTTCCCAAGGCCTTGTTAAACAGTAAGCTGTGGTATAATCTATCAATATTTCTTGGCTTTCATGCGTGAAGAATCGTATTTACATTGTATTAAAATGACTCTTAAATTTGCACAATATTGTAATGTAGCAAATGTAGTATTAATATCGATCTGAACAGCAGATAATTTATTTAGACAAGAGCATCTCATTTGTATGCAAGGTGGACAGAGCCATGGACTTGGACTGCCCCCCTTTTACTTTCAGTGCAAATGCAGGCCTGTTAGTGGGAGAGGGAGTTATTCTTTGCAAGGGGATAAAGTGAGAACCTTAAAACAAATGGAAGACTTATTGAATAGCCTCCTCGGTGTTTGAATGCATTTTATCTTAATAAGTCTTCTTGATGGAAACGTGTTTTTCAAAAGTGACAAAGAGCCTGGGAAGCAGTGACCAGGCTGCTTTAGCTCTGGCAGGCCTAGGGCCTGGCTGGTTCTGCACTACCCAGCTCTTTAGCCAAATTAATCAGGAAGCAAGCCAGTGTCAGGGGAGCTGGGGTTTTAAAATCTCATCCAGTGAGGTGTCTTGAAGCAGAAATGTGACTTGGAGCTGGATAGAGGTCCTCTCAAGAAAGGTCTACCCTCTCTTTTCCTTGTCTTCTCTAAGGTCCTTTGAACCCCCTTGACTTATCTGATCTCATGCCCTTTCCCAAAGAGAGGCAAGGACTGTGCAGGCTGCAGGGAAGACTGTGGAATTATTTAGCTTTTCTTTCAACTTTCATCCTAAAATCTCTGTGAAAAGTGTTCCTTTTAAAAAAGTTTCCTTAAAGAAGTTTCTTAAACCAAGTCTTCAAGGTGCAAGGGAGGCCGAGAAATGAACAATAACATTATTTTTGTTGGAAAATTACAAACAGAATATCTGATAATGGAAATAGAGCTGTCAGTAGTCATTCACCCCCCCTCCCCTACATATAACACATTTTCACTTTTGACTAAACTTGTTTTGATTGCTAGCCAGAAGGGAATTCATGGGAAGCCTTCTCAAAGTCATCCAACTTTTGAGCAAACTTTGAATGATGGAAAAGACAGTTTTAGACATATTGTCCAATGAGGTTTGCTCCAGTTAAGTATTTGAAGCTGGCACAGGGGTTCCCTGTGGTGGTTTTCACATTTGCCCTCTGGATGGTATGCTTAATCCTTAATATTCTGGACAGCATCCAAGGACTAGGTCATGACCTGAACTTACTTTTTTACAAAATTCATTAATTCATACACCTAAATATTCCCTCAAATAAATGAGAACTTCTCTGAAAGGAGCCATCTAGTTAACATAAGTATAATAAATCCATTTTCAGTACAATAATAACTTTGATTTCTAGTTATGGCAGCTGATTACATCTATATTTCCTGCACACTAAACTCTTCTGAATGCACAACATGAAATACATTCTCCGCACTACAAAGGCTAAGCTGGGAGGGCCTGAACAGTAATGGTTATTTATTTACATAATTTCTTTTCCATATACTGTGGAAGAAATATTGAGGGTTCCAACATTGACACTACCATATAAAAGCGAGACATGGATTTTGCACATTCTTCCTCCTTTTCTTATCTGAGGTATATATAACTCATGGAGTATAAATATGGACTACATTACACCCCCTGATCACCTAGCTTTGCTGCTACAACCACCCAATCGATCTAAGAGCTCATACTGTTTATACACAGTTGGGGGAATCCTGTTGCAGGAATATCCAGAGTGGGAATGACTATCCAGAGTAGGAAGCAAGACCCAAAGTTAGGGCTTCAGCTAGAGGGAGGCTATAGGGCTGGCCAGCTTGCACCTGACAGCAGAGCCCAACTACAGTCATTCTTACTTCAAAATAGGAAAGAAATCGAAGTAGTCAGTACAGGGCCCAAGAATGCCTTCTCTGGGCTTCTCTGCCTTGGAGTGTCTAGCTGGGAAAAGGGTAGTGACCTTGTACTCTGGGAGCCCTAATCGTAAAAATCAGATAAATATTTTACAGACCTGAGGGGATGCCATATGGGTCTTTAAAAAAATCTGTGGGGTATCAGTGGGTCCTTTTCATTTAGCATTGTCTGAGGTTAAAAGGGATCCTGTGGCATAATAGGCAGATAATGCATGTAAAGCAAGATATATGTAAATATGAGTCTTCATGGTGGCCATTCAGCAGATTCAGGTTAGCAAGCAGGGCCAAGGGCAGACCTCAGATTCCCCTCTCTAAGCAGCAAAGCCCCAAAGTGCTCCTGCCCCCGCCCTGCTTGTCATAAAACCTCACTGACTTCTCCAGTCAGGACAGTGTAGATGCACCCAAGCAGCTGGCTAAAGTAATTAGACATCAGAGAGGAACCCAGTCTGGATTTGGGGTCAAAGGAGACTTACCTCAGAAGTTCTTGAAATATCACTTGTTTTATTTGCTTTTTGTTTTTTGTTTTTCCTCGAGGCCATAACCTTGTGGATGAAGGTGTTAGCATGCGTTGTAAATCCCAGTTCTTGGAAATATAAAGGCATAAAGCTCAGAAACTCAGCAGACAGGTTTCACTTTGAATCATTTTCTGTCTTCTTAGGGTCACACTTGCCCATTCACAATTATATAATGTTCTTTTGGGGACATCGCCATGCATGAATTTCTTCCCAGATCTATATATTAGCAAACTCTGCCTTTGATCTTTAGTCAACCTCCTGACTGGCTAAGGGCTCCTCTGTGATCTCCTTGTTTTTAAAATATTTATTATTAATATAAGAAACAACACGGGTGTTTGAACTAGGAGAGGAAGACTTTACTGATTCCTCTGATTCTACTGTCCCTCCGTTTGCTTGCCTCTAGTTAGTTGATATAGTATAAACTGCTGTCTTGAAATATTTTTAGGAGACCGAGAGGAGCCTTGGTTGATGTGAGATAAACACACAAGTTTTAAAATGCTGTCATAATGTATAGGTGCCTTTTCCCCCCTTAGTCCTACGAAAGGAAGTCCTATCTCCCCAAATCCCCCCTCAACTCCCCACCTCCCAGTTCTGAAGCAACAACAGCAGCTGTCTCTAGCCCAGCTTTGTGTCTGATCGCTGAAGATGTCTCCTTTCTGCAGCCTGGAGTAACTGAGCCATATTCCTTTTGATTATTATACGGCTTACAGAGATGTGACCAATTTTCAATTACTTGATCTAAGGCACAGATAGAAGTGTACACTCTCACCAAGGATTTGCTGCAGAGTTCTTGCTTGCATTGATAGTGGATCTCAAATCTTATTTTGCTAAAGCATGGACTTGATCTGATTCCAAACACTGCCTGCCCATGATTCCTTACTCCCTCCCATGTGTTTGTTCACAACACAACTAGGTTTTCTTTGAGGTTTCTGGTTGGGGTCATTTGGGCTTGAACGGGGGATTCCAAGAAGCTTTTAAGACTGCCTTCAGGCAGCGTATTTCTTCAGGGCTCCTGAACACCCCAAAATCAGGGGCAAAGGGGGTAAAACTCTTCCCTTTAATGAGCACAGTGGAAGGATGCTCCCCTGCAGGCGGAGGACAGGTTGCAACGCAGAGCAAACATGGCTCCAGCATCGTACATTATTTAATCCAAAGGTGAAAGAGGAAAAACAAAGGCACTAGAGAGGTTGCTGCCTCTGCATGTGTGTGCTTCTCTCTCCAGCTCCCCTAGGCTTGGTGGCGGTTTGATTTATTTTATTTGTTGTATTGGGGGCTCAGGGAAGGGAGTGGTGAAAAAAGGAGAAGGGAGGCATGAAGGGGCGGATTTTTTTTTCCTTCTATTTCTTGTTTTCTCCTTTCTCCTTAAAAAAATTTTAATGGCTTGTTATTTGTGCCTTTACTCTTCGCTGACCTAATCTTGTGCCCCCTCCCCTTGGTCTCTCCTTCTTGTGACTGCCCCGGGCAGATGCCTGTGGCCTGTCGGATGCCGCCCACATCGAGAGCCTGCAGGAGAAGTCTCAGTGTGCACTGGAGGAGTATGTGAGGAGCCAGTACCCTAACCAGCCCAGCCGCTTTGGCAAACTGCTACTGCGACTGCCCTCCCTGCGCACCGTGTCCTCCTCCGTCATCGAGCAGCTGTTCTTCGTCCGTTTGGTAGGTAAAACCCCCATCGAAACTCTCATCCGTGATATGTTACTGTCTGGGAGCAGCTTCAACTGGCCTTACATGTCTATCCAGTGCTCCTAGACCTTGGGCACTTCCCACCTGCCCCCACCTCCCTAGAGACTCAGAGGACCGGCAGGCCATGGACTCCAAAGCCTGGGGGACACCAGGCAGCTGATGCAGGGTGCGGCGGGCTGGGCAGGCTGGGCAGGGGGGAGGAGGGCCGGGTCAGCAGGAGCAGCCCACCCTGCAGAAATGCAACCTGAGCTGCAAACCAGGAGAAAAAGAGACTCTTTTAGGATCAGATCTGTGAACACATTGGAAAGGAAAGAAAAAGGACCTTGTGTCTGGTGAGAAAAAGAAAACAGTCTTTGGAAGAGAGGACCATGAGAATTTTAATAAAACAGAAGGAGACTAATGGACCTTCCAGGATTTATTGTGGACGGATGTGGATATATTCTGTACAGAAAACAACACATGGAAGTGGACTGAATCCTATGTAGAAAGACACACACACACACACACACACACGCACCCCAAACATTGTTATTCATTTTGTAAGATACTAGTCTTTATTTTCATTTTTTGTAAAATTTAAACATCGTATGCACATAAAAAAGGAAACAAGAATTAGGGGAAAATAACATTTTCCAAATAATTATAAAAAAATTGTCCTGTGTCTATGTATCTATATCTGTTTTGTATTTTTTTCTGGTTCCAAACCAGATTTCCTGTGATTCTATACTAATAATTTTTGATATAACCCTTTGCTTCTTATAATGAGTGCGATATATGTTGTCAAGGCTGTTCTTCAAGAATTAAAATCGAAGTGAAAATTTAAACAAAAATAAAAGAATTTAGCAAAACCCACTTGTCTGGTTGCTTGACAGATGTCATCAGTGCAAGAGAACCCTCCACTTAATTTCCACTTATTAAAATGATGGGGAAGGCGGTTAACAAGGGAGAACTTTAAAGGTCCATTACCAAGTTGGCTAGATTTATTTCCTAAAACCAAGCACTACCTTGATTTTTTGTAAATTCTGAGGGCAGAGCTCGGAGGGCCAGGCTGTGCATGGACCATGGTAGTCAGGGAGGGCAGGGAGTGTTGACTGCCAGTGACATTCAATATGACATTGTGGGTGGTGGGAGGCTGGCAGCCACATGTAGCTGGGCCTCAGGCCGGAAGAGGCCAGGTCCTTTCCAGGGAGGTAGGGTGTGGAGTCCCAGGTCATTGCCTGCCTCAGTGACTGCAGGTGGGAATTTGCGTGGCTGTAGAGGGTGGAGCAGTAGCAGTGGGGGCCAAGGGAGGGAGAAGGCCACTCAGATGCCTCCACAACTTCTGCCTGTGACTGGAGGGTCCGGCTTCTCCCCAGCTCTGGAAGAGAGAGTTGGAGCCTCAGCACTGGGAGCCCTGGCTTTGCTTTCCCTACGGTCTGCTGAAGAGGTAGCTATGGATTGCCCTTTTCTCCCTACTCTATGACAGGGGTTCTCTGGAGGGCCCTCGAGATCTGTTGGACAGATGGAAGTTCCCTGTGGCAATTGAGGGCGTGGACCTGGAACCTGGGAGCAGAGAAGCTAGGTTGGAGCAGGCTCTTCCCAGAAGCAGCCTGAGGGCTCTAGTGGCCAGTCTAGTGCAGAAACCTCCCTCCAGGCCTCTCTTCTTGGGTGTGCTTGTGGGGTGTGGGGGTGCCCCTCTCTGCAATAGCTTTCCAAGCATGAATGATTTATAGGATCACAGTCCACACTATGAGAACACAAACTGCCAAGGGAGCTTTTTCTTAATGTATTAATAAGCCAGATCATTTAAAAAAACACCTCTCACCTCCTCCCCTTCCCTTAGACTCAAACAGGCCTGGTTGAAGCAAGAACTTCACTTTCAAAAGTCATTGTCAAAGTTTTGATTTCAATGTGCTGTCTAGAAGTATCTGGTACCCATCCTTCCCCTCCCCCCCACACACTGTCTTTAAATATGCATTAACGATCTCCTACATTCCAGCAAGCTTGAAGTTTTTGATAATCTGTATGCAGCACAACCCAGGCAATACCATGTTCTCTGTGGGCAAGTCTTGGTAGGTCCATTATCCTAGCCAGCCTGCCTGGAGATGAGCCTCAGCCCTAGGGCGGCTGGGCAGGAGTGTGAGGGGTGTAACCCCTGGGGCACCAGGGCCTTCCGGTCCTCTGAGGTGTCCCTTTCTGCAATGGGCCTCATTAGGTCCTAGCCTGACTTCCCTGCAGATTGGGCACCCAAGGCAAGAGGGTTGTAGGGAGAAATCATACCTAACCACTGACCGCCTTTCAGGAAGCCTAAGGAAGCCTCCCAGGCTGCCGGATGGCAGAGCCTGGGGATTGAGGTGGGGTGGGCTGCAGCAGGGCATGGAGGGGGAGGGGAGCAGAGCTGCCGACAAGCGCTCACCAATCTTTCCTGCTTTCCTCAAAATGAGATGTAAATATATTCATTACAGTGTGATCCCTCTGATGAAAACAGATAAACATATTCGTAGGTCGGAAACGTATTTTTCAATTAATTTCAATATGGAAGCCAAGCCCAGTGTGGGGACTGGCCCGGAAACCGAGGCCTGGGATATACGCAGGACTCGCTCCAGTATCCAGAGGTGAGAGTGCTAACCTGACTCTTGCCCAAAGGGGCCCAGCGCGTTGCCTAGTGCCTGGGGAATCTCATCAACCTTTCTTAGCCTGGACCCAAGCCCAGGGCAGACCAGTGTAGAAAAAGGATCCGGCCTCATAGATTCCCTCACAGGCTCCGGTCTGGAAACCAGGAGGCCCTGGAGAGTAGAAGGCGGGAGCCCGAGGTGCTCTGCTCCCAGGCCTGGTAGGCCGTCTGGGGGCCTCCAGCAGCGGGACGCTCCATAGTCCCCACCTGCATTTCACACAGTGAGACAGACAGTCATCTTCAGAGGTTTCTCTGTGAGTCTCAACCAGAGGGACAGAGCCTCCCAGGGACTTAGGGGCTGTGTGGGCGCCCCTGTGGAGCACGACAGGCTGCCCCGCACCCCCCGGATTTCACTCAGAGCGCGAAGCATTCGCGACCCATGAATCTGTCTGCACTCAGGGAATGTTTCGGAGCCAAGGCCGCAGCATCGGGTTGAGCCTTCCGACAACCAGGAAGCATCCTTTCTGCTCCCCGCGATCTCAAAGTTGCTGGGCCTGCCTGACAAATGGCCGTGGACTGGGGCCTCCTCGCAGTGCCGAGGCGGCAGCCCCAGTAGTGGCTGAGCTGTACCCGCTCAGTGTCCTGTGCTTCCTCAGACCCTGGGGCCACTGGGCAGAAGGCGACGTGGGGCAGCTGGCAGTCTCTGCCTAGGTGGCCGCCCGGAGTTCCCTGAGCAGTGAACCCGCCTTGGAGCCAAGCGCCAGGGGGAGCCGGGGAACCAAGGTGTGAGCCCATAGGCAGGTGGAGGCCCGCGGGTCATCTTGGCGCCCGCAGCCCCGCCTTGGCCTGCCAGGCCTTCGCAGTCGCAGGAAGTCGGGAGAGGAGGGCTGGGCGGGGTAGAACAGACGAAATACATCTGAACAGTTGGAGAGTGGCCCACACGAGGTGACTTCCCTCTCGAAATTACCTGTGACATATGAAAGTCAAACGTTCCCTTTTCCAACCCAAACACTTACTGGGCCACTAGAACTTTAAGGGCTTTGAAGTCGGTTTAAACTACTTTAGCCACAAGCTTTTCTGAAAACATCAAAAAGGCAATCTAGGGACGTGCTCTCCTCCCGGAATCTCTAGGGAGTGAGGTTATGCCTGGTCCGCTGCTGCCGCCGCTGCCGCCGCCGGGGGACAAGGACTGACGCACTGGGGAGTTAAAATATGACCTTTGCCTCCCCCCCACCACACACACTCCCCATCTTCCCACCAGGCCTGGCGGAAGCCCGGGGGCGGGGGAGTAGGGGTGGGTAGAGGCGTCATTCCTAGACACACGAACAACCGTGGGCTTCCCGGCCTCTGCCCCTCGCGTTGGTTCAGTTTCGCGGTCTCTGGCAGCCGCAAAGGGTCCCGGTCCATCGGGTTCCCTGAGGCCCCACTGCCCAGCTGTGTGCTCGGGGTCACTGGGCAACCACCTGAGCTCCTCTGCCTGGTGCGTGCAAAATTTTTATTAAAAAGAAATTCCTCCTTCTCCTCCTCAGCTCATAGGCAGTCCTCCTTATATCTCCTCCAGTGGTAGAATCACCTCTCCGTAAGCGTTTCGATCCCTCAGAACAAATCACCTGAATGTCTCTGCAAAGGGGAAACCATGAAGAAGCGTAGGGAGGATATGCAGGGAGACATAAGTGAGAACTAGTAAAACTCTTGTTGGAGGGCCTGCTCAGGGTCTGTGGCATCACTGGGCCTTTTACTTTCAAAGCCAAAGAGTTGTATTCCTAAATGAGTTAAAGACCCATTTACCTCTGTCGTGTTCTATTCATCAAGCCACAAGTTGAGAGTTCCTAACATGAAACTATTTGTTTGCTTACACAACCAGCTGGGCGCAATTTCACGTCTGAGATATCTATCTGAAAGCGCCCCTCATTTATTATCTCTTTTTGTCAGCGAATCCATTTTCCAGCTCCTCTCCCCTTTGGAGTTTGTCTATCTGTCTGCCTGTCTATCAACTATCTATCTTTCTATCATCTTTCTTTCTATCATCTATCAATCAATCTATCTATCTATCATCTATCTTCTGTCTATCTATCTATCTATCTATCTATCTATCTATCTATCTATCTATCTATCTATCTGTATCATCTCTATCTATCTATCATCTATCTAATCTAGCTAGCTAGCTATGGTGGGACTCTGGAACGCTCCCCGTGGAGCGGTCGCTCTCTGCACGGTTTTTGGTGAGCCCAGGGTTCGTGGACCACGGGGCAGCAGAGGCTCACTGTCTGTCACCCTTGACCCCCGCCGGCTGACCGGCCAACGTGCGGAGCTGGCAACCGGTGTGCCCGGCGGGAAACAGCGGAGCTGCCTTTCTCCCTGGATGTCCCCCTACTAGCTCTCCCAGAGTAAGCAGCAACCACCTGTGCAAGGGGTTGCGTGGGGGGGGGGGGGGCGGAGAGGGCGGGAAGGGAGCCCCTCTCCGAGATGGGGGCCGGAGATACAAATTTGAGAGATGCTTTTACAAAGCCTCGCCTAGTCCCTTAGGGCCAATTTCTTCTCTGGGGCAGGAGAACCAAGATGTAAATAGTTGTGTGATAGATTGGGGGAGGGAGGCAGGGCATTTATTGTGTGCAGAGGGGAGAAGGCTGCACGTGGTTTCAATTTTAAAGCACAAAGAAATACACATGCAATGCAGAAAAAGGTTTATGAATGTAATTGAGAGTAAAGAAAACAATTAACACAGTGCAAGGTTGCTTGCTCGATTCTTCACCCCTTGCCTTCTCTTCTACCCTAATTTTGAGAAATCCGGATCATGTGAATAGAGTAGATATAGGCAGTTGGATCTAGCTGACAAGGGAACCCCGATGGAGATCACAGTGATGGGTGGATAATGGTGTCTATCCATCTCCTAGTCTGCTAAGGCCTCCTCCACCAAGCTGAAAGCAAGGGATAAAATCCCCAAGTCCAGCGTATAAAATATTCCCAGTTATAAAGATGGAAAGAAAAAGTGGTATCTCTAAGGGAGGGGAGAGGGAGAAGAAGAGAGATAGCAAGGGATTTTTAAAAGGCAGACAAGGCTGGTCTCTGCAGGCTATCCTATTGTGTTGATTTACGAAGACATTTGCTGTATATAACGTTTAAGGCTGATAATATCATTGCGCAGCCAGATAAATAAAGCATTGGCCCAACAGTGGGGTCAGCGATCGATCTCTGGGCTCAGAGGAAAAAGGAGAGAGACAGGGTCGTGCATGAGCTCTGTCTGTGTGCTTGTCAGTCGGCATGCATGAGCCTGAGTGTGTGTGAGCGTCAGGGTGTGCGAGAGAGAACCAAGACTTCAGCTGGCCAAGAGGCTCATTAGCATTCCTAACCCATGGACCTGCGCTGACAACTAACAGAGATATCCCGCTCACCACCAGGCCTCCTCTCCTTTTGTCTTCAGATCTGGAAGAGAAAAAGATTTCTCGGTGGAAGCTGAAGCCTGAACTTCCATGTGGTTGTTGGAAATTCAGGCTATAAAAAAAGACGTTTCAGGATCTTCCTGATCTTTCACTCTGCTTTTAAAAACTTCCCTTCTGAAGAAGGAACTTTTCTGCTTTTCTCTCTCAAAATGTAATATGCTTGTTGAAACTCCCAATTTAAATGAGAGAAAATCCTCTGAAAATATTTTGCCATTTCTCCTTGTTGACACGCAGAGAGGTGGATGTTTATATGTTTGGCTCACATGCACATGTAAAGCTGGTACTTTAGTTAAAGACTTCAAGAACATAGCAACCAGGGATTGTTTGAGCTTTTTGTTTCTTTTCTTTCTTATGCTTGGTTTTGTTTTTATGATAAAATTAATTTTATTTTCTATAATCAATGCCCTGCTTATTACTTTATCACTCTCCCTTGTCTAAAGTACATCATTCAAAATTAAATAGGATCTAATTTTGTATTAACTATCAGAAGCAAATTTAGAGGCCTCCACTATTTTAGAAACATTTTTAAATTATACTCATTCATGCAGTTTTAATCACCTTACACCTATTTTGGGAAAAGTGTCTTTTAACCATATCTCACAGGGATAAATATGTATCCACTTTGCTCTCCTGGATCCTGTGCCTTGAACTCCATCAAACGAGGCAGATAGTTTTACATCGTAGTGTACAAATTATCCCATGTTGACAGATGTTTGTCACTTAGTAACTTCTTTCCAAGTTTTCCCCCTCCCCTACTCCTTCTTTCTAGCTTGCTTTGTTGTTTTAAAATATGCATGTCTCTCACTGGAATGCCAGTCACGAGTGCAAACTTTGTGTCCAACCTCCCACATGAAATGATCCTTTTAGAGGGAACTCGATATGTCTCAATCTGCACTTCACTCAAAGCCTCTGGGTATGGGCCACTCACTCACTGGTCCTGGCTCCCAAATAACTCAGCAGAAACGAGTTTCCAACTAAAAATCCCCTCGAATATCTCCCAGGGAAGAAATATAGCTCCTTTAAGTAAAGGAGTCAACGGCCAGAGGGGGAATGCAGCCGGCAGCCAAAAAAAAAAAAGTAAGAGTTTTATTTATTTGCTGATTGAACTTGGGTTGTCATAACCAGCAGGTTTATCCACACTAGAAGTGCTGGAAGTTTGTACTGTGTGTGCACAAGAGGTGGGGAGGAAAGGAAGGGGAAAGGGAGGATGACATGCAAGAGGAAGAATGAAAGAGACAAGGAAAAACATTGGGAGAGAGAAACTGATCTTTGTGGGACAATGTAAGGAAATTTCCTAGCAGTGGATCTGAGTAAAAACTTAGAGCTGAGAAATATGGGGGGTGGGGGGGGGAGTGCTCAGAGGAGATGAGGGGGTAATTATAGTAAACTCTTAAATGTGGGGTATCATCAGGAAAAGGAGGACTCTAACTATTTTCCCTGGAAAAGTAATGTGACAGCAGGAAAATTATTAGCTGTGCTGTGTGTGGCGGTTTTGGTATGTGGGGGGCGGAATTATAACAAGAGAGAAACTGGAGAGAAGAGAAGTTCCAGGACTCAAAGCAGAAATGTCATGGAGCCATAAGTCCTCCACCTTCCCTGGCAAAAGCAACCTAGTAGGTGTGGATGTGAAATCTTCTCTAGAAGACATTAGTTTTGCATCTTATTTTAATTAGTTTTATCTATTTGAGCTGATTCTGGCATTAGAACCATTTATAGGATGATTCAACTCACAGGATGAAGAAAATCTCCCAATCTCTTCTGATCCCCCCCCCCACCCCAAAGCTTCAAAACAGGAGAAGTACTCAGGCTGGGCAGCTCATTTCTATTAAAAAGGCAAAACTTTAGCACTGATGAAAAACAGATGAATTTTTTCTCCCTCTCTCTGAAACAGTTACTCTCTTTTACTGATGTGAAGTGACGTCAGCAAAGCCTACCCTATCCCCTTGGAGAGAAGGGAGAGAGGAGGAGGGCATGGAAGGAGGGAGCTGGGAGAAAGGACTAGAGAAAAAGAGAAAGAGCGAGCAGAAAGAAGAGGGAGAGAGGGGGTGGGGACGAGAGATTGAGAATGAATATCCTACACTTTTTGGTCAAAATTCCACAAAGAGTAGGCAAAACATTGCCTTAGAAGCCGGTGATTGATAGGACACCTTTCTCTACCCTCACCCGATCTACATATTCTAACATATGGAAAGCTTACAGGCCCTGTGCACTTATAGAAGCCGATAATGCATTAGCTCTCAGCAATATTTACAGCACCACTTTTAATACACACCAGATGGTTCGCGACTGTGCCGCCTCAGCCAGCTCACTCCTCGATTTTACTCGGCGGCACTTTGTTGCAATTACGCTCCATGCTGAGACCAATTTTATTGGTGACCTATTTTTCATATTTGCAGCATTTTATGTTAAAAACCTCCTCTCTGGCCTTTTTGTAAAGGGCAGCGCGCAGAAAGGGAGAGCTTAGGAGGATGGCAGGGCTGTCTAGGTGGATATTAATATTTATCATGATGTTACCTACCTCGGGTTTAAGTGAGTAAACCGGATAGACATAAGTACTCCGGTCATTATGTTTGTTCACTCACCCCCTGTTTGTCAGACCCCCACGGACTGTCTACATGGCGTGCTTGCCTCAGAGTCAATACATCGGACCATAAATATTGTATTCCATTAATTATCACGCCACTGGCTTATCCTGGGTGCCGGCGTCCTCGAGCGACGCAGGGCAAATGAGGACGCTTCCTGAGCATATTTCTAGGCTGGGAACCCCGCTGAAATTTCCGCGGTTCCTGGGAATTCCTAGAGCCCCAGCGCCTGGCTCACCTCCGCCTGGGCCTGCGGCTGGCTGGCCGGGGAGGGGGTTGCGGCGGGCGAAGGCCCGACGCCGCCAGGAGCGCTCCAGTACCTGTTATCTAGCTACGCAGAAGGCCACAGGGAGAATCCCATTTGGCACGCCGGGAAAGGCTTTCAACTTTATCTCCAGCCATGTAAATATTCCCGAGTGTCCGACTGAAGGACTTTGTTTTGCACCAAACAATATAAATATCCTATTTGCTGCAACGCAGGTGTGCTCTTCCTACCCAAACTCTTTTTCCCCCTCGTTTATAGTAATTCTTTATACTCCCTTCCTCTGGTTAGAAAAAAAAAAAACAACCCACAGATGTTTACTTTATTGATATAACCTATACCATGGTTAGGCTGAGAATAATATGCCTCAACTAACAGTCATTTAGCAAATAATAGAGGCGTTCTGGATGCTTTCCAACGTTACACATGTACTTGGTCATAAAATGATACGTGAAAAAATTAACATCTGCTTTCCTAAAATAAAGTGTGCCAAGTAGCTTTTTATGAATGCTTTCCTCATTTTAAAAAGAAATATGGAGAGATAAACTGGCACCCAGATGTATAGCATATTTATAATGGTTTTAGGATTTAAAGGTAGCTATTCATTGCACAAGCCATTTAAAAACTGACGGTTTTAAAGCTACTTAACCCCAGACATCTTCGAATCCTGAAGAGTCTTCCAAGTTTTATTATTTAAAGAGGAATTTACTGTAATTTAATTGTGTATCAAGGCAGAACTATGTGAAGTTGGGCACTGCAGCCTGAGCTCAACAGAAATTCCAACTTGTCTTTTATTTACCTAATTTCTCAGCAAGGTTCCCAGGCCCTTAAGAAGGCAGAGCTGGAAAGTTGAGTTGGGCTCTTTTTTGTTGTTGTTTAATTCCACTATTAGGAAATGAGGCCTACCTTTGAATTATTTCATTAGGATTTGGCCTTTTGGGGGAAGGGGTGGGAACCATAATCATTAGTGGCTTTTTATTATTTCTACAATAAATGGCTAGATTCTTTGTTGAATAAGCTGCTTGAATGTTTTGCAGATGTTCCACTTAGACCAAGTCTGACCCTCTATTTCCTCCCGAATAAGTTGCTTAAACTCTCCTACCAGTGATTTTACTTGAGAGCATACTCCCCCATCCTGGCAAGTTTATAAGTGTAGAACATATTCTTATGAAATTTCCACCTAACTGCACACATACACACACAAATACATTTACACACATACATACACACACACACTCCCACCCACTGAGCCTCTGAGCGTGGCAGAGGGTAAGAGACAGGGAAAAAAAGACTGGCGGAATGGCAAGGAGGAGGGAATTCAGCGCAGTGGTTACAATCTTGTGCGGAGGCTCGCCCTCCCTGGGCCCCTCACCCCACTTCGTGCCTTTGGTTAGAAACATGGGGGGTGGCCCAGGCCCGTTTCCCCAAAGTGATGGGAATCCTGATTTGCCAAGTGCTTGGGGCGTCCGCCCAAGGTGTTTCAACCATCCGGGAGAGCGGAGACGAAGCCGGATAGCCCCGCAGGCAGCTGGGAGCATCCCTTGGGCGGCACCGCCCCAGCCGCTGCGGCCGCGCGTGGACCGCGGGGCTTAACAAAGGGCTCCGTGGGGCGCGGGCACGTGACGGGCCCGAGCGCCGCGTCGCGGGCCGGCCGCGAGGAGGGGCCGCCAGCCCGGGTGCCCAGTGGCTTCTTGACAGAAAAAGGAACTGCTGGTCTCGGTCTGGCTGCGCCGGCAGCGCTCTGCCGGGAGGAGAAGTACTTGTCTGGCTCCGCGTTGGAGAAGCCGCACCTCTCATCTCTCCGGCTCTTACTTGAAAAGCACTTGGAAGAAACTGTGTGTTCGGGGAGGGCCGCGGGGTGGGCCGGGACCAGGATGCAAGGCTGAGGGGGGCCGGCTTGTGGGTAGATGGGAGGAGGTGGAAGAAACAGCTCCCTTCTGAGTGACAGGACTCCTTTTCAGAGGGCAAACAGGGGAGAAAAAAAAAATAAGCTCCTAATATGAATAGGAGAATTTTCAAGGTTTCGAAGAGTTACTTCCCCTCCCCCCTTTTAAAGACAGATCTTTCTTTTTTTCTCTTCTTTCTTTCTTAGGTAGGAAGTGCGTGTGCAAACGTGTTTTGATGTGTTTTAGGAGAAAGAATGATCCATTAATTTTAAAAAATCTCCTTGGGTTGGTAAAAATTACTGAAACATTTTAGCATGATTTTGTAGACTCACTGACCAGAATGGATAAGGCAGCAAGGTCACACTGTCAGACAGGGGGCTTTAGTTAAAGATGGTGTATTTATGCGGGAAACAAAGGGAATATCTTACAACAAAGTTCTCCCTCACCCCAATGACAAAACCTGTCTCATCTTTACTTCTTAGAAGAGATAGTGTCCTTCTTTGAACACCTCTAAGGCGATTATTAGATGCCTCTGTGAGAAAACAGTTTGGGAGAGGGAAGCTCATCACACACACACACACACACACACACACACACACACACACACAGAGATTGTAAGAACCTGCCTGTATTTATAATTTAACCTCAGAAACACTTTTATTATCTTCATTCTCAACCCCAGCTTTTTTTCTTTAATTGTTGAAGGACCGTGCCTTATAGAGAAGAAAACCTTCTTTTTAAAAAAGATTTAAACCCACAGTACCAGTTGTTTGTTGTTGTTATCACGATTATGATGGTTATTATGTCACCCCCTCCTTTTTGCACTTGATCTGATGAGAGAACTTTTTTAGAGTGTGAAATGAAGGACACAAAGACAGTATATTAATGAAAAGAAGAAAGTGGCCCTTTTAATGAGAACTAAAGAAAACCCAAATGTAGATGAAGTGTACCGTAAAAGCTGCTTCAAAGTCCATCTTAATTCCCTTGGGCTCAGTCATCACGCACATGTGATAATTGGGAGTTCTGCATGGAGGTAAGGCGGCCACGGGGTGGGGAGGCATGTAGATTCGCCTCCCTGTTCTATAATCCCAAATACAGTTTAACCAAGAACTTGGAGATCTTACAGAACCCAGATTTGACTACTTAACTTTCAATGCTACCTGCCCATTATTATTTTTTCCTTCCCTGGTAACTGTGCTCACCAAGGGAGCTTCATCCTCCACCCCCTCCATACTCCCCAGCAGGTTGGTGTATGCTGGGCCATATTCTCGGTTTTTATTATTATTTTGTGATCAATTCTGTTTAATTTTCTATTTATTTTTGGACCTTAGCCTTTCTGGATCACAAAAGTCCCCACAAGCAACACAGCAATAAATCCAAACAAAAATAAGACAGATTTCCTCATCGATGTGTAATAAAGTTAAAGGACATTGTTTTGTCAGACAAGCGCTAAGTAGAAAATAAATCTCAGAGTCTAGGGAAACAAAACGGAGCGCTGCTGGCATGTGTGTAAATTTACTTTTAAAAGCAATAAATCAATGTTAAATTAAACAGCTGGGTACCCTGTCTAGGAGAAGATTCTGTGTTTAAGAAGACCTTGATGGGAGAAATGTGCTTTTTAACAAGACATCAAAAAAAAAAAGTTAAATTTTTATTGTGATCGAGGCAAGACTGTCCTGAGAACTTCTCTGAACTTCAGAGAAGAAGAGAAGAGACAGTGTGAATTGTATCTACTTTCCATCCTCAGACCTTACATATATTTTCAGGCATAAGGAGAAAAGGTTTCATAGAAATGTTTTAGATGTTTTGTAAATTGTCAACTAAGCCCTGAAATTCCCTCTTTATTGGCTTAGGTTTGTTGGGTAGGTTTTGATTTTTGTGGGATTTTTTTTTCTGTAAATACTATAATCTGTAGAGATATTTTAATAAGCACTTACAGCGTATTCTTATCTAATGCTTCCTTTATTCTCAATGCGGTTGTTTTGCACAGTAAATAGTGTAGAAGGGAAAAAAGAGAACTGTTATTTCATATCTGTTATGTCTATTTTTATTGAGAAGCAAACCTGAAATTGGAGTAGCATTTAAAACTCAACTGGGATATTTTAATATTCATTTTCAAAGGTTTGTTTGTTTGTTTGGTTTTTTAACAAAAACTTCACTGGGGAAAATTGTTTATGTGAGGTAGGAGTAGGGAATAGAACAATAGAAAACCCATGCTCTTGCTGTGTATTCTAAGAACAATATTAATCAATGAGTTATTTAAAAGGTAATATTCAATAGCAGGAAATTAGGAGTGGTTTAAGGCTAGCATATATGTACACTGGATGTCCCTCCCCCAATCTTAAAATGAAATTCCAGACTCAACAGAAGTATATTAGAAAGGACATATTATTGAAATGAAGACTTTTAGTCTTTTGAATTCAGATCAACCGGTTTAAAGAGAAAATATGGGGAACCAGGAGATTATTCTTTACTTTCTTTATATCACAATCCCAGGAGCTTTGTTTTGTTAACCCAGATCCTCAGAATATTCTTATAATTAGGTAACATCATTCAAACCTAAAAAATGGAAAAAGTGCTGTTTTTCCCCTCAAGCTACAAACTAACAGGGGTATTTGGCAGCTGTCTAGCTACCTTTGACTTTTCTTCAGCCAAAGGAAATATCAAAGACCTGGTTGCTTGGAGAAGAATAAAGTTATACTATTCATATTTAGAAGGGATCATTCAGTTTCTATGACCATCCGTGGCTTGTTAAGTAACCCTGTGTCTTATGCCACTCAAAGATAGCTTGGATTGCCTGTCAGGAGACAATTGGGCAGCCTTGTACACTCGGAATGACTTCTCAAATCCTGCTAGGTCTTCCCAGCGATGTGCTTTCCTCTTCGTTGAAGCCCTGGGAGTCATGTCAGCCCAAGGTGAGCCTTTCAGGCGCTGCCTTTTGTACACATCTGGAGAGGAAGGTGCAGAATTAGACACTGGGCTGGTATGGTGGGGATTAGGAGTGGAAATGGAAAGGCCGCTTGTTTTAATTAAAGACAATAAGCAACCTTTCGAGGAGCTGTCCTTTCGCCTTAGTTTGAAGCAGAAAGGATCTGTCTCATTTCAGTAGTTAAGTCTGTTCGAGCTGGCTGGCGGCGAGGAGAGCAGAAACCTGCAGGAAGCGCTGGGCTCAGGTGAGACTGGGCCGGTAGTCGAGTCTCACCTAGTGTATGTTGAAGTCCCCCTTCGCCTCCCAGTTCACTGATCTCTCTCTGTGCTTGACTCAGGCACGCTCTGATACTAACTTTGCTTGCTAGATGGCGCTCCGTGTCTCAGGACCTTCCATTTCAGAATTAAAGCGGCTTTTTAGCACTGCTATTCTCAACTAGTTGTGGGCATTTGATTAGGCAGCGCTGGTGATGTTATTATTGCCCTTGTTTTTGTCACCCTTGTTCACTTTTTGATTAAGGCGGCATCTGAGTGGGAACTGCCCATCTTAATCCATATAATAATAAAATTTAGTGAAACTGTGTACCTGAATTTAGGGCACATTTATGGCTCAATTACTCGTTTGGATGCATTTTAAAGCACTTCAGTAACTTTTTCTCCAGTAATCTGATTGACGGTTTCAGGAATAAGATAAATCAGCAGGTCCAGATGGTTATTTACAATCCTTGCGGTTTACCACCAGAGTCTACCTCCAGCACCCACTACTACTACTCATTCTCATTTCAGGATAAATTAAGCTGATCTTAGGAAACTTATTACTTTCATTTATCATTAATTCATTTAAAACATTAAAATTGTTTAAAGCCCAAAATACTAAAATTCATGTTCACAAAGAGATATGTTTTAATATTAGTAATACAAGCCACCACAAAGCTTGTTTCACATGAAGGATGACTTGCGGATTCTAATGTATATTTATTTTAATCACTGGGTGATTCTTCTCAGAAAGTCAAAACACTTTTTTTTGGAAACTCCTTTGTGTTGAAGCATGAGACAGAAAATCAATAGTTCTAAGTTTTTGATGGGGGAAAAATAAGATGAACCAAAAATACCTGTATATTGTTTTTTCAATGAAGATGTCCCTTTTACAGCACCCACTACTCTCATACTATTGTGTGTCCCATAAAGAAAAGATTGCAGGTGAGAAAGACAAATGAAAGGAAAAGAAAGAACATCTCTATATAGACATTTTATAAACACTTTAACAAAAGGGAGTTTAACTTGTTCCTTGCTTTTAAGATTTAGAGAACCAATTTGTATAGACATATCTCATCTTTGGGAAAACCAGTAACATGAAGAGCTGGGTGGTTTGGAAACCTTTTGTCAAACCTTGGCTCTTTGGTGAAGAATCCTGCAAAGTCTCTCTAGGTGTTAGGCTGAAACTAGCAGGCGCTGAAAACCTAAAGCAGAAAATTTACAACTTGATCAGCCCCAGCCACACACCAAAAAAACCTGCTACTGGTGCAAACATATGTTCCAGATTAAGTTAAGCAAATGGCTCTCGTTTTCTGAAGGTTGAAAGTTGATCATGAAAATTCAAATTTGAGTGAGTTGTGCTTCCAGTGGATCAAGGGATTCTCAAAGGCTTATAAATCCCTCCCAACACTTAACTCAAGAGATTTCATATATGTTATTACTTTCTTGACACCCTAGTTTAGAACCTTCTGCAAATTTAATCCAATCAGGTATTACTTTCCAGGAACACATACAAAAAAGTGGCTAAGTTAAAAACTAGGCGTCTTCTTCCCTCCAGTGGTAAACAGCTAGATAGTTAATGTGTAACTCACTTACTCTAATGCTTTGTGTATTTCCTCACATACACACTAACTTTAAAAAGCAGACATTAAATGGTTGAATTTATTTAAAGTTCGTTTAAAGTTTGACTGACCAGACCAGTGCAAGATGTGATTTTTTTTTTTAACAGCATGAGACAAAGTAAAGGAGTGGTACCAAAGCATTTAATTATGTTAAGAAAGACTGAAATCATGGTGTTTCTTTTAATGGGGGCAACTGTCTTTTGCGACTTTTCTGTGGTCATCCAGCCATCTCCTAGCTCAATTATTTGAAGACCAGTCCAGCTACTAAGACGTCTTGTAAGGAAGTTTATAATTTGCTCCTGACTCTCCAAGATAGCAGCTAGCTCCATGGGTTAGGTTGCAGAGAATGGAGTGAGACATCAGACACTTCTATGTAATCCCTTCTTATGTAATTGCGGAGTCCGTTCTGAGTCCGTCCCTCTTACCGGCATCTGAGAGATCATCCAGCATATTTTAACCAACGTTGTCATGTTGTAGTTTGGTAGTTATTGTTTACATTTCTCCCTTCCCCCAAGGGGTCTTGGCAAGTGCTTAAGAGATTATTGATTTCCAAGAAACCAAATAAAGAAGCCTGTTCTTTTATAACATATGAAATACACACTTTTCTGTAACTAAATAGGCAGTGTGTATTTGACATTGACAAATGAGAAGGAGACAAGGAAACTCATTTTAAAAAACTTCGAAGGGGAAAAAATGGATAGAACAGCAGCAATCCTCTAGAAAACTTAAGTTGAAATTAAAGGAAAGCTTGAAAAAAGGAGAGGATGGCTAACCACGCAGTCAAATGGTTTAAAGCATCATCGAATGAATACATAAAGTTGGTGAGCAAACATTGTTGGAGAAACTCCTTTGGGGGTGGGGCTAATCAACATCACTCAATGTTTTCATTTGTTATTATTATTATTTTTTAAAAATGAGCTTCCAGTATTTTTTCCCTTCACATTTGTCCCTGGCAAAGTGGTCTTGAAATATCCATCCATCCTGAGAGTTTCTGACTGACTTAGAATAGCCCAGAAAAGTCATTCTGAAAGTGTGTCAAGAATATACTTTTTTTTTTTTAAGTAAGACATTCCTGGTTATTCAAATGGAGATCTTAGCTACACCATCTCCCAGGTCTTAAGGAAAACCCCAGTGAAGGAAAGAGAGTCCCCGAAACTCAGACTGCGGGAACACATGCTAGGCTCCCAGGGGTTCAGTAAGTGCCATGTGTTCTACCCCCAAATTTCACAGTTCTCCTGTACCAACAAAGGAAAGCCCCGTGTTCTTTCCCCACACCTGATTCCCCTCTCTTGCTCCTCAACCTCCAGAAGATGAGAGGAAAATATGCCATTTACCCAAAGATGAATGCTGAATTCATGGATCGAGCTCCTGAAAATTATACCAGCAAAAGACATGAAAACATTGTGGAGATATTTCAGTTGTGGGTTCAGATCTTGGGAGGTGGACCCCAGTCTAGAATACGTGACTCTCCAAGACGCTATTATTCAACAGGTCCCCTTTACTACCCTGCACACCAGAGCTACCAAACTGCCTCAATGTGAGTTTTCACCAGTTTTCATAGGAGGGTCATGCCGCCTCTTTAAACAGCTCCCGGCATGCCGGAGTTTCTCCAGCAGCACGAACAGATCTTAGCAAAAAACGATTCCTGTGACTGCAAGAATGACCAAACTGTGAGGAAAAATGATCTTTGGTGAAAGCTCAGCAGTGATTTTGCACACTAAAGAGGGGGCAAAAACTTTGTGCAAGCAGCACTTTACGAGAAAGACTAAATTGTTAACCCGTGAAATATGTAATAAAATATTTGTGTGTCTTAAGGGATATAAAATACAGAGTTTGAAGCTAAGTCGCTAAACTAAAAAATCACGGAAAATTCTCATTGTAATATTATGCCAAATAGAGAATGCTTTAATCCTAAAATGTATTGTAATCCATGTTACTGTACTAAAGCTATTTTGAAATCAGTTTATCAAGGCTATTTTACAGGAAAGAAACTCCTCAACTTAAGATACCAGGATTCTCTCTTCTTTTCACTTTCCTGAACCTTTCTGATAAAAATTGGATTAAGTTGGCTTGAAGCTATTTTTGTACAATTGATATTTAATAGGAATTTTGTTTTTGGCCATCTCACTTGCTCTAAATATAATATTTTCATCTTCAGAGTCAGTTCAAGAGAGTAAAGACAAGAAAAGGGTTTCAGTGGGAGGGAAGAGATTTCACTCAAAGCCAAATAAGTGAGGCGAGTTTCAATAAAGCAATGTGCAATTTGAAATCTTTAAAAATTAGTTGTGTCTTAGGAGTTGTGACTTAAATGTTTCCAGGGAGACCATGCAATGAGAAAGCTACCACATGGAAAGTCTTCCTTTACTGTACTTTGCTTAACATGACACGAAAAAAAAAAAAAGCCAAATAGGGAGATGTGTAGAAATTTGGAGCTTGGAGTAAAGGTCTTCAAGTAGAAAAGGTGCTGGTGGGTATTGAACCAGACGCACCCCCTTTTTAATGTTGTCAAATAAGTTGCTGTCAGGCTCTTTAGCCGGCCTGCCTGGCTCCCGCTGCGCAGCTACCTCCCTCGGGAGGTAATAATCATCTAGTACCTGGGAGCACCAGACCGATCAACAGCCCCAGCCACGCACAGAGCCGTGAGACCAAGGGCTGGTGGGTCTGCACGTACATCTCCTGGAACACAGGTCTCCCGCGACTGAGATCGCCAGCCAGGGAAAATATGCTTAGTCCAGACCTCTTAAACGGAGCCAGTACAGATCTGGATAGCTACGGGGTGGTGGTAAGAAGTTGGTCAAAAAAAAGTTCTGGGGGTAAGACTTCTGCCACAAAAATGACTGAGAGTGGCGCTTCTTTCCTCACAAAGATGCAAAATCGGGGAGCAGGCAAATGGTATGTCAACTCTGGGGCACTCTGTTAACACCGGGAATGGAGCAAACAAGGCTCTCCACCCTCAACCTATGCTTTTTAAATTCATTGTCACTTTGGGCTCAGATCCTAAGATTTCCAGAGCCAGTTTCCTATAGCAAGTGAATGGTCGGAGAGAAGAATCAGGCGCGGGCCAGAACTTCGGGGTTCTGGCGGAGGAGGATGGGAAGGGGCGCGCGGAGCGCTGTCCATGGTGCTGGGAAGAACGCGGCTTCATTTCGCTGTACCCAAACCGAGCTCAGGTGTAAAAGGAGACAAACCAGCAACTCGCGCGGCTGGGAATTCCCTGCCCCCTACCGCTCCCGCCTCGCGAATGTGGAAAATACGCACGTAGACGTACATTTTAAACAGTACTCTAGGAGGGTTCTACTCTATTTCTCAGCCTGTACTGCTTAGTCAGACAACAGTGTTAACTGGTCATTATAGGATGGTTTCATCTTTAAAGATTTCTGTATTTTAAAGTACTGTAACCATCAATTTTTGATGTGCAAAGTAAAGAGGAAGGCAAAAAGAAAAAGGGTGATTTGAGACCTTAAACATATTCAAAGGCACTTAGCTATTTCCTGATCTAATAGGATATAAAGACGTAGCATGACTTAGCATGAGTTTATTGGGAAAGTATTAAAAATATACAAATTCAATTTCATTTAAGTAAGTCTCTAAACTGCACGCTGGTCAAAGGTTGCAATTATATTTTTGTCAGCAAGAATAAAAGGAGAGATTTACCTATTGTAGTGTGCGTGTGTGGTGTGTACGAATTTGAAATAAATAGGACTTCATTCTGGGTTCTAAAATGTACTCTTAACAACTGCAACCTCTTAAACAAATTTGATTTCTTAAAAGGTAGGTGACCAGAAAGGAAGCAGGATACAGATAGAAATTATCTCAAAATTAGAATAAAGAACTAAATAGAAACATAGCCTACCTAGTAGGTGGGCCACTTCTGTAAAAAAAAAAAAAAAGTTTTTACATGTTTTTACAAAAGTGTGTGCATGTATGTGTGTGAGTATAGATATATAAACATGTGAACACATTTCATGTAGAATACTATACTGAGTCAAACCAGAAATGTGAAAAACAGAAAAAAATTGTGTTAATCATAAAAATCTTAGCCTTGGTAACTTGAATCCATGTGACAATGAAGAAGGGAAAGGACGAGAATTCAAACAGCTGACACAATAATCAGCAGCAACTGACAGCATCTCATTTGATATTTGATATCAAGCACTAGATCAATATTTGTAAGATCAATGCAATTTTAATGGTTTTCTTTCAAAACTATATGAAAGCCAAATTGTGACACTGTGCTAGAGTTATTTTTAGAGCTGGTTATTTCAGGGCGTGATACTAATTTACTGAGGCAAAGCAAGAGCAAAAAAAAAAAAAAAACAACCCATAAAGCCCCCCCCCAACAAACTATCATTTCTTCAATTGATAAATCCTGATTATCTAAGTATCCAGAGAAGATATGAACACTTATTGGGAAAAGCCATTTATTTCATTATGACAAAACAAGACTTTGGAAATTTATTTGGAGGTACATGAAGATGAACTGGATTAGAGATACCTTTTTCAGACACAATAGGATTAGGTGGCACTTGAGCCAAGAGAAATGAAAATAATAAAAAGAGAAATCCTAGGCATTTCAGTTACAGGGTCAATCCCTTCATGTGTGGAATTCAGTGGGAAATAACAGATTTTTCTGTGTCTCAGGCAGGGTAGAAAACTGAAAGCCTTATTTGAAACTCATAGCTAGACTTCTGCACAGGTCAAAGAGAGCAAGAAAAAAAAAAGTAATTTGGTATGCATATTGTCTATTCTTTTCCTTTTAAGAGGTTATACCTTAAATATAAAATGCAAATAACTCAGAGGCACTTGGTTTTCAACTTTTAAACCTTTAGACAGTAATCTAAGAGCATTCCACTCTTTATTTTTCAGTCTTAGTTGTTTAGACAGTAGCATTAACTCATTTGCTTACCAACTTTATTTTGTTTGACAAAAATGTTAAACTCTATTTATTTGTTTTTACAGATTTGACTTTGAGGCATTTTCACCTAGAAGAATCCAAGATCTTCAGTCCAAACAGCAACTTCTGGGGAGGTAGACAATGGGGGTGTTCCAAGAGGGAGCTTAAAACTAGGTGAACATTTCAGTAAGAAGGTGAGGTGTGGTGATTGTGGGTGGCATTCCTGATAAGCAGATGTTTGTTTTTAGACTAAAAGAGATAGAAAATGTCTTTCATTTGAAATTCAACTTTAATTAAAAACTTGGGAGAAATTGGTTTTCACTTGAAATATTTTAGAAAAATTTCTGATACCTGCCCTAAAGACCTTTCTTCTCTCTTCAAGATACAGAATAAAATATTTCAAAGCTATGCAGTTCTTAAACTTTTCACTTAGTGTTTCTTTTTTTCTTGATGACAGTATATTGCCTGATAAACTTAATATATTATTACAAACAAATCACTTTAAAGGCATTGTATTATGTTTTTAAATGAAATTCATACCTAAGTCCTTGTGTAGCATAATTAAATTATGCACCTAGTATATTCCTTAGCAGCCTAAGTCATATTTTCCAGGATTTTAATAACTCCATAACAAAGTCACTCTCTGCATGTGTCTCTATGCTCCATTGTATTTCAAGTCTGGCAGATTGCCTACAAACTAAAAACATACACAGTTTAAATAATTTTTTCTTTAATGAAATTCAGCCACTTTACACACTAATACATATTACATACAGAGAATTTACAGATGCAGATAAACTTGAGGCATTAAAAGATATTTATTACAAAGCCTTGAAAAATTTATTTCAAAGAAAATGTTTACAAATAATCCTGATGACCAACGTATATTGTGTACCTACTATGTTACAGGCACTGAAAAAGACATATGCATATTGTGTATGTTGTCTGTTTTTGGTGGAATGGGCATAATTACCCCATGAATGAATATGTATGTGTATGTGGTACACACACACACACACACACACACACACACACACACATCCATATATATCCATATTTTTCTGGTAGGTTTTTAAAAAAAATCCTGAGTTATTTCAAAGAAAGAAAAAAGTTTTATATTTAATTGTAGTTAATTCAGACTTCATTTTGGCTGATCATAATGTGATCAACATTTTTCTTCATAGTATGAAGGATGGTACTTAGAATTTAAGTTTAGCGTTCCAAAAATGCTGCTCTTCTTAAGCCACTTTGAAGTAATGCTAGTGAGTTTAAGATCCAGATCTACATGTTAATCTCTAGTTTTGCCTTCAAACAGAATTCAGTTACAAAGAACTTGGAAAGATTTTGAATCTATTCAGGAGAGAAAAACTCTTTAATTTTCTGAGGAGTAAAAACTCCCCAAGAAACTTCATATAGCTTCTTAGATTTTGCTTAGCATACGTGATAAAACATTGATTGTTGCAGTTTGGTGACCCATGAAATTTGGGGGTTAGTTTTCTCTTCAGACCAGAGCATATAATTATGCAAATAAAGAGCTGTCACTGATCTAGTGAAATACTCACAAACACATGCACTCTGAAATTGGACAGAAAAGTGAAAATGGTTGGTGATGTGATGGTGCCATGGTTTGTTTTCCTGCCAAGTTTCTATCCAAGTTCATTATTCAAATTGTAAACTTTAAAAAGAGACATATCATTCTAAGGGTGTTGGTTGTCTTTTCATTTCAGATTCTTTGTATTGGTACTGCAGGCTGGTTACAAAGTACAGTTCAACATTATTTTACCTATGACAGTCTCCAATATTAACTGATGTAATAGCCAAGAAAGAAAAAGCTGAATGACCTGGAAGGAAGAATGCTGGGGCTCTCTAGATTTCTTTCTAGAAATATATTTCATGTCAATTTCAAACAGAACTCAGCTCCAACAATGCAAAATATAGTGAAAGGTTTTTGACAAATTTCAGGGTGAAGGACTGGGTAAAGTTGCCTGTAAGGCCTCATGGATTAAGTCAAATTTTCATCTTCAAGCTTTTTACATTCAAGGGGAAAATACTGGTAACTGCATGATATCCACTTAATGGCCAAACTTTTGAGGATGATTTTCTTCTATCTAGTGATTAAGGACACCATATAATATCTGGTGATTTTAACCTTTATGGTTCATTTACAATTATCATGTCTCTAAAATCTTTGTGCTAAGAATTAACAAGAGCTCTTCAATCTAATCATGTTCTTTGGCATCGAGGTCTCCCCGTTCCAAAGTTACCATCCCACAGGCTGTTGCATAATTTCAGATGTCATGGAGAGTCCCACTGATGAAATCTGAGAAGGCTCATGTCAGACCACTGACTGCTAAAGACATCACTACATGAAAGATCAGTGGTGTGAAACTTTAAAAACATCGATCCAAATGAATCAATTAAACCAACATTCATCCCTCCAAAGTGTGGGGTTTAAAACTATCATTGTTGCTTTTTTCTTAACCCTACATAGATTTTGAGATAAACGCTGGAATGCTTTGATGGCTACTTCTATTCTTGAATCTCCGTTAATCGACTTTGTGCTATTTCCCTCTTTTCAACATCTTCCACTTGGTGTACGTTCTTTACTTTTAGTACAGTGCATGACAGTTGCAACGCTTTAAATCTAAAACCGCCTAACAAAGCTGACGCGTTAGGTAGGGTAGCTTTAAGCTCTGTGAAGTGTTGATTAAAAACCCTTTCCCAGACTCAAACTGATCTTTTTGGAGATTAATAGAATATTAGATAAAAGGAAGATGAACAATTCAAGAGACTCCCACTCAGTCACTCTATACAAGGAAGGAAGGAAGGAAAGTATTCCATTTTTGAAAGGGAGTACCTCCTGGAGTCTTTTATTTTATATTATTACAGCACCTAATAAGTAATCATAAAATAACCACCATTGTCCCCCTTTTTTTGGCCACCCATATTTCAAAGATGAGAATGTCTTACATTTATTTAAAGACATTTTTCTCTACAGAGGCATAGGAAAAGTTTTTGAGAAATTTTAAACTTTCTGTAATAGTAATCTTCTTAAAATGAATTAGAATTACAAACACCAAAATGAATCTGTCAGTTTAGAGTTACAAACTATAATTATGACAGGAGAAACACATGTGTTTGGATTGGAACTCCAGATAATCCAGAGAAACATGAAAAAAAAATCTTATCAGCACTGATAATATAGTTAACATTTTGTCACCCACACTCTCTCAAAGGAGTTATAGGTTTTAAAGAAGAAAAAGCTGTAAAATAAATGTAAAGAAGATATTTTCAGATTAGATGTCATAATACATCAGGGGTTTATTTATATAGGGATTTGGAAACAATTTAATCTGATCAGACTCCTTTTGGAAAACACATTTATTTACTGTATACTAAAGTGTACTTTATAAAATGTTAGTTTAACAGGCTCTAATTTCCGAGTAGCTAAGAAAATATTTAAGATGTTAAAAACAGATGTATTAAAAAAAATGTTAGCTTTGTGAAAGGTCAAAGCCAAATATTGACTCAACTGGAGTTAGGATATTACCATATAGCAACAATAATAGTAATAGTAAGCATCTATAATGTTTAAAGTATTGATGAATGACATCCCACCATTCTTTTTAGGTTTCTGCTTTTATACACGAGAAAATGAACTTCTGAGCAAGAATAATACGCTGCTGTTTGTTGGGAAAATTGTTTTTATTTAAAAATGGTAAACAGAAATATATAATGTATAGAAAACTCCTGTGCTTTACTTAATTTTCTGGGGAGAGGGGGTATAAACAATAATGCAATCCAGGTTGAAGCACAAGGCAGAAACTTGAGAAAAAACAATTGTTACAAGTAGATTTCCACCCCCTTCAAAAACCCATAAAAACTTTTAATGGCTGCATGGTTAAGTACCTTTAGAAAGCTCCAAAGCCAATACCTGGCTTTTAAGTTTAACAGGACTATTTTGAATCTTAGATTTATCACTAACTCCTTGATTCCCATTCTACTAACTCTAAGAACTGAATATATAATTAAAACAAACAAACAAACCCACATCCTAAGTTAAACCTCTACCTATTTCAAAACCCAAGAAGAAACTAAAACGGGGAGGAGAAGATCAGAGCAGAAATATTAACACTTGTCGCCTCCAAGCAGGCGGGCTACTTACTACTAACTGATTGTTGTTACTCCAGGAAAATTGAGGTGAATGATATTATTACATTTATACCAAAAGACCCATAATCAACAGGTTAAAAAATCCTACATTACAAAGAATCTTATCAGTTAGCAGTTGGAGATCTGGGATGGTTTGCCTAGCTCTCTCTGGGTGGCTACAGCTCAGATCCACAAGTAGAAATTACATTTACACAACCTAAGTTTGCAAATAGCTCTCTATAGATAGTTAAATAAGGCCTAACAATCCAGTAGTTTTAAAGTCTTAAAGGCAATTAAACAGCGATTTACTCTAGTTAAAAGTAAAGATTTTTAAAAAAAGAGGTGAGAAAATTACAGAAGGAGTGATTTTATTTATAAACTGAGCATATTTACTTTGCTCTAATTCAGCTGCAGAAGCTTCACAAATTTAGCACTGCAAAAGTGCCGATTTTTAAAAAAAATGCAACAAAATTAGTTTCCTGTGAACATTTTCATGTACTGAAAACGCCACACAATTTATAACACTTTGAAAAATATATTCGATTCACATCGATTCTCAAATCTTCTCAATGGAAGGTACCATTATTTTATATAGTTCACCACTTCTTCTAAAATAGAAAAGATTGCAGACCAACAGGCTTGACATTGGTGGGGTTACACATTTTAAGCTATCCAAGAGCTAGATGATATTTTGATTTTTTCCTAAGTTGTTTATGCTAAAATAACCTAAAAATATATGCATATATGACTACTGAAAAAAGATCACTTATTTGCCATCATTGAAACTATAATAACTAATTAATATACTTGTATACCAGAGATATTATCACTTTTAAAACTTGCTGAAATCGGTTCATAATATAAAAACATTTTATCCATATGGTGGTTATTTTAAGTTATTATTTTTTTTTTCTGAGAAGTCAGTTCCTAAGTCATTTTGGATACATTTTATCATGTCCTTAAATAAGGCAGGCATATTGTTGCATATACTTTAAAAATGGATGAATATTAAATTCCAATCCTCATCTATTAGAAACAGAATCTTCACTAGGTAATTAAATTCTTCAAGTAATTAAAAACTGATAATGTTAAGGTTTAACATTTGAATGTAAAAATCAGCACAATCTTAACTTATTTTACCTCTTATATTTCACAGTGTTGGCCAGATCTTAGCTGGATCAAAAGACAATTGTTGAAGCTGTAGGGCAAAACCCTACAGAGGAAGTGTACTATTAAAAACTGTACTACTGGACTGAGGAGAACAACTTTCACACTAGGTCTTTCCCTTTCTGTGGAGCAGAAAAACTAAAATAATCATTTTAGACCCACTTAACCTTTCGGAAGGAAAAGGCTCGGGTACACAGGTTCACTTTCCTAATGACAAAAAAATTCTATCCCTAAAAGGGTCAAACTCCAGGAAAGGTCAGAATATATCATTCTAGTTAGGATTAATAACAATAAACTTTCTCCACATTAAGATTTAAAAGAGCGAAACTTAGGTATGCTATCTAAATTACAATGTCACTCAATATACATTATATATTTAAAAAAGTCAAGTCAAATTCTAATGATAAAGTCGGAAAGTCCATTGAAAAGAGGGTCTTTCACACATAAACGTAAAAGATTTGCTCATCGCTATGTTTTGGTTGAAACAATCCCTTGTGAAATTAGAGACTAGTGAAAAAAATCTCATTCAACTGGCAAGGATTTTCAGCGGTAATGTGGATTCAGCATTTTATAGACTTTTATGCAAAGTTTTTTTCCTGGTCTCGAAATGAAAATAGACTGTTAGGGAGCGAACAATTTGAGCTCCCAAAACTACATAGTATATCATGGCATTCATGTTCTGAATTTAAATTTGGCTTTTCTGGGTGTGAGGGGAGGGGAGAACTTCCTTAAAAAAAAAAAAAAGAGACATAGACGCCCTCAGAGAAAAACCTACTTTAAAAAGGAAGTTTGAAGTCTAGAATAAAAATTTGCCCCGGTTCGGAGAAGATAAAAAGTGGACCTGATTAAGGGGGGCCAGGGCCCTCGGGTGGGGGAGCAGCGGTGCGCTGCAGCGGGCGGTAGGACCGCGCAGACGCCACTAGCCCCGCAGCGCCGGCGCGGGCTCCGTCAGGGCAATTAGAGGAGCGCGGGCCGCGTCGGGCAGGGCGCTGTCAGCCTTAATCTGCGCGCTGACGGGCAGCGCGAAGCCCGAGCTCAGCCCGCAGGAAGCACGACCAGTGAACCCATATTGCTTTGACAGTTGCACTCATCTAGAAATAATGCAAAACGCTATTTAGATGTATATATCACGACCCTGTGCTCTAGGAAGAAAACAATCTAATGAGGGGCTGGGAGTCTGCTCGCCGACGACGAGCAGTTAGGAGCCGGGTGGATGCATGCTCGAGTGTGGGTCCTGGGCGTCCCCTCCCCTGTGTCGCTCGCTCTCCTCTTACAGCTCTTCGTGCTTGATTCGGTGCGAGCGCCGCGTCAGAGCCGGCTTGAGGGAGCTGGTCTTGGCCTCTGAGGCTTCGGTAAAGAATTTGAAAATAGACGGGAAGCTCTTCCAGGAAGTGAGCTCGTGACGATCGGTGCCTGCAGAAAACACAGATTCGGTTAAGAGAGGTCTTCGCCGGGAGCCCGCGTGGTCGGGGAGGCGACCACCAGGCCGACCCGAGGCGCAGGCCTCGGGCCCTCCGCCCCTCGAGACCGTGCCCCGCCCGCCCCCGAAGCCATAGCACCCCGCGCGGCCCCGCCACACCACACCTGTACCTGCGGCTCCACTTTGCCCCCGGGGCTCAGAGGGAGGCTGACGTCCGCCGGATCCGCGTCTCCGCGGGCGGCGCCCGCGGCGGCGACCCCGGGACTTCAGCAGCCTCCGGCATTAGCCCCCTCCCGCCCCAGGCCCGAAGACGCGGCCCGGAGTTCTCCGCAGGTCGCTCGAGGCGCGGCCAGGCGGCCCCCACGGCCCCAGCCCCTCCGGGCCAATCGAGGCGCGCGGCGGTAAGGGCCACTCCCTCTCCCGCCTCAAAACCACCCCTTCTTTAGGCTCTGCGCGCGCGCCAGCGCGCGCGCGGGGATTGGTTTCCGCAGCGCGAGGAATCGGGCTTCTGCACCCACCCCACAGCACCCACGTTTGCTTCCGAAGAAGGGGGAAAAAACCCACAAATCGGATTTTTCTTGACTCTCCCCAACGCGCGCTCTTAGACGTGATTGCCTCAGCGAGGTCACTGCGACCAGACTGTACGAGATGGACCAGACACAGAAAAGATTGCATAGAAGTGTCCTAGCAGGCTACCTTTTATTTTTTATTTTTAGTTTTTACAGATTTTATGGGGCAGGTTTTGAAAAGATAATAAAATAAAATAAAATAAAATGAAAGGTTTCAAAGCAGTGACTACTAAAAGAGTGTCCAGGCCTCCTATATTGTCAGGAGGAATTCAACTCAGAAAATGCGGTTTAGTTTCCAATTTACGGGATTGTTTTATTTTACTACAGCTGCTTTCTGTGGCTTCAATTTAATACTAATGTATAGTATTTTTCAAATCAAATCTACCTTCGGTTTAACAAGCAAAGTAACACTGATGTAAATATAGCAGATAAAGACATTAATCTGTTTTTGACTCTTTGCGATAGCTTATGTCATTTTACCAGTAGCTTCATAACTGAAAAAAATTTTAATTAAAAAATAAAAATCACTAAGACTCTCCTATGGAAATAATGAGTAGCTTTGAGACAGCTGAAATCTCTTCCTAGATCACTCAATTATGCAGAGATACTGCCTGGAAGTCTCCAGATTCAGGGCCCTCTGTCTGATACTTTAACATTGTTAATGATAATTCTTTAGTCTGTAATAGTAGGTCATTGCTATGGTTACTCTACAATGGTGCAACACTTTGCTTTCCCCTTCAGCTATTCGCTGAGACCTGGTAACCACATTTGTTGCCTAGCAACAGTTTTGTGACAGTATCACAATCTGGGAGTTACAACAATAAGGATGCTATGGCTGCAGTCGACCAGAGAGCAGAAAGCTACAGTTCTGTGCATGCAACTTAGCTGTGGGAGCTGGCCCTACTAGAGAACCCCTCTCTTTATAGGTGCCCTCGCAAGGATGCTTTCTGTCCTCTTCTCTCAGATTGGCTTTATAAACTTGCATTTGGAATTAAGATCCAGTAGTTAAGTCATATCCTTGAGAAATATCTCCCAATACTACTGTACTCAAACTAAAAAATGAGGTCATTTCTCTATTTGCTTACTCATTTTGGGCAAAATTCAATATTATTCAGTGGGAGAGAGAGATGAATGTGGTTTATTCTGGCAAATCCTAAAGTGACTGACTAGATTTTGTCAAGCCTTAATATAATTCTTGGGAAAAAATTATATATATATGCCTGTCTGCGTCAATAGGTGTATAAATTTTCAAGTTCTTTAAAATACATTGAACATTCAAATATTTATCATAATTTTCACTGATTTATTCAGATGACACTCTTAAAGAATTCTTTTTGAAGCTGAAGACATTTATATTCTTCAAACCCAAGTGAGCATCTACAAATGCTTATTATACACATCAACTTTAAATAATATTTTATTGGGATATCTAGAAAAGGGCCAGTTTCTAGACAGGTTTATAAAATGCTTGTCACTATTTCTATAGTGCTTGCAACTCTAGTTTCACTTCAACAATAACTACTAATTGCACTTAAAATAATAAAGTATTTTAAAATCAACTGTATTTCTCCTTTTTGAAAAACTATTCTCAGATGCATAGTTAGAGGCAATTCCCAAACACAATGAGAAAAAAAAAAGGTGTTAATTGTCTCTTTTCCTACTCATTTCCCATGCTTCCAGGCTCATTTGGCATTTCCTCCATAGTGATCACACTTACACTTACTAGTGTTACCAAGACTATGATCAATTTGTAAGCTTTCTCAGGGAACTCTTCTCATAATTCCTCCCACCCCTTGAAAACCAATTCCATCTATGAACCTAGAGGGACCTAAGGAGTCAATGGTCTGAAGCAATTTTAACTCCTTTATATTTTTATTTTCTGGTGACAATCTTTCTGAAGGATGAACAAATTTCCCTGGTGATAAAAATCAGTACAAAGGCTTTTTAGTTTTAGCTTATGATGACCCTCTGCTTGATTAGTCCTGGGCTGAAAAGACCAAACTCCCTGAGATAACTAAGTATCTGCACCAGCTCTTAACATTTACCCAGGCAATTTAATAGTATAAATAATAAGAATGTGTGCTCTTCAGAGGAAAGAAAATTGCTAGGAGTAAAGGTAACAAGCAAGGTAGCTTATAAAATGAATTAGAGACCAGCATGGGGGAGGTAGACCTCTCCCTAAACTAAGGAGTGGTGGGTGATATGACTATTTGATAGAAAAATGGCTTTCTTTTCCAAATTTTTGAAAGTAGATTTTTAATAATTTTAAAATAGCATTTGGAAGTTGGGTAATTAATTGCATGTCCATCTGGGACTGCATATACACATTTCAAGAACATGTTCGAAGACCATTTTCAAAAATTTGGGGCCAAAGTTCAATTAAAATATTTACAAATTAATATGAATATCTACCCATAGTGATGCTTAGAGAATGGAAACTTCGGAGAGCAGCTCTCTAGTACTTAAAATATAGCATCTTATAGGAAATTATTTCATCAGGACAGAAAAACTAGGCCATTACATTATCTATTTATAAAAAGATATAAAAGGGGAAAGTTTAGGCCAATCAAAAAAGCAGCCATTTATTATTTAGCTACAATGATGTGTAGGTAACATGGACACTAGTCCATTTAGCACTAACCATGCTATTAGGAGACAAGCATGGTTTGATAGTCACAGCCTGTTCTTTCCTCTACCAAAACTTTACCATTATCAAAAACTCCTCTTTTAACAGACTGTGAACGTCTCTCCACTTTTCAATGCCCCATTTTCCTAATCTAGAGAGGTTCCCACAATGTAGGGAATAAAGAAATTTCTCATATTAAATATATGCCACGTTCTCAGGGAATGATTTTTGTATCCTTTTGGATTGGAAGGCTTGTTTTTACTGGATAAATTCCTCTGGGGGCATATTCAGTTTCCTAATCTATAAAATCAATTCGGTATCAAAATAAAATGTACAGGGTCTCAGTGCTTCATTACAAAAAAGTGCCTTTGCTTAGTCTCTATCAGTGGTTCTTAATAGGCATCATAGTAGCCTCTGGGGGCATTTTGGAAATCTGTAGGTATATTTTTGGTGGTCAAGATGATTGGGAGGAGCTATTCATATTTACTGGGAGAAGGCACAGGGATGGTGGACATCCTTCAGTTTACAGAGCAGTACAGCATGACGAATTGTTCTGCATTCCACATGGTTTTCAAATGTTCCACCAGTTATTCATGTAGTTGAAAAACCTATTTATAATTAAATGAGCTTAGAATTTAGGTCTGTTTAACAAATATCACAAAGTATTTTTGGCATGATCCAACTACCATGTAAATCGAAGGGATTTTGTACTTTATGTATGTTGTTCAGAATGTCACCAAGAGTGGTTTACCACAAAAGATCTTATTACTGATGGCATCACTGCCCACAGTACTTGAGGTGCCGATAAACACACCTGCATCAGCTTGCTTTGTAACTGTTGAATTCATGGGGATTCTATGCCTAGGACCAGTATCTGACTATTATATTATACCTTCTCATGTAGATTTTCCTGAGCATTTTTAATATTGATATGCATACTATTTTTTATTATGTTAGTTATATTCTTTTATTCCTTCTATATGTGAACTGGAGCATTATAATAATTTAGCAATTTTATAAGTAGGTGGGTTATGTTACCTCTAGAATTTATTTCAAGATAGTAAAAGCACTGTGTGACACTTGTTATAATAGGAAGTATTTAGATGATCAAGGGTCCGCTTAAATAAAAATAGTTAATTCTTTTTGAATTTCATTAGGGATTAATTTTCCCTAGAATCTGACCCCTACTCTAGCTTTCTCTTTTATGCTTATACAGAGTAGAAAGTGCCTTTTGTTTTTCTTAATGTTTCTTCCAAAAATACTTTTTGTCACTGATGTTATACATAGTGAAATAACAAAAAACAGGGGGTAGGGGATCTTCTAATTAAAATACTACACTGAATATTTACCTTTTATCTATCAATTGTTTTAAAAAAATGAACTATAGTAAATTTCAAAGCAGGAAGAAAGCATAAATAGTCAAAAGAATCGGAAACTTTAAGTATGAAGGATGAGACTATAAATCATAAAAGAAAGATCAAATTGCTAAAATATGTCGTTTGTTTTCCCAAAAGACTCTGTATTTAAGAAAAAGTATCTTGTAATGGAACTAAGAAGGATGGTGTCTACATTTGTGTAATAGCATTTAGAAATTAAAAATGGTTGGAAATAGCACTGAGAGGGGAATGTTCAGAGAATAGGATGAGAGAAGAAAACATTGCTGTATCTTCTGCCTTGTCTATTCCTCTTACTTCTTCCTGTGATGACTTCGATCCAAGTGTTTCTTACAAGTTTGCCTTGTCCACACTCCTCTTCACTCGATCTTAGTACTTAGAATTTTTTGGGGGGTGGGGGAAACAAAAACTATGCCAAAATATGCTACTGAGTTAGCAGCCAAAATCCTGATGTTTACTTTGGCAGATGTAGACACTCTGAAGCTGTACCTCCTTTCACGCAGCGGTGTCTTAAAAAGTTATATGTAAATATAATTTCTGTAAATAGGATATTTTTAAAGGAAGAAGTAGGCTATTTACTTCTTCAATGAATCTTTTAATAAAGTGGAGAATTCTTTGGGAAAGCAAATAATCATTCTTCAAATGATACACATACATACATGAGATGTTAGAGATGAGGCTTACTAGTATAATATGATGGACAATCTGAGTAAGTTCTTACCAAAGAGATAAATTAGAACATTTTCTTGGTCAGCTATTCACTATTCTAATTATTGCTAGTTGCTTTTTTGCATGGTCATAGGCCAAAAGGTCTTGGAATAATTTCTACAATCTATGCATCATTTACATCATAGGGTCTGGTTTAGAATAGGGAATATAACTTCACAAAATCATGTCTGAATATGAAATATTATTTTCATATCTTTGTTTTATGAGGAAAAACTAGCATGTGTCCCTACCCTCTTATTAACGTCCCTACCCTCTTACTAGCATCCCCAAACCCTCTCAAAACAAAAGAATTCATTTTAAAGAAAAAAGTAATAAATAAATTTTATAAGTTTCTTATGATAAAGTGTAAAGAAAAAAACCTAGAAAATATGAAACATTAACAGAATAACATGTCTATGATACTTTCAAAATGACAAGGTTTGATTTAAAAAATTGATCTTTAACAAGAAAAAGAAATATGGGCAATTAGGAAGTAATGAAGACCCTGTCAATATAGCTATGTTGATAATAACAGGTAGGGGAATTCTTGAGAAAATCTAATATATAAAAACCAGGAGGTCTGTAATATGCATTATTGAGTCCCAGTGGGATTAACTAATGAACTTATGAGCACATCAGCAGTTATTTTTAGAAAGTTATAAAGAATTCGAGAAATACCAACACTGAAAAATAATGTGCCTTCTAAAAAGAAATAAAATATAACTACTAAAATTCATTTTAAAATAAATTCTTGAACTTCTAAGAAGAGTACCTAATGAACTCTCCAAGTTAGAAGGCACAAGTGTGAGACTTAGTCACACTGCGGGTGGGTGTGTGGGGGGGTAATAAATGGATGGAGTAGGGTGGGGTGTTCGTTGAGATGACATAAGTGAAATGCCAAGAGCAGCTAAGTAAACATGTTGCATTGCCTTGTTAAATTACTTGTGTAAGGTACTGGCAAGTCTCTTTCCATTGCTAACACTTGGCAAGCCTGTTAAAGCTGAGATTGGGTTGAGACCCTAAAGGCAAATCATCTTATCTCCTGACCAAGAGATAAAAGACAGGCTTAAACAAAGACAGAAAATCAGAGGTAGAAACTTTTGGGCCATTTGCAGTTTCTGGGGCAGCCTGACCATTCCTTCAGCTTCTTTTCTATATTCCTCATCTACGAAGGGGATTGGGGGCAGAGGGTGTGTGTGGGGTATGGGAATAGGGTGCCGGGCAGCTAAAGACCCAGGGAGACAGCTCTGTAAACATTCTTTTTTTTTTTTTAAATGATTAAAGTAGTTGACATAGAGTATTATATTTGTTTCGGGTGTATGAAAGTAAATTTATTCATAGGCAGAGTGGACTGCCTGTAGAAGCTGTGGGTCTCTGACATCAAACCTGGCAGACTTCTAATAAACTTTCTCCTAACCAATAAAAAATGGATGCATTTTTATTGCTTCAATTGCCTATCAAACCCACACAGCTGGTGTAGAGAGCTTTTCTTTAGTTTTAATTCTTGTCTCATATAGTATTCTTACTGGTGCCACAAAGCTTGGCCACCAGGGATATTGTTTTTTTTAAAATCTGAACCCAGATGTGAGTAAAAGCTCTCTTCTTAGTTGCTTTTTCCAAAGTATTGTAAACTTTTGTGTTTAGTGCTTTTTCAAAGCACTAAACAAGGGAATACAAAGAACCAAAAAATAGTTATTTCTAAAGCACAGGTTTCTGATCTGATTATCCAACACAATCAACAAAGGGCTTTACTGGGCCTCATTTTAAAATAAAACTGTCAAAAAGGGCTGTGTGTTACTAGCTAGGTACCTATGGCTTATGGCTACTAGTTTGACACCGTGTGTGTGGTGGGGTGGTGGTGGAGAAGGGAAGGATAGTGATTGAGAAGATTAAGAAGAGAGGGAGGGAGGGTGAGATTAGAGAATAAACTGGAAAATACTTTCCTTATTTCAAAACAAAACAAAACCAAACCTGTAACTAGTTCAAATATCTGAATCTTCTGTTGTCCTCCTCTCTCAATTGCAGATTCTACCCTAAAGGATATATTTTGTTGGCAGATAGTTTTTTTCCAGAGGTCCTGTGATTAATTTATATATTCATACATGCATTTATTATGTGTTGTGTAGTATTTCTTGGGGCTGAGGATGCAATGGTGAGCAAGATATATAAAGGCTCTACTCTGTAGCATGTTAGTACAGATGAGGCAATAAATAAGTAAACCAATGAACACGATAATTTCAGAGTCAGAAGCACTATGAAGAAAACTCAATAGGGGGATGTGAAGAGAATGAGGAAGATGAGGTGGAATGAAGAGAGGTGGTCCACAATTTAGAGTGGGTGGAGAAGACTTGTGACCTGAGACCTGAATGGCAAGAAGGAGCAAGATGAAGGTCCGGGTGGAATGCTGCAGACAGAGTTCTGGAGAATAAAAGCAGGTGCACTGAGGATGAAAGAGCTTATCATAGTAGGGCAACAGAAGAGCTGAAGTGACTGGAGCATGGTAGGTGAAGGGGAGAGTGGAAGAGATGATTCAAGAGGTGGGCAGCCTCCAAGCTATGTGAGGTCTCAAAAGCCATAGTGAAAGGTTTGAATTTTATTCTAAGTGCAATGGAAGAAATGCCTGCAGAGTTTCAGGCATTTTTAAAAAGTACACTGGCTGGTATGTAGTGAATGATGCATGGATCGCGGGGAGTTAGAATGATGATTTAACCTTTCCTGATTGCAATTACCAACTTCTCCCACCTCTACAGCATTCTCTGAGGCTCGCTCCTCTCTTACACACTTCAGAGTATAAAATCCACTTCCTGCTGGCTCACGTACATAAATTAATGATACAGTAATAGTAATATTCAGTAAAAGCTGAGAGTCTAATAAAATAATGTTTCAAAGTAGTAAATTAAAAAAAAAATGGATCTGAACCAGAAACAGCATTTTCCTAAACAATTCTGCTCTTGTTATACACACTGACACCTCTGGTTCCTCAGCCCTTAGGACTATTGTGTGTGGTGGGAAGGTACTGGGATAGGGAATACACTTCCATAGCATTCCATTTCTGCACACTATCCAGAGGGAACTGGTGGGCTTATTCCCCAAGCAGGTTATTCCACTGAGTTCTTCATTTCTATGAATGGATACACCATTCTCTTAACTACTCCAGCTCAAAGCCTCTCGGTCACCTTTGCTTTTTCTCCTTCCTTGTTAGCTGCCTCCTAATCCAGTCAGTTAACAAATCTTGACAATTGCACCTCAGCAAAGTTTTTAAATTTCTTTTTTACTTTCTACCCCAACCCCATTATCACTCTAGATTTAATGGCCTATCAGAAACTTACTCCTAACTCATTTCATCACTTTCAATTGCTTCTCCTCTACCTTGTGCCCTACTACCAGCTGAAAAATCTAAAGTATCATTTGTGTCTTATATCTCTTTCTCTGCTCAAAAATTTCCAATGGCTCTCATAATCTATCAATTCACTTAAAAACACCCTCATTTGGTTTAAAGCCCTCCATCCTCTGGCTCCAGTCTTTTTTTCTGGGTTTATCCTTCACTCTTCTTCTATCAGTATTTCCCGATCTCTCAGGCCCAGCTCAACTGACATTACTTAAACCTTTTCAAAATCTCAGGGACTGGGCATCTGTGATTCTTAAATCCAGCTAGAGAAGAGATTACCATTGTAAAGTTTTTGAAGGCAGGAGTCAAACTTTACTCAGCTTCAACATAGATTGATAAAATATACCTTACACTGAAGTGTATGCTAGCTTTTAGAATTAAGAAATAAATTCCTCTAAAATTGGAATATAATGACAGTTGCATATAACTAAAGCTAAAGGAAGCAGAGTGTTTTTCTTGCCTCTCCAACAAACTGATGAGGTAGATTCAGGTGATCCACAGTCCACTACCACTGACAAATAGTGAAAAATATTTTCTAGATCTCTTTAGCTAAAATGTTGTGCTAATTTAGTAAATATGATTTACTAGCATCAAGAGGTTTAGGAAAGTGTCAGAACTGAGAACTCTCAGAGTGTCAAACTTTAACTGTTTAAGAGTTTGTATTGCATGCCCAAGATGTAGTTGGCGTGGTCCAAATTTAGATGCAGATAGAACATATCAAATATAAAACAGTAAAGATTTGTAAAGGACCCTGGATAAAATTTCATATAACAGCTTCATTTCACAGGTAAGAAATCTAAAGCTCAGAGAGGTTGTGATAGGCCAAAGTTGCACAGACATTTTGTCATAATAGTCAATATTTATAAATTGGTTAAGTACTGAAAAAGAAAATAATTTCCAGAAGACATAAGTCTAATTGCTTTAAATCTAGTTCAATATTTACTTCCTCTAATAACCTTTCCTCACACCAATTACTTCCTTTCTTCATGTTTCAGTATTTTGTATATGGTATATATTATCATATACTTGTTTTACTTAACTAGTCATTTCATATACGAAATATACCTTGCTTTATCTCCAAATCCTTTGGAGGTACTACCTCAAAACTTTCTATTCCAGAAATCATGGTTGAGGCTTAATAGATGTTTGTTGTACAAACAACTGTCCAGAACAGAATTTACCAGAAAACTGATGCTTATTAAATGTTATTAAAAATATAACAAAACATAGAATCACAGAAATTTTCTATGGTTTTACTATTTTGATGATGAAATTTGGAAAATGGAGGCATATAGAAGGTCATGCATGGCAATATAAACTTGTGAATTTACAAAACAAAGTGCTATAGGTAGTCTAAATACACGAATGAATCATTATATGAACTTTTGTATCCACAGTATCATTTTATATTGCTCTGTCAGACTTTCAAAAATCACAGACCTTTGCTTTGCAGCCAATAGGAGGAAGGAGAATGTGGTAGTCATTATTAATTATCCCAGTCACTTAATGATTTGGAACTGTACTAAAGCCAATTTGAGGAAAACTGATATATTTACGATATTGAGCCTTCCAATCAATGAATATATTACATCTTGCCATTTATTTAGATCACCTTTAATGCCTCTTAGTGAAGTTTTATCATTTTTCTCCAAAGAAGATTTGTACTTAATTTTCTAGATTCATTCATTAATTCATTTACTTATAATTAGATTTTTTATTTTGAGACAATTGTAAATTCATAAGCAGCTATATGGAATAATACAGATTAATTCTGTGTCCCTTTTTATAATTTTTCCCAATGGTAATATCTTATAAAACCATAGTAAACTATGACAACCAGGATATTGACAATGCTACAGTTAAGATATAGAACATTTCCGTCACCGCGAAGATCACTCGGATCGCTCTTTTATAGTCACACCCACTTCCCTTGCAACCCCTAACCTCTGGCAACCACCAATCTGTTCTCTATTTCTATAATTTTGTCATTTCCAGAATGTTATATAAATGAAATCATACAAATGCAAACTTTTGGGATTGGCTTTTTTCATTTAGTGTAATCCTCTGGAGATTACTCAGGTTGTGTATCAATAGTTTGCTCCTTTTTACTGCTGAGTAGTATTCCATGGTATGGATGTACCACAATTTGTTTAGTGTACTATGTTCCCCTACTGAAGGACATCTGGGTTGTACCCAGAGTTTTGGCTATTATGAATAATTCTGCTATAAACATTCATGTATAAGTTTTTGTGTGAAATAATGTTTTCTTGGATAAATGCTCAAGAGTGCCACTGCTGGGCTGTATATTAGTCACATGTTTAGTTTTTCAAGAAACTCATACTGTTTTCCAGAGTCATTGAACCATTTTACATTCCTTCCGGTAATGTGTGAGTGATCTAATATCTCTGCATCTTTGCCTATAATATAATGAAATTGAGTAGATTAATTCCTCCAGCTTCCTTCTTCAAAATTGTTTTAGGCATATCTAGTTTCTTTGCTTTTCTACGTAAATTTTAAAATAACCTTGTCTATATCTATTGCACAGTCAAGGACTGGCCTTGCCCCAAAAGGTATCACCTTGAGCTTTGGAGGATCTAGAGACTAAAGTTAGCTAGGCAGGTGGTCAACCATGTCAACACAACTGAGTTCCACTAAAAGCTCTGGACATCAAGGCTTGGTTCAGCTTCCCTGGTTTGCAATACTCCATGTGTATTCTCACACACTGTTGCTGGGAGAAGACAGCACTTTCCATGAATTGACTGGAAGAGGATAACTGGAAACTTATCCTTGGAACTTTCCTGGACTCTGCCTATGTGCCTCTTCTTTGGCTGATTTTAATCTGTACCATTTTGCTGTACTAGGCTGTCACTGTGAATATAACAGCTTTCAGTGAGTTCTGTGAGTCCTTCTGGCAAACGATCTAACCTGAACGTGGTCTTAGGGACACCCACTTGCAGTTGGTATCAGAAGTGAGGGGTGGTTTTGGGGACTCCAGAAGTTTGTATCTACAAAAAAATCTTTGTTAGAAATTTGACAGGAATTATGTTAAATGTATATATCAATTGGGGAGAACTGAGATCTTTACTATGTTAAATGATCAAATATATGAACAAAATATGCCTCTTAGCTTTATTTCTTTAGTACTGCTTATTTCTTGATGCTACTATAAATGGATCTTTAACTGCTGTTTTTAGTATATAGAAATGCAATTGATTTTTGTATAACGATTTTGTATCCAGCAACCCTGATAAACCCTTTTTATCCTAAAAATTTATCTATAGATTTTGAATTTTCCACATAAACAATCATATGTGAAAATTTTAGTTTTGTTTTTTTTAAGTCTTATAACTTTTATTTCTTCCAGTCATAAATTTAAGCTATAAACTTTAAGCTATAATAAAATAGACTCAAATGTATTCATACCATTAACTAATGAGAGGAATAAAATATCACACTAAGAATATTATTATGAATAATATAAAACTGGTATGAAATTACTAAATTTTCTATTTTGATTGATTTTTGACTATGCACTCAGAAAACTCTGCCCTGGCAGGTAATGTCATGCAGTTGTTGACTACTGGTCATGAAGGCTCCCTGTCACCTGATGATGGAAACTGACAGCTTCTGGAATATTAGTTATGCTCCTAGAACTGTGATTTTTCATTCCAATTAAGATAATGTAGAGATAGGCTATTTTTGTCACATTCAGCCTCCAAGTCTAGAGTTGCCCTCATGCTGTCTGGTACTACTTTAATTTCGTTCCCAGTTCTGTCCTCCAGAGCACTTCCTCTCTGAATGTCCCTTGAAAAAATCTCATAGTGCAACTGACTTCTATACTGCAAGAATCCTTAAAGGATCCTGAACTTATTTACACAACACCATTATTACATACAGAATAAACAACCTCTTCGTCTAAGATAAAAATGCATTCATATTAAATTAAATACATACATTCACAAATATGTCATGTAAAAGTAGTAAATTCTTACTACTAATTTAGAAAATGACATGAGAACATATTAGGTAGGACTGATTACTTCAATATCAGATAATATTTCAGAGAATTAGGGCAGAGAAAACTCATGAGCATTTAAATTAATATTATAAGTCCAACTAAGGCTGATTTACGCTAAAAAAATTTTTTTAGGATAAAAATTGAACAGAACCAGATAATGGCTAAACGATTACTAGAAGATAAAAATTATTTACAATTAATTATCCTTATGTCTCCATACTGAATTTCATTCTAAAAAGATAATTCAAAGCTCTAATAGTGCTTTCCACATGGGCTTTTCTGCAACTGTCCAGAAGACCCATAGGCTGAAATCTTTCATTATTTCTCAAGGCATTAAATTTTCTTCTCTGGAATTAAATTTATTTCTGGGTTTATAAATATTTACAATCCTGGTGTTAACATATTGTAATGGATGTAAAGTGTATTTTACATATGTTACAAAATTTGGCAAGTATATATTATTCCCATTTTTTTTGCTTTGTATACTAGCTCTCAGCAACATTTAAAATTTAACCACAGGACCATCAAGGTCATTTTTCCAAGTGTCTTAAAATCAGGGTCAGAATTATTAGATCTTGTTAATGTAGCAATGGATGGGAATTATTTTGCAAAGAATCTCAAATATTCCTTTGGTCATCACTATAGGTGGATAGCATCTATATTTTATTTATATTCCACAGAGAATATTTAAAAAATCATACTGATGGGAATCTACTTACAAGGTTAAGGTAGAGAATCAATCTACACAGTAAAAGAGATGTTGGTTACTGAAAATAAGATGTCTTCAGTTGGTCAGATTTCAATGCTTTTGGGTCAGTTTATACCCATCAGTAGAAACATGGATTGTGGAAAACTTTCCTAAAAGAAGATGTAAATAAAGGAAAACCTATATATCAAGACAAAGGTACTTAAGGAATCCCAATAATAAAGAATGCTAAAACCTATTTACTAGAAAAAAATTTACAAACTGTGAAAAACAGGGCTAAAATTTATACACCTCTACAACCATTTAACAGTGAAAAATTTAATAATATCATAGTAAGAACACAGTAGTAGAGTTGCTTTTGCTTTTTTAACATTTATTCAAATCCTTTATTGAAAGAAGCATTTGAGATGACTTACAAATACATTATACTAGAATAGAAGATGAAGGGGTAAAGAGTATGAAAGTAGTAGAGAAATAGGATAAAGGCAGGGAATAAGCTAAGAGTAATACATAAGTATTAATAATAGAAATATCTGAACAATTGTCAGATTATGGCCAAAAATTTGATATTAGGAGGGTAATATAACCGATCATGATTAACTGCATCCAGGTGATAAAAGCAAACCAGTTGTAGAGATGAACAATTGGTTTTTACACTTGTATCCTGGTGGAAACTTATGATACAACACTAAAGAGCAACTTGGGAGAAGTGACTCATAAAGATAATACGTTTCAGGTGACCTGATAGACTGCGATAGTAGGGTTTACTCAAGAGATAAAATTAAACACATCTAAAGGAATGGATGGACTGTGTCAGACTATATTTTTAAATATAATTGTACTATTTTTATTTTTGCTTAATAGATTGTACTATTTTTATTTTTGCTTGATAGATTTTGCTTCACAACAGAAAGTGTGAAGTTACATCCTCTGACAAGAATTTTGGTGAAAGATTATTTTTGCGATTTCGGGGTCACCAATATGTTTTCATAGCCACTCAATTTTGAAGGCTAACAGGACATGTGCTCAAAAAGATGGTCCCTCACAAAAAAGGGGGACTTAAGTGGGAGGAAGAAGGGCCAAGAGTTTTTTTTTTTTTTTTTTTTTTAGCTAGTGTTGATAGCATGTCTGTAAAACTTTCAGCCTAGGTATTATACTCTAGCCACAAATCGTTACCAATAAATAGCCCATAGCATAGAGAGAATTTGTAAAATTCAATTATAAGCAAGTAATATGGCTGCAATATGTATTCCTAGTAATTATTATCACCATTAAGAGATAAAAGTTAAAATTGAGTATTTACCACGTTCCTCGCAAGACACTAAGTACCTTAATACACGAATTCATACAAACCTGAGGATAATTGTATAAAGTAGGTAGTATTATCCTCATTTTTCTGATGAAGAAACTGATGTCTGGTGAGGTTACTGAACTTTCTAATGGTCATGGTGCTTGCTAATAGATAAGAACATAAGCTCTATGAATGCAGATACTTTGTTTTGTTCGCCCTTTTTTCCTTCTGCCTAGGGCAGTGCCTGGCATATAGAGGCTCCTGATAAATATTTGTTGAAGTAGCTGAGCGTAAATGCCAGCCTCTTAAACTCTACAGTACAGGGCTACAAGAGTATGAGCCAACTGATGGTTTCAGTTTAAGGTAGTTGACTGCTTATTTCTTTCTTAAAGCAATGAGACCTACTATATCGATTTGTGTTGGTACAGTAAGTAGGAAAATGATAGCTATCTTTGGCCTACCAATATAAACTTTTAGAAGACATTTTGGTGTAATTAAGATCTCCCCCCCCCCATTTTCATATTCTTTTCTGGAACTGGTTAGCTTAACTGTATCAAAGAATGAATTTAAATAGTAAACAATTCACTTAATTTTTTAAGGATAAATATTCTATATATATCACTATAGACAGAATCCTTTAAAGATTTTAGTAAAGTTCACAATTACTTCCTGTTGACCAAAGAGGAATAAGGTTGGAACATATGGATGGTCCAATAAAACAGCCTCAACTGGAAAGCATTTTTCTTGCTGAAGGTAAACAGTATAGCAAAGATGAAAGAGTATACAGATATTTAGTGTACTTTTTTCTATTTAATTTCTGTAGGCATTCTTTTCCTCTCTTCATTCCCTCATCAATTGCATTTTTTAAAGTCCGATGAAAACCTTTTGTAAGATTCAGTTTTCCTGATTATGTTTTTAAAGGTGGACACTAACACAGAAGTTAGCATAGTAGCCATGCCATCAAATAAAATGATAATCCATGTCACTGTGATATGATATGGAAGCAGTTAATGCAATACCGAAAGTAACTACTAAAGTCACAGGTTAACATGATACTGTTATCTGTGTATTCTGTCCTTCTTTCTATCTGTATCATTATCTTTTTTGCTAAAACAGCACCTTGAATATATCTTGAGTGTGGGGAAATGAGTATTTGCTCTCAACTGACTATAGATAGCAATCTTTCATAAGCCACAAATGCAAACCTATTGGAGAGAAGAGCCTCAAGGTCAATGCTTCTAACTTGACATAGCCAATCAATAGGTCATTTCCTAAACATCAGGGTTCTGTGTAAGCATTCCAGATCAGTATTTTTAAGAAGAAGAGCAGTTTCCTCTAACATAGCACAATAAGATGGCTGTAGACTTTAACACGGAAAGCAACATTTTCACTCCTACATAACTCACATCTCCTCCTGAAATGAAAGAATAGTCAAGAGGAAGAAGGGCAGCATGAGCCTCAGTGAAATATGCTGAACAGCAAAAGCCTTGTTTTCTGTCTCTCAAGGCAAAATAGAGAAAATGTTAAAAATCTGTGATGATGCAACGCCAAACACTGAAATGTAGTATCTATAATAATTATTAGAGAACATTTTCTGAAATTCTGGGAACAATTTTTGCTTGAATTTTAAACTTGTATGTCATATATGTAAGACAAAACATTATATTTACACTATAATGAATAATACTTCATACTTTATTTTAGAATATAACAGTTCACGTTTTATGGAAAAAAAACTGATTTGAATATATTCTAAGAAAATAAACCCTGACATATTAAATTAAAAATAAAATTTATTTAAAAAATCATTTCAAACTTATGAAAAGTTGCAAGAATAACACACTTAGCTTCTGAATACTTTTTACTCAGATTTGACAGTTTTTAAAAACATTTGTCAATTTGTTTCAAAATCCACTCTTCAATTTCATGTATATATATATATATATATAATATATATATATATATATGTATATACAAACACGTTATTTTTTTCTGAACTGTTTGAGAGTAGGTTGAAAATATGCCCTTGTATGTATTTCCTAAAAACAAGGAAATTCTCTTATGTAACCACAGTATAGTTATCAAATTCAGAAGGTTTGACATTGATAGGTATTTTAACTCTTCATTTATATGCCAGTTTTGCCAGTTGTACTTATAGTATTTTTACTGTCCCGTACAGAATCCAGTCTAGTATCACATACCAAAAACTATTAAGATTTAATAATTATTCCCCTTCATCTTCATCCATTTCTATAGATGTTTTAAAAGATAGTTTTATTTGGCATCTTCTAGAATATAGTTTCATTTGGTTTCAATCTGAAACTTCAGAAAATATTAGTTCTAGCATATAGTCTTATGACATTTTTAAAACTACCTTGGTAAAAACATAAGAATGTGACTAAAAATTCCTGGCTAAGGTTACATCCCTACCAGTGAATAACCAATATCCATTTGACTCTATTTTATAAAGAAACTCGCAATCCAGGGAAGAAGAAAATTCCTGGCTATCTCCATGCATGCGTTTCTGCCCTTTTGTTGTTAGCCCTTGGAGGGTTATCTGAAGGAAAGTTAAAATCAAGTAAATTTTTTTATTTGCTAGGAGTTCTAGTAAGATTTAATGGAGAGGAGATTAGAACCAGTGATTGAATTTTAAAATATTTGAGGCTTATATTTAACTCTACATTATTTTAAATTCTAACTCTATTCATATTTAATTTTACATTAACTGCATACATTGATGATGATGGCTTAGAAGTTTACACAGATGAACTGAGGGACTTAAATTTTAAGATCTATTTCTGGCTACTCTGTCAATATGCTTGAAATTCTGGATAAACCATTTAACTTCAATTTGTCCCAATTTTTCTATCCCTAAAAGCAAAAAGATTATTGTTTACCATATAGATACTACTAGGGTTTTAGACATTTAACCTAGTAAAATCATAGTATGAGATGTACCAAAGAAGAACAAGTACATCTTATTATAGTCACTATAAATAAACCATTTGCCCAGGAGACTGAAGAACTTTACTTCTCAACCTATGTTATAGAGAAAAGTAGGAAATACATCTAAGTAGAAAGAAAAAAATTTCAATCATCAATAACCAATTAGAGTAGTTCAGAAATAACAAATTCAAAAATATCCTTTCAGATATTTTTCCTATATATAAACATACACTTTGTTTGTAAAAAATACATTAATGTATGAAAAAATTGACCTTATTTCAATACAAATACCTTTAAAAAATATACTATACTGAGGGTTGTTGTTCTGGTAATCAGTTGACTTTCCCATTGATAATAATGGTAAACTCCAGACAAAATATAACATGTAGCTATTTGATGGCACTGGAGAGAAACCAAAAGCAGTCAGAAGCCTGGGGAGAGTAAACCCTCCCATGAAGGAATATGCACTGGGTACTCTTCACCTGAGAGAATTCTTTCTGCATACTCAGGGTGGCTAGAACCTAAGCGAAAGGCTATAGTTATTGGCTTAAAATATCAAAAGATGGAGCTCAGAGATGCCCAAACCACTGGAAACTAGAAAGAGAAAATCCTGAAAAAAGGGGACCAGAGAGAGAGGGAAAGTGCCAAATATGTGTACAGATTCCTCTTAATCTTTTACATGAATTTTGAACTATGTTTGCATGGAGACCATTCCAAGGAGCTGGTAGAAGGCTACAGCTGGAAAGCTGAAGAAGCTGAGTAGAGATTTAAGCTGCTGCCCACCAAGGGAGAAAAAGTTTACAGAGTTTGAATCTTGTCACATTAGAGAAGCTGGATTAAACACCTTGGGCTTTCCATTGACAACCTGAAGATTCACTTCAGGGGTAAAAATGATGTTCCAGATCTAAGGGTTTACTCTGAAACTAAGGGCAAAAGTCACCATATAAAGGTGTAAATCCAAGTCTGAACGAATTCAAGATTATCTGTCAATAATTCAAATGCCCACTCAAAGAAAAACTGACACTCTTCAAAAGAATATGACAGACTCCAGAGACTCAAGAACTCATCAACTATTATGTCCAACGTATAATGAAAACTTACTACATATGCAAAGAAACAGGAAAATGTGATCTACAGTGAAGAGGGGGAAAAAAAGAGAAAACAATAGAAATAGATTCAGAGACCACCCAGATGCTAGAATTAGCAAACAAAGACTTTAAAGTAACTGTTATAAGTATGGTCAAGGGCTTAAAGAGATGGCCATAATGAGTGAAAGATAGAGTATTTTAACAGATAAAGGGAAACCTTAAAAATAAACAAGTGGAGATGTTAGCACTGTAAAGTGTAATATCTGAAAGGAAAATTCACTGCATGGACTTAACAGCCAACTGGAGAAGGCAGAAGAAAGCTTCGGCAAACTTGAAACTGATCAACAGGTTTATCCTAGCTAAACAACAGAGAGAAAAAAATTAGGAAAAATAATGAACAAAGCCTGAGTGACCTGTGAGACAAATATAAGCCACATAATTTGTGTAATTAAAGTCCTAGGAGAGGAGGAAAAAGAGAATAGGGCAGCACAAATATTTGACTCATGAACCAAAGACAGATACAAAGAAAATGAAACTAGACACATCATAGTAAGACTATTAAACCCCAAAGATAAAAAATCTTGAAAGTAGAAGCTTTATTTATTTATCATAGCCCAAAACTAGATACTTCTCAGATGTCCATCAACAGAAAAATGGAGTAACGAATTGTGATATATTCATAAAATGGATACCACTTAGTGATTAAAAAGAATTAGTGATACATATAACAACTTGGATGAATCTCAAAAACATTGTTATATGAAAGAAGCCAAATACAAGAGTGTATGCTCTACATGCTATTTATGTGAAGTTTAACAACAGGCAACAAAGATCCCCCCAAAACAAAAAACCTAAGAAATTAGAACAGAGGTGACAAGGGAGAGGTGGGAGAGCAAGGAGAATTGACTGGAAGTAAGTAAGAGGAAAATGTGGGGGATGATGGAAATGATCTATATTTTTATTAGAATAGGGTTACAATGGGCATATACATTTATTAAAACTCAATTTGTACACTGAAGATCTAATCATTTCACTACATGCAAATTTTATAATTAAAACAGAACTCAAAATAAAATTAAATAATTTTCAAAATATACTTCATACACACATTTAATAATATTTAATTTATATCACTAAATAAAACTTATTACTCTAGGACATATTTTTCATATCAGTACAAAATCATTGACCTACCCAGGAATTGAACCCTCCTGAAAATACTAGCAACTAAGCTAATTAGCCACATATTAGCTTATATAGCCTATATTAGCCTTTTTTCTTCTATAAATTTAAAATTTAGCATAAGAACATGTCCATAATAACTGGATGGTGTCTGGGAACTCTAACTCAAAAATATGAGCTCATCTACTAAATTGCAGAGTCCATTCTAAAATTACTGCTAAAAAATTATAAGATCACTTTTTTTTCTTATAAGATGGTTAGATTCTAACCATGTATCCTTGATGACTCTCCAAGTCAGGAACTTGTCAGAACAACATGGTGTTCAACATTTACAAGTAACACAGACAGTTTTGGTCCTTATGAACTTGTCAATGATAAAGGCAATGTAAGAGCACTTTATTACTAAAGGATTGACAAAGCTTCCAGAGATTATTAAAAATTATAGTCCCAAAAGGACAGTTCAGTAAAAATTCACCAACCCTTTTTATTATGAAGACTACTAATATGAGTCATTACATCCCAAGGCAGTAGAACTAATGAGCATATAATAACAGTTTAAGCTCTATGACATTTTAACAAAATATATGACAATGAAGTAGCAAAAACAGGCAATGTCCTTAATGTTTTCCAAAAATAAAAGAAGACAATGTAGTATTTTTATTTGAGTTGATTCAAAAGCACCTGAAGTTCAAAGATAGTCTAGTACCAAACTGTCCTCATTCAAAAGAAGTTTTAAATAATTCTTAAGTAATTGAAGGTTCCTGATCTTATAGGGTTACATAAATTCATGTTCTTTATTTTTCTCCTGGTTTTAGAAGAGGATATGGGAAGAAATAGTTCTGATTATGACTGGTTTTTGCCTCCAAGTTGAAATGCTTACATTGGTCTAAAATCATTGAGTATAAATGTATAATTATAATCAGGACAATTATTTTCCGCAACAAAATAAATTTAACCATCTACTAGGGCATAATTTCTCACATAAAAATGATCTGAATCTCTGTCATCTTCCATTATAATATCACTTCCTGTCAGAGTTCAGAAAAAAATTACATTGAAGAATTTTTAGGAAATTGGTTGAACACATTTCAGAAGATTATCAGATCAATTTTATGTTTTCAACAATTTTACATATATTTTATGGTGAGGATGGTGTTATATGTTTACTGGTAGGAAACTGGCATAATGATTATTGCATTTACTGGTTAACTTATTAAACAGTGAGCCTTTTCTAAAGTTTATTCCATGGACCTCTGGCTTTGTGGGAGGTCAGCAGCTATTGATTCAAAGTTCTTTCCAAAGTTCACGAAAACTCCTTACTGCAGTTTTCCTTAGAGGCTTCAGTGTGATCATGAGCACTATGGTATGCAGAAGGGAGGATTTCAATGTGTGTCATCTCCCAAACATATTTGACCAATAAGTTTCTCTTGGGAAAGTTTTGAGGACTTTTATTTCACAAAACACACTTTAGAAAATTTTGTTCCGGAGGTAATATAGATATAAACTGGAGTTGTAGCAGAATGAAAAATAGGAGAAACAAAAGTGAGAAAGAACAAATAAATCCTTGTCACTTATTTCTCAATGCTACTTTCCTTAAACGTAAAATGCTATTTAATAGCTATAATCTTGAGCAAGTTCTTTAATCTCTCTCTTTCTCTCTCTCTGTTTTAATCTGTAAACATGAGACTAATAGCAATACTACATTGCAGTTTGTGATGAGAACTACAGTTAATGTATGTAAAATGCAAGTATAGTACCTGGCACATGGTCCTGCTTGAAAAATGTAGATTATTATTTGAATATTTTGGTGCAGCTTATATGAACTGGCTGCTTTCTTTTGGTCATACAGAAAAGACATTCATTCTCATTCTAGCCTTCTCATATTTTCACAATATTAATTTCCAAGTGAAAGATTCTGAGAAGACCTGCTCATAAGAAGCCTGCTTACATTTATTGAATCCAGCATTTAGATATGACCAAGGAACCTGTCTAACACTATTGCATCTTGGCACTCTTGGTTCCACAGAAAAATAGAGTTATTTGGATAGCACTTGATAACTTCTGGTTTATCATCGCATGTATTATCAGATTCCATCCTTATAACAAACCAGTGAGGTTGGTAAGGCAGAAACCATTATCTTGAAATCAAAGACATGAAAACAGAGGCTCAGAGAGGTTAAATTATGAACTGCCCAAAGTCACAGAATTGGCAAGTGGCAGTATCAGGACTCAAACTCATGTTTTGGGATTTGGAGTTAGTGTGTTGAATATTAGCATTTTAAAATAATTTTAGTCCAATACATATTTATTGCTTTGCTGCTATATGCTAGGCACTATGCTAGGTGAGGTTTTAAAAATATGAATGAGACATTTTTGTCTTTATCCTTGAAAAGTAATCTAGTGGTATTCAGAAACTCAGAACACATAAAAGAAAAAAGGAAACTGGTGATTCTGAGTAGTTTTCTATGGTAATGATCTTTGTGAGATGCTTAATGGCATCTAGTCCCCAAGAGGCCACCAGGAGAGAATTTATGGTGACCATAGCAATGACTGTTTAAGAGGGGAAGTTGAAGAACTCTTTGTATGGTGAAGAACATGGTCCTTTCTATGTTCATTTACATTCGCTAATAAACCACACAGTAGTGGAGAATGCTGTGGAAACATTTGCTGTGGTTTTTGTAACTCTGCAGCTCGAAACACCTCCATTTCTTGTGTCTATACTTCCTTCTCAACTGATCGCAGAAATGTACTGTCAACTTTAGAATGCCTAGTTGTCAGAACATCACATTAAAATGTAGTTTTCCTCTCTTTGATATATTTCTATTGTATTGTCCTTGTTCCTCTTAGCATGCTCATGTTTCCCCACATTTATTACTTATCTTGACAACCTACTGAACTGTTAATGCCTGTTTGTTCATAGGATTACTTGAATACACTCTTGGCATTAGAACCCTCTATTAAAAAAAAGTCAAATCCGAATTTCAGTCAAGATGGTGGGGCGGGGCAGGTAAACGCTGTGCATGCCTCCTCCCATGACCACGCAAAAATTTCAACTAAATTATAAAGCAGTCAACCTGGAGAACAACCTGAAGACTAGCTGAAGAGAACTCCTATAACCAGAGATATAAAGAGGAGAAAAATATCAAGACTAGTTGGAAAGGCAGAGATACAAATGGGCTGGTCCCACACCAACATGTAGTGGTTGAGCATTGGGAGAGATATCTCAGCCCTCCAGAAGAGTGAGGGGCCCCAGCCTCACACCAGGGCTCCCCAGCCCAGAGTTCCAATGTTGGGAAGAGGAGTCCCCACAAAATCTGGCTGTGAAAATCAGTGGAAATTCTGGCTGTTTGGCTGAGATGGAAGGCAGCTGGAAATCCAGACATCCCCTTAAAGGGCCCACGCACAGATTCACTCGCTTGAGACACTCACTCTGGGTTCAGGTGGAGGAAGGTGCCAGAGACACAAAGGGAAGGACTGTGCTGTGTGGCTTCAGGGCAAGGGCTGAACAAAAAATCAAAAACCAAAAAACAACAACAACAAAACAACTGAATCTGCATTGGCCTGGTGAGATCTCCTTGCTCCAACTGATGATTCCCTGAGGCCCCACCCCAACTCACAAATTGCCCTGTGACAGTTTTGGATGGTTACTGGGCAACCAGCCCCACACTTTGCTCTCTGCGGGAGGTTCCTTTGGCAGCAATCAACAGGTTGCTTACCTTGGGAGACACTTTTGGTGGAGGGCAACGAGGCCCCGCCCCAAGCTGCAGTATTTCTTGAAGAAATCTCAGGGGTCTGTGGGCCTGAGGTGGGCAGCAACTGGTCTTGGAATGAGCTGAGACTTTTGTGAGTGGCCACAGGCACAGAACTGGCAACAAATCTCCATCTACACCAACCTGGGGAAAACCATTTACTCTAACCTGGTGATTCCCTGAGACCCTGCCTCATCCAACTCTAGTACCTCTGAGGCTCATTCAGTTGCTGAGCCTTACATGAGCAGCTATCATGCAGCCTTATGCCTAAGGGTGCCCTGGACCTTTTGCTGAGCTGCACTGGTGGCAGCTGACTTGGGTCACTGTGTCACCTTTCCCACACACCTCCAGGTCCAGCTCAGGCAGTGACCAAACACGGATAGCTTTTTAGCTCCTATTAGGTGGCTTTGGGCTGGCCACAGGCAGCAGCTGACCTTGGCCTGCACAGGAGGCTCTCCCAAGGGGCTCCAGAACCAGCACACCCAGAGGCTGGCATTAGACCTCAACAGACCACCACCTGATTAGCCCCACAAGTGGTACACACAAAGAGTGGTCTCAAGAGGCATACTCAGCCACTAGGGCTAACCCCTAGTGTGGGGTGAGCCTTCACACAGCAGCTCACACATTGTGGAAATGGCTAATCCTCACAGCTAGCCTGAGAGTCGTTTCTACTCAATGACCTGCCAACAACTATCATGGCTCAAATACAACAGGAGGGCACACACAAGCACACAAGGGTCACTCCTGGAGTACCCAGTACAGGTGTTCAGGGAGGTTCTGCCACTGGGCCACCCAGGACACTTTCTACATAAGGCTACCCAGCTAAGACTGGGAGATGTAACAGATCTACCTAACACATAGAAATGAACAGAGAGTCAGCCACAATTAGTAAACAACAACAACAACAACAACATGTCCCAAATGGAAGAACAGGAGAAAACTCCAGAAAAAGAGCTAAGTGAAATGGAGGCAAGCAACCTACCAGATACAGAGTTCAAAACAATGGTTATAAGGATGCTCCATGAATTTAGAGGAAGAATAGATGAACTCAGAACTTCAACAAAGAAATAGTAAGCATTAAAAGGGACACAGAAATCATAAAAAAGCAGTCAGAAATGAAGAATACAATAAGTGAAATGAAGAATACATTAGAAAGGATCAACAGAAAACTGGATGAAGCACAGGATTAAATCAGTGATTTGGAAGACAAGGTAGCAGTAAACACTCGATCAGAACAGCAAAAAGAAAAAAGAATGCAAAAAAAAATGAGGAAAGTTTATGAGACCTTTGACAACATCAAATGTACCAACATTTGCATAAGAAAGAACCAGCAGAAGAGAAAGAGCAAGGGATTGAGAGCTCATTTGAAGAAATAATGACAGAAAATATCCTTAATTTGGTGATGGAAGTAGACATACAAGCCTAGGAAGCAGAGAGAGTCCCAAAGAAGGTGAATCCAAATAGGCCCACATTAAAATACATCATAATTAAAATGGCAAAGGTTAAAGACAAAGAGAGAATCCTAAAAGCAGCAAGAGAAAGGCAGCTAGTTACTTAGAAGGATACTCCCATAAGAATGGCAGCTGATTTCTCAACAGTAACTTTGCAGGCCGGAAGGGATAGGCATGAAATATTTAAAATGATGAAAAGCAAGGACCTACAACCAAAAGACTACTCTACTTAGCAAGGGTATCATTTAAAATTGATGGTGAGATAGAGTTCCCTAGGTAGGAAAAAGCTAAAAGAATTCACTACCACTAGCCAGTACTACAAGAAATGTTGAAGGGACTTCAAGAGGAAGAAAGGGAAAAACTCCCCATAAATATGAATAATAAAATGGCAATAACTGTACCTATCAATAATCACTTTAAATGTAAGTGGATTAAATGCTTCAATCAAAAGATGTAAGAAAGCTGAATAGATAAGAAAATAAGACCCATACACATGCTGTCTAAAAGAGACCATTTCAGATCAAAAGACACACACAGACTAAAAGTAAAGGGATGGAGAAAAATATTTCATGCAAATGGAAAGAAAAAAATAAAAGCTGGGTTAGCAATACTAATCTCAGACAAAACTTAAACAAATTCTAAAACTTAGACTTTAAATAAAGGCTATAAAGAGACAAAGAAGAACATTACGTAATGATAAAGGGATCAATTCAACAAGAGGATATACCCCTAGGGAATATTTATGTACTCAATGTAGGAGCACCTAAATATATAAAGGAAATATTGACTGACATAAAAGGAGAGATCGACAGCAATATGGTCATAGTATTACCAGTGGACAGAACTTCCAGACAGAAAACCAAGGAAACAGCAGCCTTAAATGACACACCAGAACAGATGGATTTAATTGATATTTTTAGAGCATTTCAGCCCAAAGCAGCAGAATATATATTCTTCTTAAGTGCACATGGAACATTTTCCAAAATATGTCACGTTAGGCAACAAGTTTCAGTAAACTTAAGAAGACTGAAATCATATCAAGAGTCTTCTCTGACCACAACGGTACAAAACTAGAAATCAATTACAAGAAAAAAAAAAACTGAAAAATACACAAATACATGGAGGCTAAATAACATGCTACTAAACAATGAATGAATGAGTTAACAATGAGATCAAGTAAGAAATAAAAAGATACCTTTAAACAAATAAAAATAAAAACACAGGCCCACAGAGGGGGAGGGCTCAACACAATTAAGACAGTGCCTGCCTGTGCTGCACAGGAGTAGGGCTCAACACAAGGGTAATGGCAGCTGGCCCTCCAGGCCTCGCCCTGAAGCCACGCAACTCAGCCTTTCTCTCTATGTCTCTGGCACCTCTCCAGCTGCTGTCCCTCCATCAAAGCCCAGAATGATTACCTGTGGGTGAAAAGAATTTCTTTTTATAAATAGGCCTAAATCCTTGTGGCATGTACTTGGAGTGTGTTACAGGGAAAAAGAGACGACTGCTTTAAAGACACCTCCAGTATCACCATATTTGCTGACCATAGATTACCACAGGTTCTTGTTCACCTGGGAGCCCTGAAATATTCTGATGAAATGCTGGAGAAGGTCCTCAAAGGAGAAATGCTGTTGTATGGGAATAGGCAAGAGTGCTCACTTTGGCGTGTTGAACTGATCTGAGATTGTCTTCTGGAGCTTATCGAAAAAAAAGAGTGAAAAAACAAGTGAAGAGAGCACTTCTATCCTTCTGGATTACTGCTTATGGATCTATGCCCGTGATCACAGGGAAGATATGAAAAGGATTCCATTTTATTGAACACATTGCATATATTATTGACCCAAAGTATAAATTGATCCAAAGAAAACACTACACATTTTTATATCACATAATCATTTGTACAATTTGTAAACTTTGATATTAAGATAAGGGGGTAGAGGTCATAGCAATAAGAATATTGAGTACCCAGTCTTGCTTTTAAATTTTTTCTCAGCATGTCACTCTGTATTCCCAATTTTATCCTTTTTCTTCCTGTTTGGTTTTGACTGTATTTTTCATTTTTTATTGACATATAACAGGAATAATGAAGAAACTTTAAGTTTTCTTTAAATTTCAGAAGTTTTAAAATTAATCATACCTTATAACGTGATTACTCTTCAGTAATAATATTGTTTCTAGTCAATTGGTATCTTTTCTCAAGGTGAAGTAATTTTCCATATACCTTAATCATTTTCTGTGAGAGGGGCTTGGGTAGGGTCTTTGCTGTATTAATGCTGCTGCTCTTGTAAAAAAATCAATCTTGACAACTTATTTTAAACTTATTATTGGTAATGACAGTAGGTTTTGTACATAATGATTTTCAAATTAGTACATCTGTTGGTCTAGTATTTTTTTTTTCCCAGAGTAACTACATTGGAATTGAATAAATATTAAAAAAACTTTTTGGAAAAAAACAAAACAAAACACAATTACCCCAAATCTATGGGACACAGTAAAAACATCCTAAGAGGGAAATTTATAGCAATACATGGCTACCTCAAGAAAGAAGAAAATTCTCAAATAAACTATATAACCTTATATTCGAAGGAACTAGAAAAAAGAACAGCAAGCAAAGACCAAAGTGAGTAGAAGGAAATAAGAAAGATCATAGTGCAAATAAACAAAATAGAGTCCAACAAAACAGTACAAAAGATCAATGAATCCTAAAGCTGGTTCTTTGAAAAGATTAACCAAATTGATAAAAATGTAACTAGACTCATCAAGAAAAAAAAGGGCTCAAATAAATAAAATTAGAAATAAAAGAGGAGAAGCAACAACTGACTCCACAGAAATACACAGTATAAAAAAAAGAGAAATTATATGCCAACAAACTGAACAATCTGGAAGAAATGGATGAATTCCTAGAAACATACAATTTCCCAAGACTGAGACAAGAAGAAACAGAAAATCTGAATAGACCAATACTACTATGAAATCAAAATCAGTTATTAAAAACTCCATACAAACCAAAATCTTGGACCAGATGACTTCACAGGTGAGTTTTACCAGAGTCAAAGAAGAATTAACATCTATTCTTCTCAAACTATTCCAAAAAATTTAAGAGGTTCAAAGGCTCCCACTCATTTTACGAGGTTACCATTAGCCAGATTCCAAAGCCAGACAAAGACATTACAAGAAGGCAAATTATAGGCCAATATTCCTGATTAACATAGATGCAAAATATTTAACAAAATATTAGCAAACTGAATTCATCAGTATATTAAAAAGATTACACAGCATGATAAAGTTGGATTTATTCCTGAGATGCAAGGTTGGTTTAATATTCACAAAGCAATTAATGTGATACATCACATTAACAAATTGAAAGTTAAAATCATATGATCATACCAACAGATGCAAAAAAAATGTTTGACAAAATCCAGCCTCCACTTATGATAACGCTCTGCAAAGTGGGAATAGAGAAAACATACATAATAAAGGCCATATATGACAAACCTACAGCTAACATCATACTCAGTGGGGAAGGCTAACAGTGTTCTTAAGATCAGGAAATGGATAAAGGATGCCCACTTTCACCACTTTTATTCAATATAGTTTTGGATGTCCTAGTCACAGCAATCAGACAAGAAAGAGATATAAAAGGCATCCAAATTGGAAAGGAAGGAGTAAAACGGTTATTATTTGCACATAACATGATACTATTTAGAGAGAACTCTAAAGATTCCACCCAAAAACTGTTAGAACTGGTAAGTGAATTCAGTAAAGTAGCAGAATGCGAAATTAATATTCAGAAATTGGTTGTATTTTTATATACCAATAATGAATTATCAGAAAGGAAAATTTAAAAAAATCTCATTTACAACTGTATCAAAAACAGTAAAATACCTAGGAATAAATTTAACTCAAGAGGTAAAAGACCTGTTCTTGGAAAATTGTAAGTCACTGAAGAAAGAAATTGAAGAAGATACAAATAAGTGGAAGCATATAACATGCTTATGGATAGGAAGAATTAACATCATTAAAATGGCCATACTACCCAAAGCAATCTATAGATTCAATGCAATCCCTATCAAATTACCAAAGGCATTTTTCATAGACTAGAACAAATAATCCAAAAATTTATATGTAATCATAAAATACCCCAAATAGCCATGGCAAGCTTGAGGAAGAACAAAGTTGGAGGTATCTCATTACTTGATATCAAACTATATTACGAAGCTACAGTAATCAAAACAGCATGGCACTGGCATAAAGAGACACCTAGATCAATGGAACAGAACAGAGGGCCTAGAAATAAATCCACACCTATACAGTCATTTAATCTATGATGAAGGAGGCAAGAATATAAAATAGGGTAAAGACAGTTTATTCAATAAATGGTGTTGGGAAAATTGGACAAATACATCTAAAAAATTGAAACTGGACCATCTTCTTACACCATATACAAGAATAAACTTAAAATGGATTAAAGACTTAAATGTAAGACCCGAAATCGTAAAACTCCTAGAAGAAAACACAGGCTGCAAACTCTCTGACATTGCTCTTAGTAATAGTTTTTTCTGATATATTTCCTCAGATAAGGGAAACAAAAGAAAAAATAAACAAATGGGACTGTTTCAAACTAAAAAGTTTTTGCACAGCAAAGGAAACCATCAACAATACAAAAAAACCTACTAAATGGGGAAAGATATTTGACAATTATACATCTGATAAGGGGTTAATATCCAAAATATATAAAGAACTTATACTACTCAAGTCCCCCAAAACAAACAATCTATTTAAAAAATGGGTAAAAGACCTGAACAGGCATTCCTCCAAAGAGGACATACAGATGGCCACTAAACATATGAAACGATGCTCAAATGTCATTAATAATAAGATAAATGCAAATTAAGACCACAATGAGATATTACCTTACACCTGTCAGATTGGCTATGATCAATAAATCAAAAAATAGGTGTTGGAGAGGATGTGGAGAAAAAGGAACCCTTGTGCACTGTTGATGGGATTGCAAATTGGTACAGCACTATGCAAAACAGTTAGAGGTTCCTCAAAAAATTAAAAATAGAATTACCTTATGACCCAGCAATTCCAGTTCTGGATATTTATCTGAAGAAATCTAAAACACTAATTCGAAAAGATATATGCAACCCTATGCTCACTGTGGTGCTATTTACAACAGCCAAGATATGGAAGAAACCTAAGGGCCCATTAATAGACCACTGGATAAAGAAGTTGTGGTATGTATATGCAATGGAATATTACTCAGTCCTAAAAAAATGAAATCTTACCAACATGGATGGACCTAGAAGGTATGATGGCAAGTGAAATAAGTCACACAGAGAAAAGACTAATACCATACGATTTCACTTACATGTGGAATCTAAAGGAACAAGATAAACGAACAAACAAAATGAAAACAGACTCATGGATACAGAGAACAAAGTAGTGATTACCAGATGGAGAGGAGGTTGCAGTGCTGAGTAAAAAAGGTGAAGGGATTGAGAAGTACAAATTGGTAGTTACAAAATAGTCATGGGTATGTAAAGAACAGTATAGAGAATATAGTCAATAATACTGTAATAACTATGTATAGTACCAGGTGGGTACTAGACTAATCAGGGGGATCACTTCATAAATTATATAAATGTCTAACCACTATGCTGAATACCTGAAACTAAAATAATACTGAATGTCAATTCTAATTGAATTTTTTTTTTTTTTTGAAAACCAAATCCTTTCTTGATAACAGCAACACTTTTATCATCTCCACTTTGCTATTCGGAGATTTTCCTTCTTAAAATCATTGCTGATTAGTTTTCTGACTGAATCTAGGATCCATTTTCCTGTTCTTATCCTGGCAGCCTTTTGTTGCTAAAAGACCAAGTTGATTACTTACTCACTGACATGTTAGTCATAGCTTTAGATTCACAATCCAATCATCTCTTTACTTGGTGTGTCTGCTTCCTCTTGAGAATATCTATTTGTAGCGATAGTGTAGTGAAAAGCACACTGGGCTTGGAGGCATTACCCCTGGGTGAGATGTCTAGTTCTAACACTTTCTAGTTTTTCGATTCTGTGCAAATCACTTGGCTTAGCTTCAGTTTCTTTATGCATAAAATGGAGATAATAATAGCACCTATTTCACATCTTTGTTTTTGAGGATTCTATGAGATGATACATGTGAAAGTATTTTATACATTCTAAAGTACCATCCAAATGGAAATATCAATTGGCAGTTTCAGATATGTGATTTTTGCGTTCTTTACTCTCTACCTACATTCCCTCTAAGAACTTGTTTTTTAGTTATTATTATCATTTGCATATAAATGTGTATATATACATATGCATACATACATAAAACAAAATACAGACGTTTCTGTGATAAGTACTTAACTTCAAATGTTATGTTTTCCAAAGGAAAAATATATACTCTTATGAAAAAAAAATTTTCAAAAATTCATTAAATGCTTTTCAAAAATCAAAAGGAGATTTTACTGGGTAGTGAACACAAAACGCCATGTACAGATGATGTAGTAGTTAATTGTACATTTGAAATCTATATAATTTTATGAACCAATTTCATCCAATAAGCGTAATAAAAAGATAAACAATAAAAAATATAGAAGGGAATACAAAAAAAAATAGGTGCTAAGTTCTAAATACTAAAAATGACAAAATAATGTATGTTTTTATTTCTAACCCGAAAAGCCTGTTATTCTCAGCAACCCACTCTTTTGAGGAAAATGATCATAAAAATATGACTGTTTAAAGCTTCTGGAAATACAAGAAACAATTTTAACTGTAAACTTGGTTAAAAACTAAATTTAATGTTGCTATGTGGCTTTTGTATTAATAAGATTCCAACTAAAAAGAGCTATTTCTATTCCATAGAAATAATTTTAAATTCATGTACTATTTACATTTACTTTGGAAAAGTATCTTAAAAAGACGCTAGTCACTATTTTAATTTTTAACATATTTTCACATTTAATTAGATTTAAAATGAAACAAACACAAATGTGACACTCTACACGTCTTTCTTTTGTTCCCTCCTTACTCCCCAAAAGATAACACTATCCACAATGTATATAGTTTTTGAAATTTATTCACGGATGCTTTAGGCCTTTAGATAATCACTTCCACGGTTTAAAAAACTTTTAATTTTGGGAGGACTGTGTTTCAATAAGGCTTACCAGGACTATAAATTTGTTAAAGCTTTTTAAGGTCAGGGACGTTTCATGTCTTTTTCATTTTTTTTTTTTTTACACTATCTGCATCCATATATCAGAGAGAAGACTGAGAATTGTATAAATAAGTATGTTAATGCTTTTCAGTACCTGTAGATCTGAGATAAAATGAATGGAATATTAATACCATAGAAAGTGTGGCCTCCCTCAGACCACAGAAAATAGTAATGAATCCCAACCAATGTGCACCCTTTTGAATTTGTTGGAAATCTCCTGCTATTCTCTGAAAGACTGGGCTAAAAGTGGGAAAACTGGATTACAGCCTTTCTGTCTTTCTTCTAGATGTGTAATATTTTATCTTTCATGACATGTCTTGTACTTTGTCAGGAATCAACAGAAAATATATAATAAAAATGGATTTGATGATTATTTCTCAATACAGAGATGTTAAATAATAAAAATAATTCAGTGCCTTGTAGGCTAAGTACGATGCTGTCGTGAAGAATATAGGTTTAGAATAATCTTATAAGAGCTCAGTTCATTTTAGTTCAAACAATTCCTCAGTGTCTTGTATATGTTGGACACTGTTAGGCAGTGGGCATACAAAGAGAAACAAGACAGAGGACTCATTCTTTAGATTACAGTACCTTTGGAAGGAATCCAAGACACATCTGCCTTATTTCGAATTGTACTTTATGCTAAATGGCATTAAAATAAAATTTCAATATTATATGAAAAATTATATTTAGATAAATTCTGCCTCTAATGAAAATAACATTCCATTACAAACTTCCAAATTAAAACTGACAGATTATTTCTATTATACTGAACCTTCAGCAAAATAAACAAATATAGAACCCTTCTGCTAAAACACAGTAACTACATTTGTTATAACATCTACTGTTTTCTTTAAAACAATAATTCTCATTTTTTCATAGATTTTTAGTAAATAAATGGCTATTATTTACATTAGATAAGCATAAGGATATATATAACTTTTTCTGTATGAAGGCTTAATGGCCTTCTATCTGATTTTAAGTTAGGCATCTTCATGTTTCTAATGGAATATACCAAATGAATTATAGCTTGTCTGTTATTTCTCTTAGTCAATAACACAAAACATGGCCACCTAAGATTCTCATCAGAGGTTTTAGCTTTGAATTCTCTAATATTTAATTCCTGCCAAAAATGTGTTTGAGACAATAATATTCAAGAATCATATTTAAGGTACATTTACATTATCCATTTTCTAGATTTTACATCTTTGGTTATAGTAAAGTTTCTCATCACTGAGTTATGAAATAACATCATAGTATTATAGGCTTTTATTTTATTGTATTATAGTTTTCCCCCTCTCTCTTCATATTGATCATTAATAAAAAAGTTAACAATATCAGAAAGAAATTAAGAAAATGCTCGTTTATAATAGCATCAAAAAGAACAAAATACCTATAAATAAATTTAACCAACGAAATGAAAGATCTATACATTGAAAACGGTAAGACATTGAGGAAAGATATTGAAGAAGACACAAAAAGATGAAAAAATACTCTGTGTTCATGGATTGGAAGAATTACTACTAGTAAAATGTTCATTCTACCCAAAGCAATCTACAGATTCAATGCAATCCCTATCAAAATTTCAATAGCATTTTTCACAGAAATAAAGCAATCCTAAAATTTGTATGGAACCACAAAAGATGCTGAATAGCCAAAGCAATCCTGAGAAAGAAGAACAAAGTCGGAGGCATCACATTCCTAATTTCGAACTATATTACAAACCTATAGTAATTAAAACAGTATGGTATTGACATAATAACAGATGTACAGCTCAATGGAACAGAATAGGGAACCCAGAAATAAACTCATGCATATAAGGTCTATTAATTTTTGACAAAGGAGTCAAAAATGTTCAATGGGGGAAAGGGTAATCTCTTCAATAAATGGTGATGGAAAAACTGGACAACCACAAGCAAAAAAATAAAACTGGACTCCTATCTTAGTTAGATCATACAAAAAATTAACTCAAATTGGTTGGTTCCCTAACACAGGTCTTGGCAATGATTTCTTGGATTTGACGCCAAAAGCAAAGGTAACAAAAGTAAAAATAAGCAAGTGGGACTATATCAAACTGAAAAGCTTCTGTACAGCAAAGAAAACCACCAATAAAATTAAAAGGCAACCTATGTAATGAAAGAAAATATTTGCAAATCATGTATCTGATAAGAGATTAATACCCAAAAACATAAAGAACTCATACAACTCAATAACAAAAAAACAATGCGATTAAAAAAAATGGGCAGAGGAAATGAAAAGACATTTTTTCAAAGAAGACAAACAAATGGCCAACAGGTACATGAAAAGGGGCTCAACATAATTAATTATCGGGGAATGCAAATAAAAACCGTAAGGAGATATCACCTCTAGGATGGCTATTATCAAATAGATAAGAGCTAACAAGTGTTGGTGAGGATGTGGAGAAAAGAGAATCTTTGTGTACTGTTGATGGTAACATAAACTGTTATAGTCACTATAGAAAACAGTATAAGAGGGCCTCAAAAAATTAAAAATAGAACTCTCGAGTGATTCAGCAATCCAAATTTTGGGTATATATCCAAAGGAAATGGAAACAAGATATCAAAGAGATGTCTATACTTCCATGATCACTGCAGCACTGTTCACAATAGCCAAGACATTGAAACAACTTAAATGCCATTAATGAATGAATGGATAAAGAAAATGTGGTATATAAAAATAGAATATCATTTAGCTATGACAAAGAAGGAAATTCTGCCATTTGTGACATGGATGGACCTTGAGGGCATTATACTAAGTGAAATAAGCCAGGCAGAGAAGGACAAATACTGCATGGTATCACTTATATGAGGAATCTAATAGAAAAAGTCAAACTCAGAAACAGAGAGAAGAGTGGTTGCTAGGTTCTGGAGAGTGGAGAAAATAGGGGGAGGTTGGTAAAAGGGTACAACCTTTCAGTTCTAAGAGAATAAGGGCTGAAGATCTGATGCATAACATGGAGACTATATCTAATAACACCATTGTTATCAAATTGTTATCAAACTGAAATTTGCTAAGAGGGTAGAATTTAATTGTTTTCACCAAAAAAATTTTTTTTTCAGGTAATGAATGTGTTAATTAACTAGATGGGAGGACTCCTTTCATACTATATATCAAACCATCATGATGGACACTTTAAGTTTCTTACAATTTTGCCAATTATATCTTAAGAAAGCTGAAAAAAAAATAGAATATTTTGTGTAAGAATAAAGAACATGGCATTTTTTATATAACACTTTTGTGTAAGATATAGCTCATTATGCTTCTGGATAAGAATCATGTGATTTCATTTCATTTTAATTTCAACCAACATTTTTTTCTAGGAGTTTGGGACATGGTGGTTAGGTGAGACAGATGTGGTCACTGACTTCAAGGCATTTATAATCCGATGAGGTAAAGACACTAGACAAATATTTCACAAATAATTGGTTGTTTACAAGTAAATAATATACAATGATTTCTTTGGCATTTATTGCAAGGAAAATATCTTTTCAGATAAGTGTATATGCTTTTGCTTTTCAAGTGAGGAAGATACTATCAACTATTATTTTCTTTTTTGCCTTACTAGGAAGCTAGAGAAATATTTTACATTAAATTAATGCAATTATCACATCATAGGTCGGTGGACAATATCTTTATATCTTTACTTTAACTGTTGCATCTTATATATGTCTTATTTCTTATGGGCTGGCCAAGGAAAGAAGGAAGGACAAGGCACATAGGGAGGGGACTAAGCTATACAGCATAAAAATTATGCCTTTTTAAAGTTTTATTTCACAGTTACGTTTGAAAACTAGAATCATCCTATATACCCACTATTATATAAAACAGTATAAGATTATTATAGAAGTTCCAGTTTGGAGTTGTCTCTAAAACATGTGATGCTACAAAAAAAGGGGATCTCCATTGCTTTTAGCTCCATAACAAAAACAAAGAACCGATTAAAATATCATAGAAGTACCACAGAACATATTACATAAAAAAATCAGAATTTCATAATCTTTTGAAATGCTTCAGTACTTTAATGGTACTTCTATTAGTGCCTAACACTTGGAAGGATTCCACAGTTTGGCTCCTATAAAGTGGTTTTTGACAGCAAATGTGCAGGAACCAGAATCTATACTGAAACTTGAATCTGAGCCACTTAGACATTATGATGTTGCCCAAATGTGAAGTGGTTTCCATTGGCAATGCCATAATATCTTCTCACTGAAGCATGAAACTGAGTTTAGGAGATATTTAGCTACCAAAGAAGCAGACATTAGCTAAGTCTTGATCAGACAGAAAAAAATTTGAGAAAGACTTTCTGGCATTCATTCAGTAGAAAATGAAGACAAGAAGAAGCCAAATAAGTTAACAGCTCTATAGAGAGGTGCTCTAGAGTCTTCAACATCATTGCCATGCTCATGGATGCCAATAAACATTTATTGAGCTCTGATCATGTGTAAAGCACAGTGAGAGGGGCTTTAGTTACAATGGTCTTGAAGGTCAAGAACCTTACATTATGCCTCTTTACAAATCCTTGTTCCTGGCACAGTTATTGAAGTTTTTGAAGATAGCAGATATTCAGCAAACATGTAAGGATTGTATGAATGAGACTGCAAGAAGCTTAGTTTTACTGGGAGATAGGGTAGAGGTGACTTCCTTGCTAGCAAAGGTTTTTCTTAACCTGTTTATACTGTTTATATCTAGTATAGTGTTTAGCACATAACAGGTATCTAAAAATAACTGGTCAGTCAATAATGTGCAAACAATTTTGTAGAAAACATTAATGAGCACTAACTACGCTTTAGATACATTACTACATTGAATTCTCACAAAGTGGAAGTACCGTTATTGAACATATTTAAGAGATGACATAGCTAAGTTTATAGGGGTTAAGTAACTTGCTTAGTTACCCAGAGAGTAAGTTTACAGGCAGGGATTTGAACCTCAGTAGTCTGAATGCAGTTCACACACTTCACTATCATATTGTATATGTAAAAGAGATAAACAATATTTTAAGTTAGCATTTATTAAAGGCCAGCTGGATAGTAGAGACAATTGGTCTTCTGAATTTAGAATAAGAAGTGGTTACTAAGGAACAGTGTAATGAAGAATGTGGAACTTGAGGTGGGTTTTGAAAGAAGAGTAGAAATAGTTAAGTAATGATAAAGCAAGAAGACAAATGAACAAAGAAGTGGACAGAAATGCTCATAATGTATATGGAGACGAGTTAGACTTACTTGGATAGAATGAAAGAGTTTGTGTAGGACAGTAGTAAAAATATGATTAGAGATTTAGCAGGAACAAGAGAGTTAAGGACTTAAGAGTTTAGATTTCATTATTTAGGCACAAGGGGAGCCAACAAAGTTTTTTCATAAAGAGGTGTGAAAGTTGCTTTTTTAGGAAGACATATAAGGATATAAAGGACATGAGCTTGGAGACCATGAGACCAGTTAGGTGGAGGTGAAGAAGACCTGGAGTAAGATGGTGGCAGTGGGAATGGAGAAGAAATTACAGAGAGAAAAGAAAGAACCAACAAAACATGACTGCCTTGATGTTGGAGAGATGGGTGAGGCAGTATCTGTGTGGTAGATACTGGTAATGTCACTGTCAAAAATGGGAATGTTTAAGAAGGAGAGTTGGTTTTTGGAAGATTACTAAGCTTAAACTTAAAACATTTGATTCCTGTAGGTTTAAGGCACTTATTAATCAAATAACAAACATTTGGAACTCGATCGAGTACAGGAGACAGAATGGTGAGCTGGCAAGATATAGTCCCTGTTTTCACACACCTTAGAGTTTATGAGAAAACTGAGGCATTAAAAAAGTAATTATAACAACATTGATGAGTGTTTTGATGGTGATAAAATACAGAATGTTATGGGAGCATATGGTAGGAGCGTACACAGAGTTTACTCTGTCTGGGACTTTCTTGAGAAAGAGAAGTTTAAACAATAGTTGATGTTAATAGTTCAGTGCCCCAGATCAGGAATAATGATTTGTTTAAGGCAGGTTATATATGTACATACACACACACATATGTCTACACACACACACACACACACACACACACACACACCTCAGAGGTGTCAATCTTAATACCTGCTTACCGATCACCCCAATCACCCTTCTAGTGAAATTATATTACATATAGACCTGTTTGAAGGGATAGCAGTAGGGGCCACCCTTTGGACTATATGACACTGCATCTCCCATCCACAGCTGATTGAGACAAGGATGGACACCGAACTAAGCGCAGCTCATTCATAGGACTATCACCTACAGTCCGAAGCAAAGGGGTGAAAAAAATAGTTTTCTTAAGAATCTGAATGGGAGAAACAAAGAGATTGGCAGAAGACTGCAGCTGAAGTAAAGTCAGAACTAGAGAGATGAAAAGGCCATGAATATGCCAAAGTTCTGAGTGGGCAGAAAGAGCCAAGGAAGAAGCTGATCAACACATAGTGAATAGAGGAGTTAAAGAGAAACAGAGATTCCTCTAGAGAAATAAATGTCTCATGAGAGACAGTTGTACAGCAATATTGTCAATGACTTTCCAATCACAAGATGATGATACCCTCACAATAACCCATACCCGATTCATTTCACATCAGAGAAACATTATAAAGTCTAAATAGCTTAAATTAAAATTTCAGTATAGAGTTCAGTTTCTATGCATGTTCTGTAAGAACCTTTTTTAGGAGACAAACTATAAATTCAATCCAAGTTAGCTGAGTGGGTCTCTATGACTGGTAGACAAAAGGGCTTAATTAAAACACATTATTCCCTCAGGATAAAAGTAAACTAAAAAGGAGATACTGTATTGAGTTCAGCTACCAGGGTAAATAAATTATAATATATAAAAACAAATCTGTTTGCTACCTTTAAATGTCTTTAATTGTCATAATTATAGCATTCCTATCTCAACACAGATGCATATGATATATTCTTAGGAAAACTGCCACAACTGTTGATACTTATACTCAAGTGTTATATTTGTATGTTGTATACCACACACACATACATGAATATATTTATACATACCTAACTCAATATCCTTAGTAAGACATCGATTATATAAATGTATAAACAGAATTATGACTTCCTCACAATTCCGCATGTGTGCCAGAAACACTGAGGTGATAATCCCCAATATAATTATTGTCTCCTCCTGTAGGCTCCCAAGTGCATCACTGGATAGATAGATGGGAGATGGGATTAAGCAAGTCTACTCTTAATAACTTCATCTTCTGAGTTGTATCCATATGTTTTTATTTTATCAGCCAGTCTTCTGTTTTCCTCAACTGTGCTTCCTCTACTCCCTCTCCTGATTAAGACCAAACTATAAACAACTGTAATTAATCAAGCGATAAAACAATTTGGTTATTTGTGCCACACAGTTTTCAGGCTAAAAATATGAACTTTCTATCAAGTTACTATTTGGGGCTAAGGGTAAGGTGGCTGAGCTAGTATTCTCCATTCCCCGAAAGAAAGCTAGAAGTTTCCTCCTAGTTGTTCCTTTTTCACTTGGGCTAAAGTCAGTGAATTAATGTTGGCCTAGGAGATTCGAAAGAAAATTAGGGGAAAATGAGAAAAGAAGCAATTTTAACTGGTCAGTGGAAAGTGATAAGAACAGGTTGACTATATACCATCTCTCTCCTGTTGCATGCAAAGGTGGCTGGTGGGATGGACTGTTTAGGGAAAAACTTGTCCAAGGGCATTTATGACAATGAAGTGGGATTGTCCTTCTTCCAGATCTCAGCTGGGCTTCAATGGTGGGATGTGGAGCAAGTGAAAAGAAAAGGAAGGGGATTATCAACCTCCTATTCAGGTCTTGGTGACAATGAACTAAAGGTAGTTTATATATGGTCAATTACAAGTATACTCGAAATAAATAGTGGGTTGTTTTCTTAATGGAATATCAAGTGTTGCAATGAAAAATTATCACTTTTTGTCTAAGTAAAAGTAATTTGTTTCCAGATATAATTTCTTCAAGAGTGAAAAAAAACTTTTTAAAGAAATGAAAGTAATATTTTATAATATTAACTGCATTATTTAAAACTCATTTAATTTTACAGGCATACCTCAGAAATATTGTGAGTTTGGTTCCAGACCACTGTAATAAAGCGAATATTGCAAGAAAGTGAGTCACAATATTGTTTGGTTTCCAAGTGCATATAAAAGTTATGTTTATACTGTACTCTACTCATTAAGTGTGCAATAGCATTATGTCTAAAAGAATGTACATACCTTAATTAAAAAATACTTTATTGATAAAAAAACAGCTAATCATTATCTGGGCCTTCAGTGAGTTGCAATCTTTTTGCTGGAGGCTCTTGCCTCTATTTTGATGGCTGCAGACTTGTCAGGGTGCTGGTTGATGAAGGTTGGGGTGGTTGTGGCAATTTCTTAAAATAAGACAATGAAGTTTGCCACCTCGTTGACTCTTCCTTTCATAAATGATCTCCCTGTAGCATTTGATGCTGTTTATTAGCATTTATCCACATTTACTTTATCAACTAAGTATGTCATATTCTAAATCATTTGTTGTCATTTCAACTATCCTCACAGCACCTTTACCAGGAGTAGATTCCATTTCAAGAAACCTTCACTTTTTTTGCTCATCCATAAGAAGCAACTTCTTATCTGTTAAAGGTTTTATCATGAGATTGTAGCAATCTAGTCACATCTTCTGGCTCCCTTCTAATTCTAGTTATCTGGCTATTTCTACCTTTTCTGCATTTACTTCCTCCACTTCAAGGTTGGAATCAACTTCTTCCACACTCTTGTTAATGTTGATATTTTGACCTCTTCTCATGAATCATGAATGTTCTTAATGCCATCTAGAATGGTGAATCCTTTCCAGAAGATTTTTAAAATTATTTATTATTATTATTTATGCCTACAGCACCTGGTCTTCCTAGGTGGTCTCCCATCCAAGTACTAACCAGGCCTGACCCTGCTTAGCTTCTGAGATCAGAGATCAGACATCAGGCTTGTTCAGTGTGGCATGGCCCTAGACCATGGACCATGGCTCCACTGGGCTGCGAACCCAGGACCTCTGCGTGTGAAGCAGACATACTAACCACTATACTATGGAACTATGTGCACCTTTCCAGAAGGCTTTTAATTTGCTTTGTCTATATTCATTAGAGGAATCACTATCTATGGAAACTATAGCCTTATTAAATGTATTTCTTAAATAAGACTTTAAAGTCAGAATTACTCTTCGATCCATGGGCTGCAGAATGGGTGTTATGTTAGCAGGCAAGAAAACAACATTAATCTCGTATGTCTTCATCAGAGCTCTTGGGTGACCAGGTGCATTGTCAATGATCAGTAATATTTTGAAAGGAACCTTTTTTCCTGAGTAGTAGGTCTTAACAGTGGGCTTAAAATGTTCAGTAAACTTTATTATAAACAGATGTGCTGTCATCCAGGCTTTGTTTTCCCATTTACAGAGTATAGGCAGAGTAGATTTAGCATAGTTCTTAAGAGCCCTAGACTTTTCAAAATGGTAAATGAGCACTGGCTTCAATTTGAAGTCAAGCTGCATTGGCCCCTAAAAAGAGAGTCAGCCTGTCCATGAAGCTTCAAAGACAGGCACTGTTTTCTCCTCTTTAGCTATGGAAGTCCTAGATGGCATCTTCTTCCAACGGAAGGCTATTTTGTCTTTAAAGAAAGTCAAACCTGTTGTTTAGTGTAGCCACCTTCATTAATCTTCTTAGATCTGCTAGATAACTTGGCGCAGCTTCTATGCTAGCACTTGCTGCTTCACCTTGAACTTTTACGTTATGAAGACCACTTCTTTTCTTAAACCTCATAAACCAACGTCCGCTACTTTTAAACTCTTCTGTACCTTCCTCACTCTCTCAGCTTTCATAGAATTGAAGAGACTTAGGGCTCTGGATTAGGTTTTGGCTTAAGGAAAGGTGGCTGGCTTGATCTTCTATCCAGACCACTATAACTTTCTCCATCTCGGCAATAAGGTTGTTTCTCTTTTTTATCATTTGTATGCTCACTGGAGTAGCACTTTAAGTTCCTTTAAGAACTTTTCCTTTGCATTCACAACTTGCTTGTTTGGCACAAGAGGCCTAACTTTTAGCCTATCCTAGCTTTCAACATGCCTTCCTCACTAAGCTTAATTATTTCTAGCTTTTGATTTAAAAGTGAGAGACATGTGACTTTTCCTTTCGCTTCAACACGTAGAGGCTATTGTAGAGTTATTAATTGGCCTAACTTCAATATCGTTGTGTCTCAGGGCATAAGGAGGCCTGAGAGGGAGAGATGAGAAATGGACAGTTGGTGGAACGGTCTGAACATACACAACATTTATGGATTAAGTCTGCCTTTTTATATGGGCAATGTTCATCGTGCTCCTGAATAATTACAGTAGTAACATCAAAGATCACTGATCACAGATCACCATAATAAATATAATAATAATAAAGTTTGAAATATTGCAAGATTTATTACAATGTAACAGAGACATGACGTGAGCAAATGATGTCAGAAAAATGGCGTTGATAGACCCGCTCGACCCACGGCTGCCACAAACCTTCAAATGCAATATTTGTGAAGCACAATAAGGTAAAGTACAATAAAACAATGTGTGTCTGTACTATAATAAGATGAAAGCTACCAAAAGGGTCATGAATCAATAGTATTCTGATAAACATAAATTTAGTAAGGTAGGTGTTACAAAACATATTCTCTTGAACATACTTTGATAATATATATACATAACATAAATTATATAAAGTTGTATAAATAGATACATTAGCTCTACCCTTACGACACACATTATAAGACCTTACTAATAAAGGTAGACTGAAGGCATTATATCATTTGGGGATTTAATAATGCATTTCTTAGTGTTATGTTTATATACAGGAATTTACTCTACATATTCAGATTTAGCTATACACTTAGAGAGCTGATGTAATGTACTAAAAAAACCTGAGCACTCATTTACTTCTTTTAATAGTGAAGATAATAATGAGTGCATGTTAAATCATTTTACTTTAAAGAAAACCAATTGAGTCATAGATAATAGATTTTGCAGCTTATATAACTTGTCTAATTTCTGCAAAGTGCTTAGAAGCTGCTATACATACCCAAAAAGCATTTTATATCTACCTTGATTAATAGAAATATGCCACTAAGGTATTATCCATGGTTCACAACAAACTTGGACAATAACGAGTTTGAATGAATGAAATGTGAGGTAGCAGAGAGAAGAAGGTAGGCCGGAACCAGAAACACTGATGGCAGAAATATTAAGATAATGGTTCTAACTTTAAGAAAACACAAACAAATTTTTATTATTTAGAATGTGAGCTGATGGAACAAAGAGGGGACAAGTACATGTTGTCCTATTGCTGTAGAAGCATCTTCTGTGTTAAAGAGTTTATTTTACCCAGAAAACTACAAATAAATAATGATAAGACATCAGAGTGTGTCTGATAATCTGTGACAACAATTCTAACGCTGTCAGTGTAGCCACTGGAGAAACCTGCACGTACTGAGCCCTGACCCACAGAGCCTTTTATCTGCATGTGTACTCTCCACAGGCCAAGCAAATAAAGGCCAAATGATAATTTACACATGAATCAACTTTCTCTGCAGCACAGGCACCAGAGACGTTTCTTTTCTCTGTTACTTAGAGAAAGGCAGTCAGGTTTAAGCTTGTCTCACTAGAAATCATACAAGTGAAACAGTGATTTGCAGGAAAATGGCAGATCAGCAAAGGAAAGCTGTTCTGAATGCCTGATAAAAATGGAAGCCACAAAGGACTAGATGAATATTTAGTTTGAAAACAGGCCTGACAGTAACAATGAGTCTTTATCCTATTCAAAACAGGTAGTGTCATACAAACTGAAATGGAGATACAATGCTGATAGAAGATTACACAAGATACCTGGGTGGGTATCTTTAAAGACTTCAACCTTCATTTGAATAAATGTAGACTCATGGATACTTTGCATCTAGATCTTATTCAAAGTACATATAGTTATTTCACATGAATGACATCTGGAATGTATATTGCCCACTTTGATAATGAGAAATAGGATGATTTAAAAAAGGCTTGTTCATGAAAAACTAGGTACACATTTTATACCATAGAACTTGTAAAGGAAAAAAAATTAGTACATTTTTCAAACCAGACCCCTTGGTGCCTAGGTCAACTTTCACAACTTCATTAAACTATCACAATATTGCTATAGCCTTTCTTATAGGAGTGTGTAATGAATAATAATTGTCCTGGCTCACTTAACAGAGGAATGGATATTTATTATTAAGTTTGTGTTAACAAGCCATTCTAAAAATGATTTTGTAACCTTTTTATGAATGATAGGTACTAACTAAATCATTAAAATTAATTTTTATTCCATTATTACTACTTGTACAACTTTACATTCATTACATTCCACCTCCTCCCTGGAATATCTACCTTCCTATTCAACAATGCATATCCCTAACTTTCTTCAAATTTGGTTCCAAACTCACTGTTCAGAAAGCTTTCTCTTAAAACTCCAGTTTTAGTGTGGTGTTTAGATATAGAAAACCATAAGTAAATGCTGCTAGTTATGTACATGGACTCTCAACATATGATGTTAGGCGAAAATCTTAAAAATAAATTTTATTCATGAGTAGTAAATACTAGAAATGTGCTCTAATTTGTGGCTCATAGAAGGAAATTTTGAATTTTTATGCCTTTAGAATCCAGAAATTTATCTGTAAACTTCACACCACAATCCATACTCTGACACACTGTCAAAAATATTAAGAGTTATAGGAGTAAGTCTTATCAATTCTTGGTAATGAATTGCACACATAAAAAATTCTGGCAGTGAATAGGTTTTAAATATACTTATTTTCCCCCACCTTCAAACTATAAGGTTTTTAAAACTTTCAACTGTTTCCCTTACTTCTATCTTCCTTCTCTAGGTTAAAACTCTCTTTTTGCCCTACCTATCTTCTCAATTACCTTAATCATTTCCCCACCATCTGGCTACATAGTAGTTGAAGTCAAAATTAACATCTTTTTAAAGCTGTAAGTTCCTAATGAGTTAAGAACATGCCTATGATTTCTACATATCTACATTTTATTGTGCTGAAGATAATGTTAGCCATTCAGAATACTCTTGAGAACTCTTAAAAAACTCAGAATAGAGGCAATGTACTTTAACATAATAAAGTTCATATATGAAAAACCCACAGCTAACAACATCCTCAATAGTGAAACATTAAACATTTCCTCTAAGATCAGGAACAAGACAAAGACACCCATTCTTGCCACTTTAGTCAACAGACTACTGAAAGTCCTAGATAGAGCAATTCGGCAAGGAAAAAAAGGGCATCAAAATTAAAACTGTCTCCATTTGCGATATTACATATAGAAAACGCTAAAGACTCCATCAAAACACTGTTAGAATTAATCAATGAACTCAGTAAAGCTGTAGGATACAAAACCAGTATAAAAAATCAATTGTGTTTCCATACACTAACAATTTCAGAAAGAGAACTTAAGAATATAATCTCATTTACAATAGCATCAAAAATAACCAAGGAGATGAAAAATCTATACACTGAAAACAATAACACATCGAATAAAGAAACTGAAGAAGACACAAATAAATGAAAAGATATTTTGTCTTCATGGATTGGAAGAATTACTAGTGGTAAAATGTTCATACTACCCAATGCAATCTAGATTCAATGCAATCCTTATCAAAATTCCAAACACATTTTTTCATAGAAATAGAACAAATAATCTCAACATTTGTATGGAACTACGAAAGATGCCGAGTAGCCAAATCTATCTAGAGAAAGAAGAACAAAGCTGGAGGCATCATACTTCCTGATTTCAAAGTATATTATAAACCTTTAGAAATTAAATCATTATGGTATTGGCATAATAGACACACGAATCTGAATAGTCTTATTAAAAAAATGGGTAAAGGGTCTGAATAGACATTTTTCCAAAGAAGACACACAAATGGCTTATAGGTACACAAAAATGTGCTCAGTATCATTAATCATCAGAAAAATGCAAATCAAAACCACAATGATATGTTAACAAAGGTATAACAATCAAAACAATATAGTATTGGCAAAAAACAGACATATAGATCAATGGAACATGATAGAGAGCCCAGAAATAAACCTATGCATATACGGTTAATTAATTTAGCACATAGGAGCCAAGAATATACAACAGAGAAGGACTGTCTCTTCAATAAATGGTGCTGGGAAAACTGGATAGCCACAGGCAAAAAGAATGAAACTGGACCACTATCTTACATCATACACAAGAATTAACTCAAAGTTGATTAAAGACTTGAATGCAAGACCTGAAATCATAAAACTCCTAAGAAAACATAAGCAGTAAGATCCCTGATAATCAATCTTGGCAATGGTTTTTATTGGATTTGACACCAAAAGCGAAAATAACAAAAGCAAAAATAAACAAGTGGGAATACATCAAACTGAAAAGCTGCTGCACAGCAAAGAAAACCAACAATAAAATGAAAAGGCAACCTTTGGAACGACAGTAAATATTTGCAAATCATATATCTGATAAGGGGTTAATATCCAAAAAAATATGAAGACCTCATACAACTCCATACCAAAAAAAAAAAAATCTGATTAAAACATGGGCAGAGGAAATAGACATTTTTTCAAAAAGACATACGGATGGCCAATACATATACATGAAAAGATGCTTAACATCACTAATCATCAGGGAAATGCAAGTCAAAACCACATGAGATATCACCTTATAACTGTTAGGACAGCTATTATTAAAACACTACACACACACACACACACACGAACAAGAAATAACAAGTGTTGTGAGGATGAGGAGAAAAGGGAACCCTTATGCACTGTTGGTGGGAATGTAAACTGGTGCAGCTACATGGAAAACAGTATGGAGGTTCTTCAAAAAAATAAATAACAGAACTACCATATGATCTAGCAGTTCCTACTCTGTGTACTTACCAAAGAAAACAAAAACATGAACTCAGAAAGATATATGTGCCCCCATCATCATTGCAGCATTATTTACATGGATAAGATATGGAAAAAAACCTGTGTCCACTGATGAATGAATGAATTAAAAAATGTGGTATTATTCAGCCATAAAAAATAATAAAGCCTTGCCATTTTTGACAACATAGATGGACCTTGAGGTCATTTGCTAAGTGAAATAAGTCAGAGAATGACATACTATGACCTCACTTATATGTGGAATCTAAAAAACAAAACAAAACCAAGCTCATAGATACAGAGAACAGATTGGTGGTTGCCAGAGGCAGGGGTGGGGATGTGTGCAAAATGGGTGATGAGAGTCAAAAGATACACACTTCCAGTCATAAAATAAATAAGTCACGGGGATGTAATGTACAGCACGGTGTCTATAGTTAACAATACTGTATTGCATGTCTGAAAGTTGCTAAGAGAGTAAAGTTCTCGTCACAATAAGAAGAAATTCTATAAACTGTGTATGGTGAAGACTGTTTAATTTAATTAGACTTACTGTGTTAATCACTTCTATATATTTAATCATGTTTTACACCTGAAACTAATACAATGTTTTATGTCAACTATACTTCCAAAAAAAAAAAAAACTTCCACAATAAAATACCACCTCATACCTGTTAGAATGGCTATTATCAAAAAGATAAAAGAACAAATGCTACAAGGATGTGGAAAAAAGGGAACCAACGCACACTGTTGGTGGTATAGCCATTATGGAGATCAGTATGGAGATTCCTCAAAACCTTAAAAATAGAGCTACCATATAACACGGCAATCCCACTTCTGGGTAAGTATCCAAAGAAAATGAAACCATTATCTTGAAGAGATATTTACACTTTTATGTTCATTGCAGCACTATTCACAGAAGCCAAGGCATTAAAAACAACCTAACTGTCTGTCAATGGATGCACAAAACAACCTAACTGTCTGTCAATGGATGCATAGATCAAGAAAATGCTTTATATATATATTATATATACACACACAAAGAAATATTATTCGGCCTTAAACAAAGAAAGAAATCCTGTCATTTGCAACAATATGGATTATCCTGGAAGACATTATTCTAAGTGAATGAGCCATACAGAGAAAGACAAATACTACATGGTATAACTTATATGTGGAATCTAAAAATCCCCAAACGATCAAACAAAAACCATCAGTGGTTACCAGGGGTCAGAGGCCAGGGGAAATAGAGAGAGGCTGGCAAAAGGGTACCCTACCCCCAAACGAAAAAGAATATTCATGAAAGATGCCTACCGAGATGACCCCTTAAAATACATTTTTTAAAAGGTCAAGCCATAATTTAGCTAGTGATATTCATTGGTTTACTGAGCAAATTTATAGGTAATTTCATAAAACAGTTCTTGTATACTTGAAGGTGAATTCATGACCATTCAACATGAGAACCGCAAATGTCACTTTTAGTGACATCAAAGAGATAATGTTCGAATGGTGGAGGCGCAAAGAAAGACTAAATTAGAATGCTCATGATTGCATACTTAATTTTATGAACTCTCTGATGAATAATCTCTATCATTAAATTTCTTTTTCTATTAATATTTACCCCTGGTAGGTTTTGCTTTTTTGTTGAATAAGTTAAACTAATTTGAAAAGTGATGTTAAAATATTGTGTTAGGTTAATGGTATTCTATTTGTAAAGCATTAAGGACTATAAGCTGTAGAAGTAAAGCAGGTGGCCCGTCCACTTATATAAGGATAACAAAAGAACGAAGATAGGATGTTGGCTGATAGAAGCTTTTAAAAAGTAACATGGGGAGGAAGAATTAGGAGCTTACCAAAATACGAAATAAAGCAGAGAGAGCAAAAATGCAAATTTGAATCCATTTAATTCAATGCATCTAAAATGCTATTTAGTAGGTAAAAATAGGAACAGGGACCAGCATGATTGTATAAACCTAGAGATATCCCTCAACTTCACTTCACTATGTATGCTGTTCTTCTCTAGTACATTTGGTAAGACCAGCTTCTTGACAAAGTCTTCTCTCCTTGTCTTATCATTCATCCAGTTCTCTCCTTATTGATCATTAGACCATGAAAGAGACAATGAATAGCTTTACTTCAGTCAATATATAATGCAGACATCGCATCTACTCAATCTCAATCTACCAGGTCTGTCGATCTGCCATGGGAGAAACTAGATAGGCCTATAATTTGATGTTTGCAAAAGCAAGCTGATAATTACACAGAAATTTGTGATCCTTAAATGTTTGAATAATAATTTTGGATAACCTGATGCCTTCTAAAGTATCTAAATTAAGTTGATGGGATTAAAACTTTAAAAGTCATCTCAATTTGTGTTTTTAAAGTAAAACACCAAATGTGTCCCTTCCCAATTTTGGTTTTCCTTATTACTGCTGTAATCCACACCACATAAAAAAGGAAAATAAACACCAGCTGGCCAAAACAGATAACCCTGCTCCTTAGAGTTGTGAACGAACGTAAGAACAAAATACCAAGCACAAAAAAAGTTCTCTTTCTTAAAGGTGATAAAACTCTACAATTGAAGGGTATAGTTTCTGACAATTGTACCATAACATTAAAAGGGTAAAATCACTGTATACCTGAAACTTATATAATGTTATTAACCAATGTTATCCCAATAAATTTAAACACACACACACACACACACACACACACACACACACATAATCACGGAAGAACTCCTTATTACCTGGAGAGATCTCTTTTTCATACCGAACAAGATAAGGTATGAGAGGCTCTTTTTTTTGTTTGAATGGGGATGACCAGAGAAAACTTATTTTTGCAAAGGATTGCTCAGCCATTGGAAAAGAAAAGAAGAGTATAAAACAGCGTTCCTAAATTTGTAAGGCAACATTAAGCCATGGATTCTTAATAAAATGTTATTAAAATTCTTTAATAGAGAAATCAAGGGAAAGAAAAGTTGCTTTTCAAGTTATATGTTTGTTATGCTGGGGCTATTGAAAACTTTCCTCATCAGAGTGGCAACTAGTTGATCTGCATATTTTGGATGAAATCTGCATTGGTTTGGAAGTAGCTAAATTTGAGGTATACCACCTGTGTCAGTCAAATGTGACTTTTATACCCTTGCTGTACACACTGTTGTTAGATCCATATGTTCTAGCCAAATAACTACTAGTTCATGTTTGAAGTCTCATGTGCTGGTAAAAGAAAATTTTAAAGTCTTGTATTTGCTGTTTTTCTTTCTTACCCTAAAACTTCTCTCTGATCTCTAGAATATTTCCTTAAACAAATGTTTAAAGATAAAAAGAGAGCATAGTTAAATGCCAAAATTTTACTTGCAATTTTCCTTCCCAAACTTATTTCTCTTTTAGACTTCCTTATCTCGGTGAATGACACCACCTAAATGTTCAAGCCAAAAACCCAGAAATCATCTTTCATCCCTCCTATCCTCTCACTTCCCAGATCTAAAGGAATGAGACATGTTGGACATTTCTTCCTATCTCTATTAGTACTGTCATTCAAGCTACTGTAATCTCCTGCCTAGGTTACTGTCATAGCTTCTAAGTGGCCTGCTACTTACTCTACTAATCCATTTTCTCTTTATAAATTAGAAACTACCACTCCAACTTGAGAACCTCCAATGGCGTCCCACTGTACTTAGGACAAAGAAGAAATTCAGACTCCGGGTCTATGAGTCCTTGAACAATCTGGCCCTTACCTATATCATGTTGTTCTATGCTTCTTTCTGTTTCATTGGCAGGTGTAGAATGAATCTGTAGATCTTTAAGGCAGAAGTAATTCAGTATCCTTCTCTGAGGGTAAAGGAAATACTTAGAATAATTTAGGGCCTACACTATGTCTATTAGTTTCACTTAAAAGTACCCTCAATAAGGCACTCAGTAAGTCTAAGAAAAAAAGATTAATTTAATTCCTACAACATGAATATTCTCACAGAAAAAATTCAAAGTACATTTTTTTATTTGTTGTATTTAGTTATATATGTTGAGTAATGGAAGATTATAAACGTAATATGTCTTGTGCATTAAAGAGGGACAGACTTTCTCAAGGATTATAATCAGTCTTTTGTTTATCTATAAAAATACAATGGTGACTATATACTTTGCACTGCTGAAAAGTTCCATATTACTTTCGCTCTTGTACTATGTAAAAATAACTGTACTAAAATTTTTTCTTATTTGAAAGTTATGTAAAAGTGCTTTACAAGAGGAAAGTGATTTTCTCTTGGCTCCTCACAGGAGCATTGGAATGCCACTGTTTCAGGACTTTCATTGTGATATACAAAACGCTGACACTGATTATATAATTGAAAATGATGAATTGTTTTCCTCATTAGAATGGGAAGCATTATAAATCCTTAAAACAAGATATTTTGCACAGATTTGATCCAACAGGACACTGGCAATTTCAAACCCTCCAGATCTTGAAGAAGTCAAATTAGTCTATGAAAATAAATATAGGCTGTCATTATTATTGTTATATCAATTGCTACTGGGTAATAATTGTCAACAATGATTTTGCTATTAGTTTTGTAATCAACTAAAAAAATATAGAATATAAAGAAACATAACAGAGAAATAGAAAACACAGCATTAAATTTTTTATGTTAAGAATAAATATAAAATCAAATGTAAAGAAATCATTTTGAATGACAAAGTGAACTAAAGTAGAATCGCAATGTTTCTTGAGAATTTGCCCAAAATGGCAAAAATAAGAGCTAAGGACTCATCTTAAAAATCTTAATGTATAACTAAAATCATCCCCAACATTTGATTAATAAAAAGATTTACTACTCTAATCAGATATGGAAAACACAACAGTGTTTTGTTTATATATTGTTAAAAGATAAAGCAACTTTTATTTATAGCAAAAGAATTTTAAGTACGTAGTAACTCTCCATAATTTTTGAGATGACTTCACAATTTTTCAGGTAAGCTCTTACACTGAATAAGAGACTCAAAGCTTAGGAAAAATACCACTTTAATGTGCTGATTTTTAAAAATTTTTAGACTGGTTGGTAGCTGAAATAAATGATTATTTAAAATTAAAATTTAAATGGGAGGAAAGGAAAGAGCTAGCTTAGAAAAGGGTAGAAGTAGCAGACAGCATGAAAAAAGATAGAAATGTTATAGATATAATAAAACGTCTTTATTTCATTGGAAGCGATGTTAGGTATGCAGACACAGTAGTACACTGGCTAAGGAGACTATAACTTTGAGGAAGACCTATGTCTTGCTCAAGAACAGTTTACTACTCCCTTCCTTACGAGAGAGTCTAAGTTGTGCTGGGAATTATCTCCAAATCTTAAGTAAGTATTTTATTATGTCATTATCAGTTATTGACCTTCTAAATAACACAACATACTTACATATGAAAAATCAAACAGTTCCTAGTTACTTCTTGGATATAGCTTGAGCATGAGTACATTCAATATTTTTAAAATGATGGGACTAAGAACAATATGAACGAAATGGCTTTTGGGCAGTAGTTTCGGGAAAAGGAGAGACAGAAATGTTGTATGCTTCAGTGATATTCTAGTAAATATAAAGCTTTTCTTGAGATAATAAGGAAAAGAACAAAAGATAAGGATGATGGATAATGAATACTTAAAAAAAATTAACCAAAAAATTTAGCACAGACTAAATTGTGCTCAAATTTGAAAAAAAGAGAATTAAAAAAGCCTCTTTTATTTAAACTTAAACTGTGATTTGCAAGTATGATGTGGGCATTAGCTATTATTAATCTTTAAATAATTTAGAAAACTACAGAAAATCATGATCTGATTTGACCCTTTTTATCACGTTACCAGAAGCTAAATGACTACGAAAGTTATCCTCAGTTTCTCTCATTACTACTTGTTATTTTAGTCACTACAGGAACCAAACCAAACCAAACCAAACCAAACCAAACCAAACCAAACCAAACCAAATGGCATTTTGTTCACTAATACCAATACACATGAAACAGTTGTTTCTAGATAATTGATAAAGGGAAGGTTTTCAAAATTAAAGGAATATCTTTCATTTTCTTCTGGTTCCATGAAGTTTTTCTACTTTATAATCTAGATTTTATATAGAGCCAGCAGAACCTACATTTCAAGTGTGAGGGAATTTTAAATCAAATGATTTAAAATGGAATGTTTTCTAGCAGTGCTGCTCTCTGACACTGATGGTTTTGTTTTGGGATTTCAGAATATAAAACCATTTCCTCAAGATATTTTGTGTTCAGCATAAAATATTTAAAATGTCTCATTTCCAAGAGATCTGGTGGGAGTTCATGACAGATGTGTTATTTCTTTCTTTCTTTCTTTTTTTTTTTTTAAACAGAATTATTTTGTCTAATTAGCACTGGTGATTTACCCATGGCAGTATGAACTTATTGATAGGAAAGAAAAGTAGACCAGCTTCTTTAGAGAAAAGAACAAACTGAGATAAGACAAAAGAAAGGCACTTTTTAAAAAGGTATTTTGCAGCAAATGCCCACAAATAGCCCACAGAGAGTCCACTTACTTATGCATCACCATATGATCAATCCAATTGCCTTTAGTCTCAAACAGAGAAAGCCTCAGTATGAAGCATTCTCCAGGTGTTAGTTTAGGTTTGTCATTATTTCCTATTTATAGACTCTGTCTAGTAAAAGAAGACAAATTACTGTAAGTAGGGGTAAATGTGATTAAATGAGTCCTCTGAAGATAAGAGGGTACATGGACAAGGGTCATTAACACAAGTGACCTCTCTTTGCTTAGACCATATTTATATTTTCTGGATTTGGAAAAAAACAACAAAGCAGAAATAATTTCTACTACACATATCAAAAGAAAACTCTATCCCTTTTACCCTATAATCATTTTCAGGCTTTTGCAGTATTTTAATAACACTGTGATTGTGCCAAAATGCTCTCAGAATACACTAGGAACAATATTCGAGAAATTATTCATTCTAAGGAATCTAATCCTAAACTGAAGAAACGTAGTTATAATCAGACTAGATCTAAGGCCTAGAATGTAAATGAACATATACCAAGATCATCTGAATCAAATGAAAAGTTTAAATTTGTAAAGTTTCAATTAAAACCTCTCTACTCTTTCTTTCACCTGATTGTAGCCCCATATGGCAAGGTCAGCCCTTTCAGTGAACAAACAGCTCAGTCGCCTCCAGTGTAGCTGTTATCTTTCTCAACAAGGGGAGACATTTGGCACAGCCTAAAGCTGGGGCATGAACCCTGGCTAAGCTTAAGACATTTATCTGACAGCATCAGCTGACACTCCACAAACACATTTGCTCTCCATGACCTCAGAGCATTCGTGATTAATCAAAAATGTATCTTGGATCTTGAGAACAAGCTACAACCAGGCACACACAAAAAAGAATATGCTCTCGATCTCGCTTATCGACTCAAGAGGTATATTGAATTTAGAAATAGCAAATAGAATAAAATGATCAATATGTTCTCACTTGTCCATGGAAGAGCAAACTTTACCCCTCAAGCAAAAGACATTGATCATGTAAATGTTTCAGAACTGCTTCCAAACTAAAGAATGCAAAATGTACCTGGCTTATTGGGGGTGGGGAAGGAGGCATACCAAAGAGGAGCTTTTGCTTTAACTTAAAAAAAAAATCTTTAGCTTGAAGACATAAAGTGTATGTTTGCAGTGCGCTGTACTTTTAAAAACCTGTGTGTTCCACTTAAAACCTTTTTTTGGGTAACACATTGCCAAATGATCTTAATAAAACATTATAAGAGACTTTAAAACTTAATGAAGGAACATTATTTGTGCAGAGAAAACTCGCCTCATTTTAAATGAGACACAGTTATAACACATCCCCTATGCACTGTTTACAATTTATAATTTATAATTTACGTCTCTTGGTTCAAACTCACTATTTTCTGCAGTCATCTACTAAGTAATATGATTGGCATGTGAATACTGTAATATTCTGCTTCCCAACACAGTATAATTTAGTATACTTTTATTTTCATTTTCACTTTTCACTTTCTAATAACAATACTAAACTCTAATTAAAGCAATGGGAAACAGAAGTCATATGCCCCACCCTTGATAATATGAAAATGATTATTATTTAAAAAAATCTGTACAATTGAACTTATTAAATCCCACTCGTGCCTGGTTACCCACTGGTTAGGTTACAGTTGTTCATGATCCTATGGCAGATCATTCCACTAAAGAAAAACTACATGTGCTCGTCCCTGTTGGCACGGCAAACAAACTTTCATAGCATGTGCTCACTCTATAAAATGGTGGTACTAATTAGAAGATATAAACTCATGCTGAGACATGATATGAATCGGCTTTATGTATCTACTAAGCTCACAGCAGTACTAGATTTATACTGTTGTTGCTTTAAACTAACACTGAACGGAAAATTCAACTTCTAAATTCGTACTGTAAGAAAGCAAAAGTGATTGAGTTGAAAAGCAAAACCTCAGCCCCTCATTTTTGGTTTCACTTGTACAATGTTTCCTGTGCACTCAGAGGTCGCCCAGCACTTCTCTCCCATATGTTTACCTAACTTAAATTCTTCAGACATGAATTGCAAGTACCAGATAGCACAGCTGTATGTTTTGACATCCATGGTGAAAATGAGCAGAAAATCTAACTGTTCCATATCAAGAAGTATTTTTACTAGTGCTAATGTGCCTTAAATACCTTGTTCCACAGATGAGTGGCCTGGCACCTGCTGCATGAGAAATAGCCAATTACTGTTCAGTGTCTCTAATTTTCTGATTCAATTAGCATGCTTCAGAGCTTTCCAGTTTAATTGCAAACTACTTCACAGTTAGCTCTCTGATTAATCATTGCCCATCTGCAAGCCATCGGAAAACTTAGTGGAACAAATTTGTGTACTTTGGAATGCTGGGAGCTTAGCAAATCAAACTTGTTTTGGTATATAAAGCTTTAATTTTGTTTGCCCTTTTCAGCTGCACTTGTAAGAAGCTCTGTACTGATTAAACAGGAAGTCCGGACAATAATATGCTACATTATGCATATAATTACTGTAAATACAACCGAGATTGTAGAAACATCATTTAAGGTTAGGCACTAACATGAATGGAGAAGGAGGTCAAGAAAACACATTTGGAATCAATTTCTTTCCATTATGACCAAATGTAAGTATCAAGGAAAAAAAGAAAAAAGACTGTGTGACACATAGTGATGTCATTACAGCACCTGTTCCCCTGAAGGCATTTTAAATTCTGGCTTTTCATGTAGTCATAAAATCTTTCTTGTTATTTAATTAGTAGAGTACTAAATTTTATAAGCTTTGTTTACAAAACATATATTAGGGATTTTAAAGCAAACTGGCACCACATTGTTTATGCTGCATTTTCCAAGCTTTCTTGCTGGTCCACTGAACGTATGAATGATAATGTCAGAAAACAAAACTGTTTTAATTGAGCTTTGGCTTGAGTTTAGATTATATCTTAACCTATAATCATGATTTCTTCATTTTTGAACAATGAAACATGAATTGCATATTTTGTTCACTCCTATGAACAAATACCATAGCAAGGATTTCACAATGTATGAGGAAGGAGGCTGTATAAAATGAACTTTAAAGTCCTTCTCAACTCTCAGTTTCTCTGGTTCACATTTTACAAAATTTAGAATTATTCTAATGTGGTTTTAAAAAAGCTTCTAAATATATCTGCTACACAAGTAAGCTTGGGAAGGCAGGGACTGTGTATCTAGCTTACCAGTGCATCTCCAGTGCCCCACAGAGGGCCTGCACATTCTTGGTGTACAATTAATATTTTGGATGAAGGAAACGGAAGCAGTATGGGTTCTGAATTTTCCGTGTCACAGTGCCAGGCTGGACACTGTGTTCTCCTTTTGTAACCTCAACAGGATGCAGTCATGTTATCTCATAAAGATGTTGACAAATATCATCATTTCATAATTATTTGGCTGAAAGAATAATAAAGGTATTTTGCCGATTATGATATCCGGTAATGGTTCATTGTTAACAGCAATAAAACGCAGAATTTTCCTGTCTTTTATCAAGATCCTTAACAAGTTACGGGAATGTCTAAAAGTTGAAAGTTAAAACCCAACTGATAGCTCAAAAAACAACATTAGGATTGGAAAAATGTTATTTGAAAATTACACAATAAAAAAAATCACTTAACATTTTTTAAAGATAGTCAAATATTCCGTGTGGAGTGACTTTCTGACTCCCTTAAAAGCAGACACATATGAGACCAAGATTCCATGAACTCTAATAGTTTCTATTCTGTCTCTGTTAAGGGCTATAAAACTCAAGTAGGCTGACTTCAAGCTTCTCTGAATTTCATAGGCAGCCAATGTAAGAAATGCTGAGAAGGCGTAATCTGATCACAGCAGCTCAGGCAAGTGAGCAGGCACGCTGCCACATTCTGCTGCCCACGCGCAGGGAAGCACGGCTGGAATCCCACTAAGATCAAATTACAAAATAATCAAGCTTTGTGGCCCAGCGGGCACGAGAGGCTATTGTGGGGTCATGACATAAATCAAGGACTAGCATGGCAAACGGGCAGTCAAAACCCACATTTTCTGTACCACACTTACAGCATGGTTCTCTATGGAAAATAAGCTGTTAACGATGTTCAGATTTTTAACTCAGAAAAGGGCAAATGGCTCTCCCCACACAAGCACCCACCAATTCAGCCTTATGTTTAGAGGTAAGCAATTAAACCCACACATCAAAGAAAAACAATGAGCTGTCCAAAATGGAATTTAGCCAAGGAGGGAACAAACTGGGCCTTGGTCTCTGTCCTGGGGTTCTCAGTCCTACCTCTACCTCTTACCCACTGTGTAGCCGAATGTCTATGTATAGATGTAGTGATGAAAGAACTGAGTGGATAATGAATGAAAATGATTGCAGAGCACACTGAAAATGCTTAAAGGACCAAATATGATTTGAGAAGGTAGCACATCTTGGGCCAAGAGAGCCATTTCCAGAAATAATCTCATTACGCAAAAGGAACAGTATATTCTTTGGGAAGCTGGCTGATACGGAGTGAGAATATGGCACCTAACCCCAGACCACGATATTCTATAGAGAAGTGTTAACTTTAATACATACTTCCCAAAGCTGAATGTGCTATAGAAATTATATTTTAGTTCCTGAGAGAATTTCAACATGATTGTCTATGTTGTACTAAACATTGAAAGATAACAAAATTATAGAATAGTTAGCCTTTCAATAGAAGAAAAATATAAAAACCAGCTTAGAGATTACAGAGAACAATATAGAAGGACTCATCGAGAACTACTGTTGGCAAAATTTAACTTGGTGGGCAGAAGAAACTATTTCAAAGACAAAACAAGCAAAAACCTAAATGTAGTATGACCAAGGCTTTTTGGTAAACAACAGTAGCAAGCACACCAACAAATCAATGGCAAACCAATTTGTAAGTACTTCCAACAGGGGGCTTTAAGAAACACTTTCAGATGGTCCAGTATGAACTTGGGGTCATGTGCTGGTTTTTTTCACTTTACTACCAATACACAGACAAATTACCATCAATAATATCTTTCTTAGACATGAAAGATATATACCTTATTGCACACTACAAATTCAGAGAGTGTTTTTAACTTTTAAAAGGCAAAAGATAAGTGACTATAAAGTTCCCAAGAATTTCTACCAAATGAAAATAAAGGCAAAAAGTAGTTGCTTTTAGAGAATCTTATAAGAAATATGAAATTTAACATCTACTGTACTTTAAGCCTATATTTATTGATAATTTAAAATTATAATTAGTGTTCTTGGGACTGAATGCTACACAGAAAACTAAATATGGCACATATGTATGAGATGTGAGATGCTGCTGCAGGAGAGAAATACCCTATTTTTAAAGCAAAAAAAAAAAATCCTACTGAAGTCTATCCTTTCATTTATATGTCTCATGTAAATTACACATAATTTTAAATCTTCAACATGTTGAAAATGGCCAGGTCTCATGGCACGTCTCCGTTATTATCTTCCATTTTCACTTGGTTATAGCAATGGAGACTTTCTAGAGACATTTAGGAATTTAAAATTATAAAGCTTGAATTAAACCAAGAAATGACCGCTATAAAAATTAATTTTATTTATATAATCTGGTAAAAAGTATATAATTTTTCTTCTCTAAAGGCATTTTCTTATGCAGTAACACCACAAAAATAGCTTAAGTTTAAAATAGTGGATTTCCCATATGGTTAGTCCACAGCAAGATAAAGTTGTAAATGAGGGGACTATGTGAAAAAAAAAAAAGCCTTAAGGGCACACAAAGAAATGTGATATTGCGCGATTTACATACGCAATTTTATTCTCCAAAATTCAAAGAAAAAAGCTTAATATGTCATCATTTAAATTGTATTTCACATCAAGTATTTCTGATTACGTATTTAACTCTAAGATACATAACTCAATTTAGAGCATAATGTGGGAGAGGAGTTAGTAAGAATCTAACCTTTTGCATTGCTTGACTTTTTTGGGCTTGTGGTAATGTTGTATTTATAGAGATTCTACACTTTCAAATTTAAGTCTTGAAATGTCAGAAAAATCCCAAGCTGAGATCTCACAGAAGGTGATTTTTAACAGTCCTTAAAAGTAAAGACTTTATGATCTTCTGACAACTGGAGCTTTCACATTTTAAGATTTAAAATTTTCAGTCCTAATATTACATAAGCACACACATTGGTATACTTTTAAAGATTCCATCATTTTTGATAAACTTGGAAAGAAGACGAAAATGAGAATAGAAAAAGTTGTGAAGTTCAGGAATATTGTATAAGTGCAAATATAAGTAATAATTACTTAAAAAGTCCTTTGTATTTAAAAGTGGTCTTTTATAAGAATATATTTCCAAAGTAAAAGAAATAACATTCAGTTAATTTTTGATTTACAGTAACAAAAAAATGAAGATCTCCCAATATTTTGGAGCTGGAACATGGATCAGGAAATAGAAGCTCAGAGAGGTTAAGTGACTTGATCAAGAATATACTGCTAATTCTTTTTAGACTTATATCTAGAATATACCGGGTCTCTTGTCTTTAAGTTTCTTCCATAGCTAATTTTATACGTAATTCTTGGAATTCATTTATTTTCAACGTATCCTTCTACCAATGTATCCTTCCACCAACTCTATAGTTTTCTCATCACTTAAACAAATAAATATTTTCCCACCACTTACTATGAGCCAGATGCGGAGATTACAAAGATGATAAGACATGGGTTAATCTTTTCTTGGGTATTTTTATAGTTCAGTGAGGGAGAGAGAACTGGTAAATAAATATGAAAGGCAATATTCGATTTGATTAGAAAGATGTCAGAGTCAAAGGTGACATCCAGTTTCTGATCACCAGGATTAAAGACCGTGTCTGGACTAAATGATGTCTAAGTCTCTTTCTAAAAAATTTGAATTTTTTTTTCCTCTTTCTAAAAAATTTGAATTTCATTTTTTCCTCTCCACTCATCATTTCATAGATGGACTTTTTAATAAATAGGTAACTTATAAATTTCTAAATATTGAAAGTGATTTCAATGGAGCATAGTGATATGTTTATGAATAAATTCAATGAACAAAGCCTTTTATGTGCAAATAAGTTTGTGAAATTATGCGTTTCTTTGGTATAGGCCTTTAATGTGTTAATCTGCATTGTAACTCCAAAAGAAAAATTTAATATGTGATGTTTCCTTTTCTTCATTAAGAAAAAAATCCCCCAAAAGGACTAGCTCCAGACTCCTGTGACATTCCTTCAAGTGGTCTTCCCCATCTGATTCTACACACGCACTGGCCAGTTAATCCTCCTAAAATGTTGCTTTCATTGTTATTTCCCTGTTCGAAAACTTTCAGTGACTCTTGGTGCCCTGTAAATTAAAGTTCAAACTCCTCTTATCTTCTAGATGTTGATTCTACATTTCTCTTTAACTTTATCTCTTATAATTTCCTTAAACAAATTCCAGCCAAAATGTCACTGAATTTACCAAGCTCTTTCTTTCTCAAAATTTCTTTCTCCACAAAATTACCAATGTCTGCTCTGATAAAAATCTCGTTCAGGCTCTATCATCTCAATAAACAAACAGTGTATAACCTCCGACCTCGTTACCTGAACCACTTTTTATAAAACTGGTAAAATCTTCTCTTTATACTGGTATTTCTGTTTTATGTGTATATTTTATGCTTCTTTTGGCTATATTGTGTAAGTTCCTGAGTCAGGCACAGGCCTTGAATGTCAGAATTTAGCACACTCTCCTGTACAGGCATACCTCGCTTCATTGTACATTACAAATTGAAGGCAAGACCCTCCACTAGAGAAAAGATTATGATTCACTTTGTTGCGATACTTGCTTTGCTGTTGTGGTTTGGAACCAACGCAGCAAAAGACGGTACCTGGTACCACTGACATGACGGTAATGGCGAGATTATTAGTGACAAAATAAAAACCAGAGAAAAGAACCTAAATCGGGGGCCTAAATGTTCATTTACAAACTAAATACAGAGTAAATTATAGAGATATTAACCATTTTTTCCAAATGTCAAATGATGACTGCTCAGGCACGTGTCTAACTTTGTTGACATGTTCTAAATGTATAATTGAAATATGTATTAAATTTTGAAACATTCCTATTTAAGGTTTCTTAACTTAAATACTTTTAAATAGCTTCAGCTTTTTACATGTAAAGGAACAGTTTCAGTTCCAAAAGAGGTTTCTACCAACAATGAAGAAAATTTTAAATAAGAAGGAAGGGTGATCCAGTAACATATTTTAAAAGGTCATCTATTGTAATTAATAATTTGAAAAATTATTTAATTTTAGACTACAGTGTAACTTTCTTTGGGAACTTTCTTCATAATTGATTTGGCCCTGTCTATCAAAAAAAAATGAGTGTTCCATACCAATATTTGGCACTGAAATTATAAATTATTTTGAAATTCGGATAAAATTTAACCTTGAGTGATACAAGGTCTTAGTGACTGCCTATCTCATGAAACGTTCTCATTTTTAGATACAAAATTTCCCCTTTTAGCAAATGAAACAGCTCTTGAATAAGTTTTGATTAAATAAAAAAGTTTCTTTTAAAACACATACATTGTTTTCATGTTTACTACATTTTTAACCATAAATGAAAATGAACTCCTTCATTGCCCTTCTTGAATATCTGAATATGCAATATTTTTTAGCACATTGTGTTATATTCAGTAGTTCTGTAATTTTTATAATGTGATTAATTACATTTATTATTTGCATTAGTATATACTAGAGGAAGTAATAAAGTTATGTGTAAATTTTCTTCCTTTTTAAAACCCTTGTTAGAGGATTTGGAAGGTATGAGCCACAATAGCAGTGACACTGTTGGTCTCTTCAGCACTGTGCCCAGGACTTAGGACTGTACCCGGCACATAATAAATACTCAATAAATATTTGCAAATAAATTAATTTCTAGAATACATGCTCCATGAGAAAAAATAATGGACAGTTTATTAGTTAAAAATCTGGCCCTTGGATTCAGATCCATAGTATTTGAATTCTGGTGTACTATTTCATAGCTGTGAGACCTCTCTAACCCTGTTTCCTCACCTGCAAAATGAAAGAGTAATAAAATCTGCCTCATATGGTTATTGTGAGGATTAATACACATAAATACTGCACACAGGGAGCACTGAATACGTGTTAGCCACTATTATCATCATCAACATCAACATTATCCTCTTCATTTGTCTCATTCTCCATGCAACCCCTATTCCAAGCATGTAGCATATGCTCAGTAAATAGTTGTTAAGTGAAGAAATGAATCAACGAAGTGCAACTGTAGCTGCATACACAAATAGGTTTGGCTACCCTCCGTACACTTGTAGGTAAAATCAGAGAAATAGCAATTAAAAAAAATGACTCAAGGTTAGTGTGACTGAATTATTCTTATTTGAACTTGCTGCTGGAGATCTGGTCACAAAGTCCTAGTCATTCTCTAGTCCTTGAAGAACAGGTGTTCATTTTAATTACTTTTTGAACTTCTGGTAGTGCCTGGCATAGAGGTTTGTATCATTTATACTAAAAAAAAATAAATAAATAAAACAGAAAATCTAAATTAAAAAATTCTGTTTAGCAACCAAGTCACATAAGGTAAAATTTGAAAACAAGTGAATACAGATTAATAGAATAGGTAAATGACAGAATTCGCATAATATTTAACTACATTATCTTGACAAATCCAGTTTGCTGCATTTATATTTCTTTCAATATTGCTGTACACTGAAGTGTCGTAGTGAGTATCATTACTCCTATACTTTCTAACTTAAAACTGCAGTAAAAATTGTGTAAATAGCAACTAAAGGGTTTTATTTCAATGAATTCATTGTGAGTGGACAACAAAGTCAGTCTCAGGTTGTGTGACTTTGAAATATTTATTTTGTCATGATTTAGATTATTTTATTTATTATTATTATTTTTTTAGGCAAGGTAACCCTTGGTTAACCTCACAGATTGCAAGGACCTTGTCAGCTTACAATCCCTTATTTATTATTTTTATTTTTATTTTTATGCCTACCTGGTCTTCTTAGGTGGTCTCCCATCCAAGTACTAACTAGGCCCACCCCTCCTTAGCTTCTGAGATCAGAGAGGATCGGGCTTGTTCAGGGTGGCATGGCCGTAGATTGATTTAGAGTATTTTAGACCTTATATTTATAATATTTCTCAACAGAAATGTCCTATATTAAATATTGCTAAAAAGTTTCTAATTCATTTTGAGCTTCACTATGGAAAGAATGCTATCAGATTATAAAGTCGCCTTGTTATACACTTAAGACTTATATTAGTTCTTGTTTTAATTTATAAAAATGAATATGAACTTCAGCAACCAAGAGTTTAGTTTTTCTTTATTAAGACAAGATGAAAAGTGAATAATTATTTTACTTGAGTGAAAAAGGAAAGAAGACTCAGACATGTTAATCTTAAATTCCTCTATTTACGTGTGTACATTCTTTCTGCAATTATTTTGCTTCTACTGTATTTTCCAGACTGAAAATGCAATTTAAAAAACATAAAGTCTATGGCTGTACAACCCTGAATGTGCCTGATCTCGTCTGATCTTGGAAGCTAAGCAAGGTCGGGCCTGGGTTAGTACTTGGATGGGAGACCACCTAGGAAGACCAGGTGCTATAGGTGTTAAAAATAAACAAACAAACAAATAAAATATCCATAAGCCCTTACCCTCTTCATCACACGCCTCTCTCACAAATGTACTGAAAAAAGAAGTGCTGATCCTAAAAGCTAAAGTCGGTGGTTCCAAAACGTTAGTGAGTACACTGCAGCCTGATCAGGGGTACCTTCTACATGCAGGTTCTAGGCCTCCCCCAGGATTTACTTCTGATCTCTTAGGATGTGGCTCAAGAGTCCAAATGAGCAAATGTGTGAGAGGGTGAGAGGAAAGAAAACTAATCAGTATTTGTTCTAGCTAAAAATCTAAAAACTTCCTTTTTGTTTCTTCTTTCCTTCTTTGCCTCTTTTTACCCTCCCTGGGCTTGAATATGAGGTTTTAATTGCTTCTCAGATGCATTTCCAAACCTCTTGGGATTCCAGAAACAAGCTCATACTGAAGCTGCCTGGTTATTTTTATGCAGGACCAGGGTTGCTGAAATTCCAAATCTTAAACTTGAAAGGACTAGTAAACAAACACCACTTTAAAACATAAATCTTCCCTCTCTAATGTAATAATTGCTACAATAAACTGATTACTAATATGTGTCATGCACCAAGCTAAGTGCTTTACATACATTATCAGTTGCTTTCACGGACAAAAAAAGAAAAGAAAAAAAAAATCCAAATCCAAATACTTCACCAGAAGCAAGAAGGTGGATGGTTCTAATTCTGACTTTGCTAACTGAGTTCTAAAGACCTTTGATTTTTATTGTTTGTCAACTGGGATGGGTCTCTTAAAGATAAATGAAGGTTGTCAAAAGTGTTGGTGAGAGAATACCTATATGTTCAAAGGACATAAATCCAACTATAATCTTGGGGTTCCAAAATTCACATGAATGATGTATTCAATAGTCTGACCTCTCCATTCCTTGATTTTCAATGACAGCCTGCTCCCCATTCAGTGACCCATTCTTAATGTTTGACTCTGGTCACTGCAGCACCCTTCTAAAATAATGAACCTACACATTCTCCCAATTTGACCACAACCTATCTTTTTAACCATATGACTCAAATAATCTCATTCCAACCTTCAAAAAAAATCTTACAGGGCTTCCAGTATGTTCATTCTCTTTCTCCATTAGCCTTTTTCTGTTTTCACTTTCCTTAGGGACTGCTTAGAGTCCATGGTCCAACATTTCAATATGTTTTCCTAAACTACCCTGCCCATAGTCCATTAAGTACTCTTGACTGGAAAACTCTCAGTGTTGGATGAACCCAGCTGACTGGCTTCTCTCTGGCTAACAGACTGCTGTCTCTATAAACAAATCAACAACCACCACTGCGCCCTCAGCACTGCTCAGCCATTGTACTACGTAATCCTAGACACCTCTCCTTATGTTATGATTTAAAGGTTAAAAAAATCATAAAGGCACTAAACGAGAATTTGTGTATAATTGCGGGGTGAGACTTAAGGCGAAACCATAAGACCAGAAATTACAGAAAAAAATGATTGACATTTTTTGCTCCATAAAAATTAAAACCTTTTGTATAGAGGAAAAAAGCACTCATGAGCAAAATAGAAGGATGAAAGGCAACTTGGGCAAAAATATACCGCATATAACAAGGATTGTTATTCATCATTTACAAATGGTGAATCAATAAGGAAATAAAAAAGACTCAAAAAAGGGCCTAGTAATTTATAAGATAGATATAAATGGGCAATAATTATATTTAAATGTTTAACCTTCCTGCTTATCAAATAAACAAAATTTAATTGAGTTTTTTTGTAGCTTAGTGATGATTAAAATAATTACCAACACTTTTATGTTTCTAGTATCCTTTAGACCTTCAATAGCATTTGACATTGCTGACCACCCTCTGATTCGGCATTCTCTTCCCCTGAATTTCTTTTCTCTCATTTGCTCCTTATTTCTCTGCTGGTTCCTTCTTTGCAACTCCTCAGGGACCTTGCTGCACAACCACCAAATGCTGTGCTTCTCATTGAACATGTCCTCCTAGGGTGACTTCATCAGTCCTCTCACTTGTAAATATCTATCTCTTGAGCTTCAGTCAATATATCTAATAGTTTACTGTTCATTTCTATTTGGAAGTCTTGTAGGTGCCAGAAACTCGCATGTCAAAACTGAACTCATAATTTTCCAACATGTTTGTCTTTGTCTTCATTTTCTCTTTTAATGATAGAATATCCACACAATTGCCTAAATCAAAAACTTGAGTGCTAGCCTTGATGGTTTCTAATCTATCACCCATCAGTTCAAGTCCTAGTGGCTTGCATCACATCACAATATTTTCTCTCTCTCCCCTGCATCACCCAAGTCATCATAATCTAACTAGTCTTGCTTTGGTTTCTCATCAACCCATCATCTTCTAATACATCCCCCCTTATCACAGCTAGAATGTTCACTGAAAAATGAAAATCCAATCATATTATATTCCATTTCTTAGAATCCTTCTTTCCAATTTCTTTTATAAGGTTGAGAAGGCTCTTCATGATCTGGATCCTGCTTAGCTCTCTAGCCTCATTTCCTTTAACTACCTCACCATCATGCTCTACTCTCCAGTATGACTGGATTTTCTTCAGTCCTCAAATGTACAATGTATTCTCTTGCCTTTGCCTGGAACTTGGAAAACGATTTTCTGCACCCCCACCCTCACACCCTACATATAATTCCACCATCACCAGCCAGAAATGGCTAACTCTCACAATCTTCAGGCCATGGCTATTTCAGAACAGTGACTGATTTCTGCTTTGCAGTTATGTCCTCAGCACCTAGTACAGGATCTGACACATACGTGGCAGGTGCGAATGGCTGAATAGTGAATAGGTATTGTGTCAAAATCAATGCACTGCATGCATTATTCTGGCATTGTAAAGTGGCAATGAATCATTAAGTCTTATTGTCACAGAGCAGACTAGGCCAAACTGGTTCCCCTTATTGCTAAGACACAACATTTCTCCCAGATTTCTGCTCACATAATTAAAAAATGAATATATTTATTTGGAGTCAAGCCAATCTTTAGAGTCATTCTCTGCTTTTTTCCTTACCCTCAAGCACAGCAAAAATGGGTCAGAATGTGGATATATGGTAGATATCCCAAATTCTTTATGTCCAAAAACAAATTAAAAATCTTCTAGGAAACTTGTTTCCTCTTCTTGGACTTGTACTGGTTAACAGTGTTATCAATCAGCCACCTTGCAAAAGTCGGAAGCACTCTTCTTTCTTTTACAACCTTCCTTTCTAAGCAGCGAGTAAGTCAGAGTCTCTGTTGCTTAGATATATATTTATTCCTTTCTCTCCTATCTCCATGATAACCACTTTAATTCTCATAATGTCCCTCTAACTGGTCTCCTCTCATTTACTCTCTTCTTCCTTAGTCTATCCTCACACTACCGCCACAAATCTGATCACGCCAGTGCCAAACTTACAAACTTCTGATGGTTCCCCACTACCCCTCGAGGATAAAGTTCAAGCTATTCCTTAGCAGAACCCCTTCTATCTTATGGAACTTATTTTCTATAATCCCTCATCTCATGAACTCTTGTGCTCAGCCATAATAAATTTCTGCCATTCCCTGAACCTGTCACACTGTTTCATATTTTGTACCTAATTTTATTTTTCTGTGTAGAATGCCCTATTTTTTCTCTAGTCATTACTACTGGAAACAGTTCAAATTTGACTTCTTGTGAAAACTCTCCCTAAACACCAAAGCCAAGCTAGTGATTCCCCATTGTATATTTATAGTATTTTGTATGTTTTTCTAGTGTAACACTTATTGCTTTGTAATGATTTATATGTTTTTCTAGTGTAACACATCACTTATTGCTTTGTAATGATTTATTTACACACTGTTGTGGAGACTGTTAACTGTTCACAAAAACCTTTGTTAAAACTATTGTAACCAAACACATGGATGCCCAACACATTACATTTCCCACAATTCCCCACACTTAGGTGTGGCCATTTGACTAAATCCTTTCCAATGCAATGAGTATGAAATTGATTTGTGCTGTTTCTGGTCAGTGCCTTATGAAAATGGGTATGACTCTTCCATGTTCTTATCTTCCCCTTCCTGTGATCCAGAATACTGATGAACTTTCAAACTACTGTGACCAAGAGGATGATAATACTGCCAAGGTGATGGCAGAGAAACAGAATGGAAGGAATATGGTCCTTGAATCTGGTTGTGTGGGATGGAACCATCTGCCCACCTGGAATGCCTACCTTGGACTGTTATGTGTGAGAGAAATAAACATCTATACCCTCTATATATCTGGGGTCTTTTTGTGTAGAGCGGCTTAGCTTTACCTTAGTTAATGTTTGTCTTTTTCTCCTTTTGGTTTGTACCTTAAGAATAAAAGTTGGCTTATATTTGTTTGTGTGTCCTGTGACAAGCATATAGTGCTTAAATTAATGCTAGCTGAATGAACCTGGAAGATAAAATGGTACCTTCCCTATGCTCAGTCTATGGAAGGACCAAAGGCAAAAGGATAAGAAGAAACAATACAATATGAGAAATGTTTCCTATGTTACCATGTCTGGATACCTTTGGAGACATTTGGGGCTACTGATAAAGGATCTGAGGACCCTTAAAGAAATAAAGCTAGGAAAAGAGATCTAGAATCTGAGATCAGGATAGAAGGAAACACTGGCAACTTCCCCTAGAGGAGGGGAGTAAATGGAGACCATCAACTCTACCAGCAGCCCAGTAGCAGAAATATCATTCAGTAATACCCATACCTACTGGCTACTGTCTACTTCCCCCCTGATAATCCTGCTTGTTTTACTGTGTGATAGCTAGTCCCAAAGAGGGCTACTTCCTCTTCCAACTCCTGTCCATCCCACCATGAGCCACACTTCATGATATTAATGCCCTTGTATAGCCTCTTCCCCCTGAATGTGATTAGCCTCATGACTTTTCTTTTGAATAGAGATATGGTATAAATGACATTGCCTGACTATTGAGGCTATTTCATAAGTTTTGCAGTTACTATCTGGAAGTCTGGGAGTACTTACTTGCTCTTTGGACACTCCCTCTGAGAACCCAGCACATGCTGGAGGGAGCCCAAGATATGTGGAGAGGTCATGTGTTGTGCTCAGGAATAGCTCCACTTGAATTCCCAGCCAACAGCCACCATCAACTGCCAGCCATGTGAATGAACCACTTTGGGTGTCTAGCTCAGTGACCTTTCAGATGACTCCAGCCCCAATTAGATTTTGACTATAACCATATGAGAGATTATAGGCAAGAACCCCCAGCTGAGCTCAGTCAACTCATGGAACCATGGAATATAATAACTTGTTGTTTTAGGCCACTAAGTTTTTGGATGGTTTGTAATGCAGAAATAGATCACTAGAACACTGAAATTGATATAAACCATGAGCTTTTGCATAATCTTGTGAAGAGTTTTTGAACATTACTTGGAAGTGCTTTGGGCTACTAAAGAATTCCCCAAATGCCCCCTACTAAATGCCTCCCCAAAGCTAATGCAACAGGCTTAACTTTCTTTTTACATTTCAAAATCATCATAACAAATAACGAATATTTGGGGGCTTTTCGAAACCTATTCCTCTTTCAATGTGCTTACTTCCTGGGTGGAAGAAGACACAAAACTACAACAAATGGACTACATTATGCTTAACCTCCTAAAAAGCATAGTTGGAGTTTAACTGGAGTTAAAAAGCACAAAACATATCAGAATGATACTTTGTAGTAACACACAGATTGCAAAGGGCAGCACTTTTTACTAAATGGACGCAGTTGGACTATAGTCACAGTGGTATCCAATCAGAAGAAATTGTCAAGACCTAGTCTCATATCTACCTAATGCTCCCCATCAAAATCAGATTACTCTCATTTAACCATTTCTCAATCATATCAATCACCTCACAATCATAATTATCTCTCAATGGCAAATAACTTCCCTCTACTAAGGCTCTGGGATAACTTTGTTCTGCAAAACCAATCATTTGCTTCCAGGGGAAAGCATACTAAAGGCTTAGTAATCTTAGAAGATGGCAATGATTATCTGAATCCCAAAATAACTTAAAAATATATAGTTTGAATACAAGAAATTTAATTTCAAGTCCCAATTTCTAGGTCTTCTTCTCTATCAATCTCTCCAATGCCCACTGTCTTAAACCTGTTCTTGGTCTACCACTGCAATATCTTGACTTGTAGGCATCTCTATGCATGAAATTCTTCCTGAACCTCCACTAAAACTACCCTGTCCTGTGTCCCATTCTGCATTTTCCCTATCTTCAGTCTTTCTTTTCTCAATATATTTTACTCATAGCTGCTAGATCAATCTTCAGAAGTATAGCTTTGATAGTTCATTTCCTCCCTCAAAAGCTTTTGTGCCAGGGCTTAAAGAAAAAGACAAAAACCAAAAACCAAAACCCTTTGCCTATTGTTTAATGGTCTCTGTCACCCCATTCCCACTTACAAGTTTATTTTCCTTATTCTCCATTCACACTCATGATACATTTACCGACTGCCCTTTTTGCTATTGTCAATGCTTATGTAACATATTCTATACTTTCAAGCCCTTGTTCATTGTTGACAATCCCAACTGAAATAGTCTTCTTCCCTTCTATGAATCTTCAAGTTCTATCCATTTTTTAAAGTTCAGTTTAATGAACCTCTTCTCCTTAAGCACTGAGTGTCTTTTTGGATCTTATAATTAGATAGAATGACACCTTCTTCCAAATCATTAATTATATCAATAATCTCCCTTGTGATCCTTATTCTTTTCTCCTCAAATCATTAAATCTGTGAGTTTTTATCTTCTTTCCACTATCCTATTATCTACAAAGAGCAGAATATGCTGCATACACAGCAAAGGTTCAATAATATTATTGTGTGGATGGGGATGTTATTTCAATGTTACTCCTTCTAGATATTTATATTTTACCATTGGTCATAGAGTAATATGGAAAATGCAGTGGTGAGAGAAAGTGGGACAATTGTAAATCAAAACATTTTCTGATGGAAAAAATATGAGTAAAAAAATACTATAATGCCTGCTAGACACGCAGCTCTCCTTTCTTCATGCTACTTTCTTACCTAAAAAGACATGTTTGGCTAGATCTTCCCTTATGTTGAGAAAAAGAATAATTTATATCTCTATTTACACATTTATTTATTTTTCATCTTTATATCTGTGCTCTTTTCAAATTTTGTACTATGAGACAGCTTTGTCTCGTCTGTCCTAATTACCACTAGTTCTCTCATTTGATTGCTCTTTCCTTTGGGTTTTAATACTTTCTATATATCTTTTCCCTTTAGAAATACTTGGAAGTTACCTTTTTTGGGTATATGGCATCTGGCTTTCCTGCCCATCTTTTAAATCTTTGTTTACAACTTTCCTTCTTCTTAACCAAGCTTACTTAAATCATTTTATGATATCATCATTTAAGTAGCTAAATCATGTTACAAATAACAAGTTGAACAAAAATCATCACCTTACAAATAACAAGTTGAACAAAAATCTCTCCTCATGTTATAACACGGAGCCTTTATATTTTTAAATACATTTCCTCAAATACAACTCCTTTTGCCTCATGTACAACCCCTTTCTGCTGTCTATATAAATGTTCAATTTGGGTGTTTATGATGCCTTCATAATAAATTCAAATAATTAACCATACAACTGAAAGTTTAATCTTAATGAGAAAAATGTTTTAACAAAAATAATGCAGGGCAGTGATGGGTTAGTGCCTCACACCTGTTAAATGGTTACTATAAACAAGACAAGTAATAACAGGTGTTAGAGAGGTTGAAAAAGAACTCTTATATACTGCTGATGGAATGCAAACTGCTACAGTCACTATGGAAAACAGTACAGAGATTCCTCAAGAAATTAAGAATAGAGTTACCATATGAGCCAATAATCTCTCTCCTGGGTATCTACCTGAAAATTTTGAAAAACATTTATTTATAAAGATATGGTGTTTGCCAGAGGGAAAGTGGGGAGAGGGTAGAAAAGGGTAAAGAGGGCCAAATACACAGTGACAGAAGGAGATCTGACTTTGGATGGTGAACACATGCAATGTACAGATGGTATATTATAGAACTCTGCACTTAAAACCTATATAATTTTAAAACCAATGTCACCCAATAAATTTAATAAAATTTAAAAATAATGCAAGGAATTAATTTATAAATCATATCACATCATTTCCTATCACATTGGCATGTTATGTTTTTCCTGCTGATACTGGGTGAAACAAGGCATTATATGCTATAACATCTAAAAAAATAAAGTTTTTATTGAAATAAAACCCTTACTAAGCTAGTAAAATGAAACATTTGAATATAGATTATTTAAATTACTCTTAATCAAAACCTTGCAGAGATTCTGCAGTCATGTTCTGTGCAAAGTTCATATTCACAGGGCTTAACCATTTAAAAATGCTTCTAACATTAGGATCCCATACTAAAGACAATCTCTCAGATACATATTATTTTATAGAATAACTTGCAATACATTCCTGAGTGACCCTTGGGAGGATATTTGGTAAAGATGATATTTAGAATTTGTAGGCTGGGTTAAAGGGCTGAGGGAGGTGACGTATATATGTTCAGTATAATTAAAAACCATATATGACTGATCTCAAGATGAACTCAAGGTTTCTCGTTTCTAATTTTGTTGATTATCATTGAATCGTAATTTTGCTTTCACTTATTTCCAAATTGGCAGCCCCAATGCATTGAATTTATTAATTAATTCAACAGACATTTTTAAAGTGCCTGCCTACTTTGTGCCAGGCACCGTTCCAGCTGCTGGAGATATATTTGAGCAAAACCGACAAAGCTTACATTTTGGCGGGCGGGGGAGGCCAAAAGCAAATCATAAACTAACAGATCACTCAACTACATCGAGGGTTAGACTGTCATAAATGCTACAGAAAAACAAAACAAGAGAGAAGGGGAAGAGATGCAATTTTAAAAGAGGTCGTCAGGATAGGAATCATTGAGAAGGTGACATGTGAATAAAGACACAAGGGAGTGAGCCCTGTGGATATCTAAGGGTAGAACATTCCAGGCAGAGGCCAGGGAAAAGAAGTTGCATGTCAGGATCTATGGAACCAGGACAGTAACACAGTCAAAGCAAAACTCTATAAGTAAATATGCTAATATTTGTGATACTTCGTTTATTATATTCTATTTAACACTGATTTAATAATTATTTGGAGTACGAAGTATATGCTGGGCATTGAAGCAATAATAATGAAAAGATAGACAGTCTTTGTCTTTATGAAGCTTACAGTTTAAGGGAACTGGGTGAGACGAGTAAATCGATACTATACAGTAATACACTCTATGTTCGAGGTGGTGGAAGGTACCACAGAGACAGAGAATAGAAGTACCTATGCCAGATTACGAGATGGGATTTTGGAGAGAAAACTACCATAGATTAAAGTCTTATTTCTGCTCGCAACAGCATAGACATCAAACAGATTATACATAAAATCAAGTAATAAGGGCTTCATATGCATTTAATCCTCACAATACCATATGAGGTAAGCCTTATTATTATTGTCAGGTTATAAATGAAAGAATGGAAGCACAGAGAGGTTAGGCAACTTTTCCAAGGACACAGAGAAAGAAAGTGGTTGAGAAAGGACATGAACTCAGGCAGTATGGTTCCAGTTTTTGTACTCTTAACCACTATCTTACATATTCTTTGAGCAGCATGCTCAAAGTGTAATAATTTGTTAATGAATAAAGACCTCTGGATGTTTTCCAGCTGCTTATAGGTAGCGCTTCATGAGGACTGTCTGAATAGTTATATTCTAGAATGAGTTTTTATCAGCATGACCTAGAATGCAAAAAGTCTGTTTTGTTTAAAAATTAAAATGAAATCCTCTTGTTCATACTGTGGCATGAACTTCTGACACTGGTATTCACTAGCCCATTAATATAACAAGCTGACACTAGGAGCCCTCTTTGGAATCCCTCTCTCCCCGTCTTCTGACATTGTCGATAAACTTGGTATGGAGAACAACCTCTTTTAATTTGAGTGCTGTCTATTGAGTGCAAAAGATTTTGTTAAATGTTTAGGGTCCATAAATTTAGGGTTCTCTAGAACCTCAGCCCTGCTCTCAGATACTACATTCACAGATAGAAGTCAGCTTGTCTTTTGCTTAGAGTCAGTAAAAACACCAGGGATGTAATGAACCAAATCACAAATTACATGGCTTCTTTCAGGTAACCAGAGAGTTGTCAGATCGGAACTGTCCTGAGTAGAAATTGCACTAAGTGACCTAGATGATGAATCTAGAGGAGATTTGAGCAGACGCACCTGTGGGTGTGAGAGTGGGCTGCGTAGCCTTGCAAAACTACGTATTTGCTCTGCTGGGTTTCTAAGAGCTGATAATTTTCCATTTTCATCTTGCTCAGCTCCTTGACTAGTTAGACAACTGGAAATTCTAACTGGGAATTGCATAAATTCTATCTGTTAAAGAAACAACATTCTCTGACAATGATAAGTGACACAAATTCTGGTTGGAATTCTTAGAAAAACAAACAATAGGAAGGAAAAATGTATATGAAAATGTGGAAATAGTGGGCTAGAGAATTAGAATCTGGTCATTTTTAAGACCATGGATACTTTTCTAATAATAGCCATAGCAGAAAGCCATTGAGTAATTTAGCAAAGACTGTATGAATATTTATACAGCTTACATGTAAATATCTATACTGTACAACTTGGTTATTTTCAGGTATGATATATGTAACATTAGATAACAGTGAAACTTTGTGTCTCGTAAATCATTTTGAAGGCTAGATCCATCAAAACGAAATGTCCTAACAGTCTCACTGACTGGGGAGACAGAACGTTTGAGAAAAGTCACATTTAGTTATAAATTTCAAACAGAATAGAAAGAAATAAGTTTTGTTCAACTGAATTTGTGGGTCATGCTAGTTATAATGATGAAATGATTATTTTGGCAGAATAGGATGGAAGAAATTCAGCAAAAACGGTAATCAAAGATTAATGCTATATCGAAATAGACTGAAATGCTATTATACGAGTGTTACCACCTCACACGATGGAAGGAATCATGATCACTATTTCTATTTATAGAGCTCAACTTATTATCAAAGTAAAATACTGATCATGTTTATAAAGATAGCAACAAACTTCAACAGTTGTGATTACTATATTTTAGTTTTATATTAACTTAATCCCACGTTCCTCTTAAAGCAAATTTTTCTTTTAATATATAAATAACACATTTTTAAAATTAAGTAAATAAAAATATACAGCAAAATATGGAATGCTATTTCTAAGCACTATTATACTGGTCTGAACTTATACTGAAACATTAAAAAATGTTCTCTCTCTCTCTAAAACACAGAGCAAACTTTCTAGATGAAAATATGGCTCTATCAAAAGGCTTGAAAACAAGAGGAATGTAATGTGCATTAGATTCATATTGTAGGGAATGTGTTTATATCTAATCTAATGCTTGCATACATTATTGCAATGCTTTGAGAACAGGTAACAATTGTAATTTTGCTCTGAATCAAAATAACAGAATCTGTCATTTGACATGCTGTAGTGTTTGCACTTTCATTATTGTTCATAGAATAATTGTATGCTTCTTTTTACTGTTACTTTGTAGCAGTTTATTTCTTTAAAATGCTACTCAAACTATCTTCAACAGGAATCTCAAAGTCTATATCAATCCTATGGTTTTCAATACGCCCATACATATGCTTATGCATATCTGCCTTGATAAAATGTGATTTTTACATGCCTAGTATGTTATTTCACCACAATTTGCATTGTTATAATAGGTTATTGATCGATTTTCAGTTTAAGGGACTGAAGTAGTATTCTGTAATGACTGAGTGCTACAAGTTTATTGCAAATGCCCAAGGTTCATTCACCCCAAGCAATTTAGTCAATAACCAATTTTTATACTTCTATCTCCTTCAAAATTCTAAACCAATAATCTGTTTTTATAAAAAAAATTATTTCAGTATCAGACTAACATTTCCCATGGAAATCAATATGGGTGCGATCCATTAGCCAAAAATTTGCAGTACTGCAATGCAAACATATTAAAAATATTGATCTTGCAAGGTACTGATGCTTTGATTGACTTTAATGTTTGTAAGCAGCAATAACAGAATTTCAATGACTGAAACAAACTTTTGATTAAAATTATAGATTTTCTTGGGGGGGGATTTGCTATTTTACTGGTTTAAAGCATATCACATGGCTTATTTGCTTGCCAAAAATGAGTGCAGTGGGATATACTTACCCAAGTCCTTATTTGTAAATATTTCAGTCTATCATAGTTTACACATCTCTAATCTACTTTGAACTGCTCTGACATTTCAATTCCACTTCTTATTATATTGCATAGTGAGGTAGAATTTCAGACTGAGAATGGCAGAAGTTGAAAGCTCTAATCTTTATTTCACTATTATGCAACCTTTGGGAAGGAATTTAACTCTCAGTTTAAATTCTTCAAATGGAAAATGGAGTTAATCCTGGGAATCAATGAACATTTTTATTACATTTTGAGATCAATGAACAACAAAGATCATAACACATATATACAAAAGATTATTTGACCCAAAGATATGTCCCTTAAAGAAAGCACAACATTTTGCAGCTATTTAGTGAGACAGAGCCCCGGGAAGGTCCAATGACAACGCAAGGAGCTTCTCAGAGGCCTTTTCCTGACCATGCTATCTAAAATATACCACTGTACCCTCATCGGGCACTCTCTCACCTACTTAATTTTCATCCTAACACTGCTATTAAAAGCATTGTATCTGTATCTACCTATTTATTATCTATCTTCTCCTAAATTTAAGCTCTATGTGACATGAATTTGTTTATCCTTTTCACTGCCAAATCCCTACATCTCGAATAGTATCTGCATATAGGAGGACTCAGTAAAATTTTTTTTTATCAGTGAAGGAAGTGGGGAGCCAGAACTGCTAATGGAATGGGTTGGGTTGGGTAGAGGTGGAGTGGGAGAAGTTAATTCTCTTAACTACCAGTCAAATGTTGCTGTAAGTTTCTTTTTAATATGCTCCTTTCTCTTCCTTGGATTCCCAAATGTAAGTATCAAAGGGATTGTACCCATATTTCTTGTACAAATTTTTGTCAAAGTTCAGGGATATTTTCAAGTTTATTTTAACAGTTTCATCATTCAATTATTAATCCTTTCCCTGGATTTTTTCTCCTTCATGTTTGCTCTTTCATTATGTTAAAATTGTAATAAATTGTAAAAATTCTCTACATTTTACTTGTGACATTTCACTGGCATAAAAACATTAATGGTTTAAACAGAAAGTAGATATTTAAATTATCCATTTATTAGCTGCTTATTTCATTTCTACCCTAATCACTCCCATACAGTCTTTCAAAGGAAGCACCAAGGAATAGCTTACAGGGTCTTTAGTCTACTCATAAATTCTATTAGCTTTCCCCAAATCATCCTAAATCCACACACAATATATTTGTAAATATACAATGCAGCTTGAAAACAAATCTCCTGGCTCCTGGCCCTCTTCTGCCACAAGGCTGCTGCCTCCACAAACCTCAGGAACCGTCTCTGGCATTGCTGCTCTCTGGTGGGTGTAGGAGAAGCAGTACCATTCAGAACTACCAGATCTGGGTTAGAATCCCAACGGCTGCACTTATAAACTACATGAACCTCAGTTGTTCATCTGTAAAAAAGGATCATAACACTCACTACAGGGATGTACCATGAAGAGTAAATGAGGTGATATACATAAAGTGAATGGCACACAGCAGGTGTTCAGACAGGGTTAGTTCCCTTCTTCCTTGCACATATCAGTGGGAAAAAAAGAGTTAACTCATGTTTCTTGTTTCTCAGTACCTTTTCTTTCAAGACTCTCTCTACTATTAATAGGCTTCTAGAATTGGAATCTGTTTATGAAGACTACAGTATAGAAACTAAAACTGAAAAAGGTGCTTACATATCATATGGGACCACGAGTGGTTTCTGGGAATCAGTGAAAGGCAGATGGGAAGTAAAACTGTTTTAAAGAAGTGAATGATGTGATCAAATAGTCAAAAAATACTTGGTGGCTAGAGAAGACACTCTATATAAGTATGAGAGGCCTAAGGGTAGAAAGCGATGTCACATTTTGAGTGGGATAACAGCATTACTCTCTTCCACTTGCCCTTACCTCCAGCTATTCCATCTCTGTAAGTCATCTGGTGCCCTCGGTGCCCTAACATTCCCACACTCCTTAATTCATTCCTAGAAGCCACCTTCAGGTTCATGAGCATCTACTTGTGAAAGCAGCTCCCCATCAGCAGTTCCATTTGATCATCTACTGAAACCCGTGAGGTCTATCAGTTGCTCTGGAAGTGCGAAGCTGGTGAGCTTTGGATGAGGTCACCTAGGGCTATCTAAGGTCCAGAAGCAATGCTATCCTCACTTTCAGTGGCATATTACTATACGGTCTTCCACTGAAAGTGGAATCTTACTACAGTACTTACTGATGCCCACAGAATAGCTTTAAGGGAGGTGAAGGACCCCTGTGAGAGGATATGCATATGACTGAAGATCAACAAAAAAATAAAGAGAATAATTAATTTTCTTAAAGTTTGTTTTTATTTTTAATGAGGACTATTAAGCATGAGATGATGGGAAAAAACTTCTGCACAAGTAAGCAGTGTGACTTACAGTGACCTTACAAATCAAGCATTACTGATTCTTTGCCACATTCTTAGCATTGCTATTACTTTGACTTTGCAGTTGAAAGCCTGATTGAAATATACTCATGTCTTACTCACACATCAAACCAATGTGTCATAGTACCACAGGAAGTACCCCCTGCCCTGCACGCCATTTTGCTCTCCAGGCCACTGTGAGAACCACCAGATCTTTACTTTTGGGGAACCATATACCCCTTTGAGAATATGACAAAAGCTATGCATGACTCCTCTCTCCATTACTCCAATTCAACACAAAATTCAAAACATTTAAGGAACTTTCTGAAGCTCTTCCTTGGACCCCCATGGTTGAGAGTACTTAAGAGTAATCTTTCTAAGTTGGAAGATACCAATATGCCTGTTCTCCTCTGAGAATTGCAGGTACAAACTATGAAGACATCTGGTTATGGGTGAAGAGGGGAAAAAGAGGAAAGAGGCGAGTTTTAAATGGAAAGTGTTATTTTTCTTCAAGTTAGAAAGTATTCAGATGAAGGGAAAAGACCATTCAAATGCCAGGACTTGGATGCATGCAACATAAGTTGAATGCACGCAAGTGGGAGATTTGGCTTAATTCCAAGTAGAAAAATATTTCGGTTCCATCGGGAAAGCTAACCACAGGCCAAAACCTCAAAGCATTTATGGAAACCACTTAGTATTTTAAAAAGTCCAATATTTTAATTTCTCAAGAAATTCTCAAACTTCTCAGAAATTTTAACAGTGCAAACATTTTAAACATAGAGGGCTAGCAGTTGCTGAGAAATATTTTGGCATGAAATCTAATGGAGATTTGTTGCTGTTTTTTCAGGGACACACTAGAAAATTTAAAATAGTTATTGAGCACTTGGAGGATATCTCCCTAATTAACAACTAGTTTAAAGCACATCAGATAGAATCTGAAACTTCTTGATATCATACTTCTAAATTGTTGGATAAAGTATTTGTCCTCTTTAAGTAAAAATTGGGGAAAAAATATACTTCAAAGGCTTAAAGTCTAGTTACCACCCCCTCACCATGATATCCTCATATTCCTCAATTAAGCAACTGTTGGTCAGAGGGCATAGATGTCACATGGCATAAAATAAAAGCCCTCCAATGAAAACTCAATTAAGCTAGCAGAGAAATGCTTACTAATGTTGAAAGAGAGACTTGAACTCAAATAACTTCATAATTGAGATTACTTTGCTAAGTTTTTTGGGGGAGGAGATGGAAGTTCTTAATTTATAATGTCCTAGTCCACAAACTGGCTTTAAAATCTTCCATTAAAAATATGGCTAGAATAAAAGACCCCAAATTGCCAAAGCCATCCTGAGAAAAAGGACGAGGATGGAGGCATCACGCTGCCCCACTTCAAATTATACTATAAGCAACAGTAACCAAAACAGCATGGTACTGGCAGCCAAACAGGACACACGGAGCAGTGAAACAGAATCGAGAGTCCCTAAGTAAATCCATAGTTATATGAGCAAATGATTTTTGACAAAAAAGCCAAAAGTATATAATGCAGAAAGGAAAGCCTCTTCAATAAATGGTACTGGGAAAACTGGAAAGCCACCTGCAAAAGAATGAAACTAGACTGTTGTCTATCACCACACACCAAAATTAACTCAAAATGGATTAAGGACCTGAATATAAGACCTGAAACAATAAAATGCATAGAAGAAAACATAGGAATAAACTCAAGGACCTTGGACTTAAAGAGGATTTTATGAATTTGACCTCAAAAGCAAGGGAAGTAAAAGCTAAAATAAATGAATGGGACTACATCAAACTAAAAAGCTTCTGCTCAGAAAGAAATGTCAAAGGTAAAGAGACAACCATCCGAATGGGAAAATATATTTGCAAGCAACACCTCTGATAAGGGCCTAATATCCAAAATATACAAAGAACTCATACAACTCAAACAACAACAAAAACAAAATCCAATCAAAAAATGGGCAGAGGACCTGAACAGACACTTTCCCTAGAGGACATACAAATGGCCAACAAATATATGAAAAGATGCTCAACATCGCTAGCTATTAGGGAAATGCAAATCAAAACCACAATGAGATACCATCTCACACCTGTTAGAATAGCTATAATCAACAGGACAAGTAATAACAAATGTTGGAGAGGATGCAGAAAAAGGAACCCTCATACACTGCTGGTGGGACTGCAAATTGGTACAGCCACTATAAAAACAGTGGAGTTCCTCAAAAAACTAAGAATTGATCTACCATATGATCAGCAATCCCTCTACTGGTATTTACCCCAAAGACTTGAAAACCCATATCCAAAAAGATATTTGCACACTGATGTTCATAGCAGCTTATTCACAGTGGCCAGGACATGGAAGCAACCGAAGTGTCCTACAGTAGATGATTGGCTAAAGAACTGTGGTATATATATACAATGGAATATTACTGCCATAAGAAGAGATGAAATACTGCCATTTATGACAACATGGATGGACCTTGAGATAATCATGCTAAGCAAATAAGCCAGAGAAAAGTTGAAAATCACATGATATCACTTTATGTGGGATATAAACCTAAAAGCAACAAAGTGAGCAGGAGAAACAAACAGAGACGCATGGACATGGAGTATAGACTAGTGGTTACTAGTGGGTGGTGGAGGAGGGGAGAGGTAGATGAGGTAAAGGGGTCAAATATAGGGGGTAGAGGAAGGGTGAAGTGGGTAAAGGGGATCAAATATATGGTAGCTAAAGGAAACTGGACTTTGGGTGGTAATCACATGATAAAATATACAGATGTCAAATGATAATGTACACTTGAAAATTATATTGTATTAACCAATGTTCTCCCAATAAACTTAATCAAAACAGTAAAGAAAAAAATATATAGCTAGAAAAAGTTTGGTGATTCCTCAAAAATTTAAACATAAAATTACCCAGCAATTCAACTTCTAGGTATATAACCAAGAAAACTGAAAACAGATGTTTGAACAAAAATTTGCACATGAATGTTCACAAGCAGTAATATTTATATTAGTAAAAAAATGGAAAGAGCTCAAACATCCATCAATTAATGAATGGATAAATAAAACATGGTACATTCATACAATATTATTTGCCAATAAAAAAGAAAGAGCTGATACATGTATGACATCGGTGAACCTAGAAAACATTAGTTAAGTCAAAGAAGCCAGACACATGTATTATACAATTCAATTTATAGAAATGTCTAGAATAGGGAAATCCATAGAGACAAAAAACAGATTAGTGGTGGCCTACTTAATGGACACACAAAATTGTGAATGTACTAGAAGTCACTGAATTGAAAATTTAAATGGTTACGATGAATTTTATGTTACATAAATTTTATTTCAATTTAAAAAATATGATCAGAATTCTTTTTATTTTATTTATTATAATTCTGATGAAGAAAGATAATAGTGAAATAAATTCCTGCTGAAATGAAAAATTGAAGAGTACCATAGGTGCTCTTCTTAAAACTCATAAAATTTGTTTGTTTGATTAGGCTTGCCTCACTGAAGTGGGAAATTATTCAATCATCTGGATGCTTAAGCATATTATCATAGGTATATATTTATAATTCTGGCGAAAACAAGACAAGGAAAAATGAGGGAATAAATTTACTGTGCCCAAAATTCACAAGAAGCTGAGCAACTCTGCTTTGCTTTAGACAAGTGAACAAAATCTTACCAAAATGTAGAAATTCATATTGTCAAAAATAAATAAATAAAGGATTTACTGCTTTTTATTTACCCTTCCTGATTTGCAAAAGCAGCCAGTTTTATTCTGACTGCAGGATACAGTGTAAGATCCACTTGTTAAGATTTGGGAACTTTGCAATGAAGTAAATTTACCAAATATTCATAAGCACCTAATTACTTTACATATCTATTCCATAGTCACTATATTAAATTTGATTAATATTTTAATTTTATACTAAATTTTTCTTAATTTAAAAAAATTATCAATTTTTTGGCATTTGTCCTTTTTTTTTAATATAAGCATTTAAGGGCATACATTTCCCTGCTTAGTAATCTAACCATACCAAAAGTTTTTATATTTTCATTCTAAGTATTTTCTAGACTTATTCTTTGATCTTTTAAGTTATTTGGAGAACTTTTTCTTTAATCTTTTCCCCAACTTTTATTATAAATATATTTAAACCTATAAGAGTTGCAACCATACAATGACTGCCCACGTACTATTTATTTAATATAAAAATAATCCCACATCGTTACCTGTCATGCTATCTACTTTTAGCATGATCTGACCAGCTTTTTTCTTGACTTTGTTTTAGAATGAATCCCTGTGGCATTATCTAAGATGAGGTTCATATTCTCATCAAAATCAATGATACAGCACTCTATCTGCATATTTACTTGCTTGTAAGGCCACACCTGAATCCAAGATTTATTTTGCAAGTATCTGAAAATGAGGTTGATGGGCTGCACCATCGCTTTCTGCGCTTTTGGGCTCTGGCCATGGTACCTCATGGTGGAGCTGACAAGGACCACACTAACCCTGCATGTTACCTTAGAAAGCTACTTCTGGGATGCCCATATATCTTTCCCCTGGGTTCAATAATTGTTAACATTTTGCCACATTTACTTCATCTCTTTAAATGTACCATTTTTTCCTGAACTATCTGAGAGTTAGCTGCAAACAAAATAATTTAACAACTGCACCTTAAGTATTTGTGTTTTCTGTCAAAGCCACAAGAGTAGCATTGCGACATATACTTTATTATCCACCTTCATAACAGTCGATGTTAGAAACTGCATTAAAATAATTATCTTGACTTTTTTGTAAAAATTTTCACGGTACTATAAGCACTATGAAGGCAACACGCTTTCTTGGGGATGATAGTATTCTTATTTTTGACTTTGAGATATTTTTCCATCTTGGAGGGTCCTTTGCACCTTTCGACTCAAATCTTTCCCTTTTTCCAAGTCTCACCTTTCACAAGCACACTACACATATTCATACATGCATTCTGATAGCCTTGGAAGAGCTAAAGCCTTGCTATGTGTAACCCTCATCTGGGAATCTTTTCATGCTGTAGTTTAAGTTTTAGCTGTAGGCTGCCTTGCCTCAACGAGATCATAAGCTCCTCCAGGATAAAGCGCAGACCTTCTAAACACTATGGTTAGTGTAAACCAAATTTTTTTCTCAACCTAACTGAAATCTTCATAGCATGATACTTGTTGCAGGAATTTAAATAAATTGAAGAATATGTACATTTACTTCTATTGTGTTATATGTGATAATGTGCTATAAACCAGTGCAAATGAACACTATAAGCTGGTTGACAATTATTTTTTGTTTCAATGAATCTAATCTCAATATTTTTCAGATGAAAGAATTTTCATCCTGAAAAAGTTCTTACTGATTATTTAGATCAATCCTGTATGTTCTAATCCTATAATTTTTTAAGTGAGGAAACAACTACAGAAGTTAAATGACTGACCTAACATTATAAAACTTATAAAAAGCAAACTTGAAACTAGAATTAATGAGTTAACACATCTAACATGCTTAGATAAGGGGTTGATATAGGTTGGGCTTATGAAATATTATTTGCAACAGAAGCAAGGTTTTTGTATGGCCAGTTTAGTGCGTTTTCCACTAAAACACACTACCTCAGAAATCTACTGAAAAACAGTGAAGACCACCATCTGTGGCGTACGTAATAGATTCTTTTATAAACAAAAGATACGTGACAGGAGATCATGCACAAGCTGTTGTCAGAACAGGCTCTGACTTTTCTTTCCTACCTGAAGTCACAAACTGGCTACCTGTGGGCCTGATCTGGATGGTAGTGTTTTATTTGACTTATAAAATAGTTTTGAAAACTTAAGTAAGTTACAACACAAAAATTAGATTTCAAATGATTTTAGAGTCCTGGTTTCTATGGGAGAACTGGAAAATCTTGTGCTCTGACATGTTACCCATCAGTTGCTGTTTAAATATGTAATTCTTGTCTTTTAGCTAAAGCCTTAATTATGATCAAGACACAAAATGATAACTTTGCATCATGTAGTAAGAAATACATCAGTCAGAAAAAACTGAGTGATATTTGCCAGTTATACCTAATTGCTAGCCATACCTAGGAAAATGGATTGCTATACTAAGAATAAAAACAAAGGTCACGGCACTGTTTAAAGAATTAATGATAATTTAAACAGAAAATCCATTTGAAGAGAAGAACTCACTCCCTGGATTTCAGTTACATAAGCTACCACTGTATTTTTCTTTTATAATGTTGGTCTAATAACCTTGACTTATGTGTTAAATAAAAACGAATGACACAAGTATATTTGGAACCATTTTTCTCCCCTAATTTAAATATAGCTCTTAAGATCTGAAAATATTTTAGTTAGCCTGCTTTTGACCGGAACTAAGCAGCTACAGGAAAAAAAAATTAAAAATAAAAATAGGTTACAACACATTAAATATCCTCCCTCTGCCACCTTACAGTTTTTCGTGCTAAAACATATGCTCTGCCACCTGCAGATAAAAGTCACACACTGAGAGTGTATATTCTGACAAGAATTACTAGTTTCAAGTATGCCTAGTGATTTTGGACAGTAGCACTTAAGAAACCTTCAATCTGGCAGTTTTATCACTGCACATTTTCTAAAGAATTCCTACAGTCTGAAGTTGTACAAGTTTTGGAATCTAACCTTTGGGAGAAAACAAAATGAAATGAAACAAAAAGGATGCCAGGGTACCATTTTGATTCTACCGAATATTTTATATATATACTATTTATATAGTCAGATACATACTTTTCCCTCCATTTATATTATATCTCAATGACAAGAAATCAATGGTGATCTGAAATTTTGGATTTTATGATAAAATAAAACTATCTATTGCAAGACCAAGATAATTTCTATTCCAAAGCACACTGGGAAAATCTGTTATAGGAGTTAAACATTATTGTTGCTTCATATGTAATTTATTTTCCTATTTTTATATGTTTGTCTGTATTTACTTAATGTTTCATCTTATTCCAAAAGGTTTATGGCTTACAAAAAGGAACCCAGGAAGGACTTCAAGTCCTCTCCCCAAATACAACTATAAAAGTCAACAAAACTGTCAAGTACTACCATGTTAGCATTCTAGAAATCAACCAAAGTCAATCACCTCACTGAGAAGTATTTATTAATGAAAAACTGCTAAACTATAGGCAGGAACAGTGGCAGTCTGTGGTGGGCAGCTTGCTATAGGCAGAGCACTGCTTCCAGGGTGGGAATGGCTGTGAATGAGCCTTACTGGCTTGGGACAACTGATCAAAAAATCTTGACCATTAAGCTACGCAGGCAAATGGGTGACCTCTAGGAAGCCAGCCTAAAATTAAATAAAAGTAGGAATAAAAAAAAATGCATAGAGATATCAGCATGCACATTCTGAAGAGGAGGGCAGAATCTGTAGTTTAGGTCCAGGTAAGTCTCTTAAAACCAAACCAAACCAAACCAAAACCACAGCCAAAACAAACGAACAAACAGAAAAAATATCAGCAACAACAACCCTCAATGGAAAAATTCAGAATCAAGAGTTGTTCTCAACATTACTACTCAACACTGTACAGGTTATAGACAGTACATTAAGATAAGAAATTAACGGCATACATACCAGAAAGACAGTAAACTTTTTATTCATAAATGACGTGGTCCTGTAATAGGAATCATAATGATTTTACAAAAAAAAATCCAGAACTCATAAACAAGTTTCAGCGAGCCCACAGAATATGAAATCAATATGCAAAAATTAATTTTAATTCTTCATACCAGAGATAAACAACGTAAAAGTGGAATTAAGAAAAGAATGTCATTCATGATAATATCAAAAAGAACAAGCACTTAGGATTATATTTAACAAAAAGGAAGTGCAAGAAAACTAAAATTAAATACGATCTAAATAACAAAAAAGTAGAACTTACGCTACCTAATTTCAAAGTTTACTATAAAGCTATCATATTCAAAACAGCATGGTACTGGTGTAGAAACAGAGGTAAATCAATGGAACTGAATATGAAGCCTATTAGTAAACCCTTACATTATGTATGGTCAGTTGATTTTTTTAGAATGGTCCAAGGCAATTCAATGGGAAAAGGACAGTTTTTACAACAAATAGTGCTGGGAAAACTAGATATCCATATGCCAAAAAATGAACTTAGATCCTCACTACACACCATATACAAAAACCCACTCAAAACGTATCATACCTAAATGTGAGATGTGAAACCATCAAACTTCTATAATAAAACATAGGAGATAATCTTTGTGACCTTGGATTTGGCAAACATTTCTTAAATCTGATACCAAAAACCAAAAACATAACTTATTAAAGAAAAAGAATGATAAATTGAATTTCATCAAATTTTGAACTTATAGGATGTCAAGATGGTGAAGGTGGAGAGGCTATGCATGTCTCCTCTAACGACCATACCAAAATTAAAACAAAACCACAGAGCAATCAGCATGCGGAATCGCCTGAGGTTTGCCTGAACAAAAAAAACAGGTCACTTCAAAGGGGTAGGAAGAAAGGAGACATGAAATGGACCAGTTCCACAACCTCATGTGGTGATCAAAGATCGGGAGGGCTCTACTGGCTGCAGAGGAGTGAGGGGTCTGGCCCCACAGTGGGCTTCCCAGGCCAGGGTTCCAGTGCTGGGATGAGAAGGCCCCACAAACTCTGGCTGTGAAATCCACTCGCTCTGAGCTCCCGTGCTGGGGCAGCTGCTCAAGGAGTGCCAGAGACACACGAGGAGACACATACAAGGAGACACTTGAGTTGTCGGGCTTCAGGGTGAGAACTGGAAGGATGGTTTTTCTCTCAGACAGAAGTGCTGGCAGTATCCATTGTTCCTGTGTTGAGCCCTCCCCTATCTCAGCCTGCAGAGGTAGGGGCTGACATATCTGAGTTGCCATCAACCTGGATAATACAAGTCACTCCGCCCAGGGGATTCCCTAGGACTCTGCCTCTCCAGCTTGTGGGCCTACCCAAGCAGCTCCCAGTGGTTTATTCCACACAAATGACCTATCTTGGCTTTTGCTGTAGACTTTCCTAAAATCGTCCAAAGGCTCACAAAACCCAAAGAAGCAGCATCTGGCCTTGGTGTGCCCTGTACCTCTTGCTGAACAGCCCTAAGCCCCACCCTAGTGGTAGAAGGCCTCGATTTCTGTTGGCCTCCTGAGGCACCTATAAGCCCAGCACGGGTGGCAGTCACATGTGGAATGCTTGGTGATTCTTTCTAGGTGGCACTGGAGGTGCACGGCCTGTGGCTGAACTTGGCCTGCAGGTGGACCCCTCCTGAGCCCCATAAGACACCTACTACATAAAGCCACTCTACTAAGACTGGGAGACTTAGGAACCCTACCTAATACACAGAAACAGACACAGGGAGGTAGCCAAAATGGAGAGACAAAGAAGCACGTTTTATATGCAAGAACAGAACAAAGCTCCAGAGAAAGAACTCAACAAAATAGAGACAGGCAATCTATCAGATGCACAGTTCAAAACACTGGTTACAAGGATGTTCAAAGAACTTAGGGGGAGAGTAGATGAATTCAGTGAGAAATTAAACAAAGAGATGGGAAACATTAAAATAGAGATAGAAAAAAGGGGACGAGTCAGAAGTGAAGAATATAATATCTTAGATGAAGAGCACATTAGAGGGAATCAACAGAATGGATGATGAAACGGAGGATCTAATCAGTGATATAAAGGATGGGGTAATGGGGGACACCCAATCAGAACAGCAGCAACAACAACAACAACAATCCAAAAAATGAAGACAGTTTAAGGAAACTCTGTGACAATATCAGGCATAACAACATTTGCATCATTAGGATACAAGGAGAAGAGAGAACAAGCAAGGAATTGAAAACCTATTTGAAGAAATAATGACAGAAAACTTCCCTGACAGAGTCCCAAATAAGATGAACCCAAAGAGGCCCACACCAAGACACATCATAATTAATATAGCAAAGATTAAATACAAAGAGAGACTCTTAAAAGCAGCAAAAGAAAAGCAGTTACCTACAAGGGAGCACCCACTAGACTGGCAGCTGATTTCCCAAAAGAAATTTTGCAGGACAGAAAGGACTTGCACAAAATATTCAAACTGATGAAAACCAAGAACCTACACCCATAATTACGCTACCCAGCAATGTGATCAGTTAGAATTAAAAGACAGATAAAGAACTTTCCAGACAAGAAATGCTAAAGGAGTTCATTATCACCAAGCTGGTATTACAGGAAATGCTGGAGGGGCTTCTTTAAATGAAAAAAAAATAATGTATCAAAATTATGAATAAAGAATAGTAATAACTATATATCAACACGTGCTTCAAATGAAAAAGAATTAAATGCTCCAATCAAAAGAAAGGGTGGTTGAATGGAAAAGAAAATAAAACCCTTACATATGCTGCCTACAAGACTTACTTCAGATTAAAAGGCACACACAGACTAAAAGTAAAGGGATGGAAAATATGTTTCATGATGGACCTAGAGGGTAGTATGCTGAGTAGAACAAGTCAGATAAAGACTAATGCCATGTGATTTCATGTACATGTGGAATCAAAAGAACAAAACAAACAAACAAAACAGAAACAAACTCATAGATAAAGAGAACATGTCGAGGGTAACCAGATGGGGGGGGGCTGGGGAGGGTGATGAAAATGGGGAACGAATTAAGAAGTCCTCAGGGCAGCTGGGGGACCAGAGGCAGCTGGAACCGCTGTGCCTGCAGCCTCCATCCTTGAGCCGTCCTCTCTAGCCACACCAGGATGCTGAACAAGTATTATATTTTTGTAATATGTGTCATCAATAAAAAGCACTTTGTTTAAATGATACCTACAACAGCAGTACAGGGGGGTTAAATATAATTGTTTGTTTTAATAAGCTGATTACAAAACAATATAATTCAGTTAAAACATTTCTGCAATGGGCCAAAAATTTCCTATTATCCACCATCTGGCTTCATTTATCCCGCATTATTATATGTGGCTACAAAACTCACTTGAACTCCTAATAGTTGGCATTTATGTTAACAAATTTAACTTATTTCATAATGAGTTGACCATTATTTTTCACGTGGCCAAGTTTGGCCAGAGGAGTTGGCCATATTACCCAATGAATGCTCCCCAATGCCTCAGAAACTATGAAAGGCCTTATGACATCCGCCTTGTCAAATCAACTTCCTTACATGTAATTTTTAAGCTCACTGTAAGGATAACATAAACTATACTGTAAAATATAAGCTTATAGCATGTATACATATATATAGTTAATCTTTATTTTGAATCTTCCCCTCTCCCTCCATTTTAAGTTAATTGCACACAGTGTTTCCAACGTGTGCACTGAAGAGCATAAGATTCTACCCTTCTGACTTTTTTGGGGGCATATGTTTCAAGTAAAATTGTGGGTACGAGCTACCAATATGGCATAGCTATGCCACATATATTCTCCTGGTCACCTGTAAATCTTACTCAGAGATATCATATGTAGCTTCCCAGCAATATGACTTTGAGGAGATACCTTGATAAGCAAAGCCAATCTTTATGATTCTCTACCCCATTAGTCACATCACACACACCAGAGTTACATCAACTACAGAAGTAAAATCACCTTACATATTCATTTCCCATATGACACATCAGATTCCTGTATAAAGAGCTCCTATTTTAAATTAAAAAATTAGATACTTGCCTATATAACTACAATATTCTATTTAAGTATAAAGAAATTCCATTCTTTCCCTAATGAATTTTTACTGTCTATAAAAGTGAACCAAGCAGATTTTTACTATTTATATGAATATTGGAATCACTTCTGTTTACTCTGAAAATGAAAGAATGAAAGTATATGAATACACTTGTATTTCTAAAATATATGCATAATCAAAAGAGAATTTCAGAGAAAAGTACAAATGTGAGGACAGCAAAAAGGAAAAAGTAGTACATGAATGTTCAACACTTATGGATAAAACTTAAGCAAAACCTATAGCTAAAATTTTAAAAGGCACCCTTAAGTCTCTTGAATTCATTTAAAATTTATCACAAATATAGAACTGCATTCTGTTGCAATCCCCTTAAGTCATCTTGTTAAATTTTGTTACAACATGTGTTACTGTAGTTCTACACTTACCTTTGCACTTTGTAGTGTGTAGCAGAGCAACGTAATTAACCACTGCTAGGTAGTGTTTACGTTAGTTCTCAAAAGGTTAAGAAGCTGATTATAGCTAAAATCAGCTTTGCCTGAGGCTTCAGGAGCTCTGTGTAATCAAATTAGACAAGCAGGGCACAGTGTCACCTAACACAAACCAGTGGCACTTTCTTCTTTGCTCTGACCCTTTTCTCCTTTTTTTTTTATTAGAGGAACAACTCATGCTTTGTGCTTTTACCAGATAATTTAAAAAGACTTATTTGTAATAAATTTGGCATGCAATCTCATAAGATGTCCACCTGTCTAAAACAGTGAGAACCAGTAGAGAAATTTTTGAAATCATCCTGTTTATTAAAAAAGAAATCTACATTTAGAGAGATTAAGGTTTTTTGTTGTTGTTGTTGTTTTTAATTTAAAAGGCAGGTGACAACATGATCACATGTACACAACATCATGGGCATATCCTAGCTTTAGACAGACCATCAGTTTTGTCCTGCAGAAAATCACACAATGGTTTATCTGCTTCCAGAAGATCTCAGAGAACTTTAGAAATCTGATAGATAAGGTATTAGCATTTCTAAGAAACTCTAGGTAACCCATTTTCCCGAGTTATAGCTCATCCTCTCTCTGTCTCTACTTTCGGAAGTCAAGCAAAGTGGACTGTGTAACGGACACATTTAAGAAGGTTTAACAAGGTGAGGAGAGCAAACCAGCCCTACCTTCAGAGACTCCCTTTCCACAGAGAAGTAAGAAATATCAGTAAAATTCAAATCTCACTACCTTTGAGCATAAAAAGAACAAAAGCAGGAATACAAAAGAGATGTTAAAAAGAAAGCAATGGTAAATCTAAATAAAAGTCTAGACTCTCATTCTTAGCAAAATTTATGAATCATTATTAAAATAATAGGTAACAATTGTTACATGTTTATCATCCCATATTTGACTTTGAACTTTTGGTTCAAATTTGACATAGTTATTACTTTGCTTGATATATAGAGACAAAATGAATGTAAACATCTTACAAATGAGTGATCAGGAGAAAATGAGTTTTGCTAATGATTTATTCTGGACAATAAAATCAAAACTTGTTATTTTAATTGATTAAGTCATAAAGAGTTCTGGAGAAGTCAAATCTTGCTATTTGCACAGTCAGACAATTTCTGCTAATCCAGCAGTACTTAACAAATTCACATGTGGTTAGCTTGTCTTGCCATAGCTGTATATCACATTTCTGTGCTGCAAGCTGTGCAAAAAGGAAAAAATCAATATGCCAAGTTTAACAAAAGGACAGGAAACATGATGTTCTCCTATGTTTTCAATGAACCTCAAATGACTCTGCTGTTCATACTCAGTTCAATTTATGGCAGAGAAATGTATTCTTCAATGAAAAAAAATCTACAATGGAATGAATTACATAAATTCAGAGCTGAAGTTCTGCCTTATTCCATAATAACCATTTATTTAGAAGATTCTGACATTCTGATTCAATGTGCACAGTACACTCAGCCATTCACAGGCCTATTTTTTTTTTTTCTTGATGAAGGCTAAAGTATATTCTTTAGACCAAAGAAAGATGTACTGTGTATTTACAGTAATACTTTGATATAAGTATTTAACTTAGGTTTTGAAGACCTTTTCAAATGTCTCTTTCACATGTGAAACATAGGATGAGTTAGTATCTATTAAGCAAATGCTTTAAACTATAACACTAAAAAAAAAAAAAAATCCCAGTGGATCCCGAGCTACCGCATTGGTTAATTGCTTCTAGATTTTTACATCTTCTTTTACTGCTGCAGAAGTACATTATGTGCAGAAGTAGATTAGGATGAAAATGTTAAGAATGAGGTAGGAGTGGTCATGACCAATAGGTCACCACAGAGCGGTGCCACTTCTGCCTTCTCAAGTCAGCCATGTGGAACTAAGTGTGGCAAGTCGACCGGCACACTGGACTTCAGCCAAAGGACTCAGAACTGTTGCCACAGTTGCTTTTTCTTTTTCTTTTTCTTTTAAGTAAAAAGAGAATTGGCTTTTGAAATCTTCAAAAGGGCCATACACATAGAAAAATAAGAAAGCTAAGCAATCTACATGTACAGGGAATTCACTTAAACATATGAGAAATTCCTTGGTAATTTTTATTCATTCCAGTGAGCAGTGGTAAATGGATTGATGTCACTTAGCTGGGGAAAGCACATCAGTGATCAGCGCTGAGGGTTTAAACTGCTATATAAAACACACTCAGAGAATCACACTTATTTCTAGATATTAATGTGTTATTTATAAGACAAATTTCATTCGTAGATTAATACACCATTCAAAACAGGATAGGCACAAAGTCCCCAGTCAGAAAATAACAATATAATGATTTTAAGTGTTGAATAATATTAATGTCGCTACAAATGATCAATTCAGTTTAATTCATATTTTTATTTTAAAATAGAGGATACAATATGGCTCAAATAATGATAAGAAGTTTTTGTATGAATACTCAGGAAACCCAGACTATCATAGTTTGGGAAAAAATATGCCAAGATATACAAACAGTAATTTAGTTGTGCATTAAAGTAGACTCTTTAAAGTCTGCAACCACAATTAATAGTCACATATAAACCCATTAGTTGTATGGCCCTAGCATATAATCTACTCATAGGAAATGAGAAAGTTAACATTTAAAAAAAATGCTTAATTATTTTAACACAAAAAAAAGTCTATAGATTTTCCTTCTGGCGAGTGATTTATTGCTGCAAAAAAACTGCCTTAACATGTTACTGATTTTAGGTTTAAATGATAATTCAAATTATTTTTCCACATTTTTCATCATAATAGATCTTATATTTTCTAGCTTTTTACCATCTCTCTAAAGTCTCTTTGGTAGTACTGCTTTTCTCTTTACTGGAAAACATCTATTAATGAGATTTCTCTATCACTTTATTGCCAATAAATCAAATCTATAGATTCATTTATGATGCAAATGCCTGGTCTCTGCTCTTGAGGTAGCACTGCTGTTTCTGTCTTGGATGTCGTCTTTAAACATCCATCATTTCTTTAAACTCAAATGGAAGGGTTCACCTTCACTTTTTCTAGCACTACTTCATTTCTCCAGCATCACAGGTATCTTCACTTCTTATCCTTCACTTCACCGGAAATTTTTCCTAATTTTTATATACCTCAAAATGTTGGAATCTTCACAAAATTATCCTGAGTTTTCTACCATGGCTGTTATCCATAGGCTAGAATAAAGCAGGTGTTGCAAGCTGAAACATTTGGTCTGTTTAATTCTTAAGCCATGGAGTGTGTATTTAATTCGGTCTGACTTCAGGCACTAGAAGAGAATCTCAGAGCTGAAAAGGATCATGAAAATCACCTATGTAACTATTTAATATCTAAAATGATGAGAAATCCAGAGACGTTCAATAACTGGACCAAAGCCACATATTGGTTAGTGACTCTCAACATCCTGTACTCATATTGTGTTTTTTAAATTCCCTGTAATTATTATGCTTCTTGAAACAGAACTGAGGAGAATCATCAATTAATAAATCTTTTACAGAAAACATTTCTACAACTTTAAATAACATATTCTTTCTGTTTCTACTGTGAAATCGTTCGTGCACTTTTTCATCTTATATTAGTGTGACTCTTAAGTTTTTTCTTCTCTGATTCTCCCTTTCTAATTTGTCTGTTAAAAGACATGTGCAAAGGCTATCTTGCTCATAAGCTGCTGTGGCTACATTATTTCCTTGTAGAAATTGTTTACGTATCTTTCCTAAGTCAAACTGAACCTTTCTAAAAGTCTGTCTACCTATCTCTAACAAACTAAAAATTTAACTTCTCTTTTCCTACCTGTTTTGTTCCTTTCCTTTAAGTAATGCAGATATAAAATTCTTTGGTTTCTATTTCTAGCACTCTGAAAATCCATTTGATTTCTCACTATTTCAAAAAGCTTCCTTTCTCATTTTCCTTATGCTTTCTGAGCATTTTAGAGTACGTTCCTTTATGTCCCATCCTAGGGGAGATGTGCATCATTTTGTTGTTACCATCACTTATTCAGGGCATTGTGCCTTTTCCCTTTCAAATCCCTCCAACGTACCCATATATGAGTCTTTGTAAAATCCATCTAATTAATGAATGGTAATCAATAGCCATATGCTATTGCCGTCACTTAATCTTCAATTCTATTTCCTTATATCACTTAATTTTATAAACACAAAAACCCCTAGAATCGAAATAGATATTAAAGATTCTTTAGTCTAATTCCTGCCAAATGTAAGAATTTCTTCTATCAAATTCCTGAAAAGTGGTCACTGGGCCTTTACTTGAATGCTTCAAAAGATGGAAAGCTCACTACTTTATGATGCAGCCCATTCCATTTCTCAAATAATAAAATCATTATATTGAGTCTATTTAATTTCCATAGTCCACAATCAAAGCCTGCATCATAAAGCATTCAGAATGTTATATACGGTACAGGTTTGAGAACAGCTAATCATTAAGTCTTCTGTGAGCTCCTCTGGTGCCATAACTCTATCTGGATGCTACCTACCAGATTTCAAGAGCTGCTCTCCATCTCCAACCTCCTGCCCTGTGGTCCTGAATACCTATCATCAACTATACCAAATTATTCAAGGAAAATAATTTAAAAATTTTGCTTGGGCTATTAAAAGAAAGATGAAAAATCTTCAGGTGATGCTAGTTCTTCAGTTTTCAATAAATTGGGTCCTGCATAATATTTCAGTAGCTTGTGACATGGTAGCTACTTGGTTATGAGTGTAGAATAAACTCCAACTTTCCTATACTAACTTTCATATAGCGGAACAACTATATCCATGAAACTAACTTTCTTTTACTAAAGAAAGCATGTGCTTCCAAGAATTACATTTCAGGAAGTTACGATGGACATTCCACGTTTCAGATTTTATTCCTTTTAACTTCATTGATTCTTGGCCAGATACCAGACTCATCTTTTAATTTTTCATTTAGTGACGCCTAATTAAAGTTGTAGATATATACACAATCTTATCTACATGTGCATAGTATACTTTTGAAATAAACACAATGAAGAACATTATATGTTTAATGTGAACATAGCCTAAGGCCCTGTAGTAAAAGGCATAATTTTGGGAAAAGTAAGCAAGCAAATTAATATTAATATGGTCTATTTTTTAGTGGCAAAACTTTGAAATTAAGCAAATATGCTAACGGTCTGGAGTTTTTAACTTTGAGGTTGTTTTAAAGGGTAGTTTTTAATTTGATAGGTTTGGAAAAGGGGAAAGTAGGAAGCAGAGGGGTGGAACCTAGCAAGGCAGCTCTGTAAGATGAATTGCGTTAGGGTTAAAGCGGCTGGTTACAGTAATAGCTGGAAACCATAAGTTGTTACAGGCTTTGAAGTCAGTCAGCTTTTGTGTCTTACTCTCTAGCTTAATCGTAAGATAGTATGGAAGAGGAAAAAAAAATAAGACTTTCCATACTGTCCTTGGTGTCATTGCTCAGAAAATCCTAATATGAAAAAAGATTGGTGTCTGTGTGAACTTTAAGCAGCATTAGTGTGCTCCTTACTTTTAAAAAGTTTTAAATCATTGGTGCAATAATTAAAATTATTCGTTAGTTCAGGGCAAGCACAGAGATATGCAAAAACATTCTTAGAATTATTATTAGAAAATGTCAATTGGTGAATAAGGAAAAACATATTAATAATAATCTTAGGTTGCTAAATATTACTTAGATCAAGATATATATATATATAGTTCCCAACCTTGAGGAACTTACCAGCTGAGGACTGATAGCCCTGCCTGGAAGGAGTTTTAGACATCAATTAGTACATGACTTAAGCGCAGAGAAGCTGGCTTGGTTTGGAAACAAAATATAAAACTTCCAAGTACACACATACATATGCATAAATTAAATAAATGACCAACTTGACAGCATTTAGAAGTGAAGGAATTAGAGCATTTTGAATTCTTGGCTAGAAGAAAAATTATGGGAATTTCATGTTTAGACAGAACATTGTTTCCCCAACTTCAGTCATTTGTGTAACACCTTTGCATTTTGCCATATGTACAAACTACCAACACTATTAAAATATACAATATTTTCTTTACATCAATTAACTTTTCTATTTGCCTAGTCCTAAGCAGCAATTTCCATTAAATGGCTTAATGTATTATTCATACCTTTTCTAATATATATTGGAATAAAATAACTACTAAAATAAAAAACAGTTCACCTATGAATCATCAGTAGTATGCCTATAAAGCACTGAGATAAAGGACTCAAGGGAAGACCAAATCCTAATTATTTCTTATGGTACTTATATATGAACTATGATTTTAAAGTCTGTATTCTTTAAGTTGTCACATGTCCATGTGTCCAGGAACTTAGGATAATCTAAAGTTCAAAGCTTCTGTTCTTTGGGGTCATATGATTTGGTGCTTTCCACCTTAAAAGTTTGTATAGTTACTGCAACCTGTCCCAGCTTGCTTCGTGGATAACGAATAATCTATAGTTTAAAAAATTCTATAATATATTATAGTAACAATAGTTCAAGACCAAGGTAACAACATAAAAAGTTGAAAAAGTTTCCTTTTGATTGTTTCTTAATAGTGATGTCTTGCTTAAAAAAAAAAAAAACAACTTTCTAGCTTTTTTAGGTAGAAAGAAACTACAGAAACAATTTTACAGGCATGACTTTAATGGGAAAAGGAAAAGAATGATTAAAGTTCTATGGCATTCCTCTTGTTTATGTGTTGGTATCACATAATGAGATGAGGAAGAATCCAAAGCCAGATAGGGGAAGAAAGGGGTTAACTACACCTCATGAAAACAAATGTTATTTCTCTATTAAATTCTTATCCTTTAAGTGCATTAGAGTTGACTGTAAACATAAACAAAAGCCACTGGTGGGCAATTAAATTTGAAGAAGTGGCCCATAAAAAGTGGAATATTCAGTATGTATTAGAATCAGTTATACAACATCTGATTTAATAGTTAGATTTTAAGCATTCCTCTTATAACAGATGTTAAATGGTCACAATAAATCATATTCTGTAATGTAGCAAAATGACAATTTCAATGTAGTCGAAGGCTGGTAGGACAAGAACATTAAAGCAAATTAATCTGTAATCCTTTTATCTACATTAAGGGTTGAAAAAATCTGCAGGCATTTGTAACAAGAACTTTAAAATGAATTTGCCATTCCCAAAGTCATCTCACTAGACAGGAAAGAGGAACTTGGCATGTGACCAATAAATTATGAGAGAGCAACACCTCGGGGTTAGAGGGCACTGATGACTTCAACAAATCTCACCAGCTAGGGCAACAGATTAAGCTGGGGGATAGGATGCCCTACAACCTTAACCTGTTAATACCTTTAAATTCTTAAGAATGACCTCTAGTCTGCTCTTTCATTTTAGTTGTTAGTTACACTAATTACAGCTTAACTGGTATTGTTGGTACCAGTTTCTCCCTCATAAGACATATAGAGAAAGGTTATCTCTAATAGCTTCAAATAACTGCAGCCAAATTCTGTTGTACACATTAGAAGCACTTACCTCCAGTTTTGAATGGGTCTTTTATAGACATCAAAGGAAAGACAATAAAAGCAATGTGTGTTTGTGGATTCTATAAAGCATTTCATATAGGAAGCTGTAAAAATAGGAACAGTAACTTCTCCTGTGACTAGAACTTTAGAATAGTTTAAAACAAGCTAATTTATTTTTTATGTTTATTTTTAACATATAAGGGCCGGTAATTTCAAATGTAAGGAGCTAGTTATACCTCAACCATGCTAGTGAAGTAAAAATACTTAGTCCATGAAATCCTCTCAGAATTTATGTTTTTTAGAAAGGGATAATGAAATTTCTATCATGATCTTTTAGAATTGTTTTAAGTTCAACATTTATATTGATGTTAACCTAACATTATATGGAATTGTGCAGATTCCAAGCCCATGTACAAAGATTCAAATACCATCTGTGAAGCTGTAGTAAATTACTCTGTAACATTAATCTTTAAACCAGGCACTAAATCAGAATAGAAACATACCAAAGAGATTTAAGGCAAGAGAGTCATAACTGAATTATCGAGATTAATGTAAATAGTTTTACATATAAGAGTTGCAGGTTCTCAATATCACATTGTTTTCAATTTGAATGAAATATATAAAATTACTTCTAAATCTGAAAAACAAATTACTAATATCTAAGTGACACCAATGTTTTTTGTCCACACACAAAAAAACTGTGAAAATGACGGCTAAATGATGGTTCTTAATCTAAGTATGCTCTGAGCTAAGAAATATAATAACAAAATTTTGACTTCATAAACTAGATACATTAGGGAGTAACTATTAACATTACAAAAATGAACTTTGTCTTATAAAAGGAAATCTTTAAACTAAACCTAATGTTCTTAAAAGATGTTGACCAACAGAATTTTGACTTAAATGAAACTCTTTGGGAAAAGGAAGACAGATAATGTGTCATCAAATCCAAAATATCGTTAATTTTAAGATTCATCCTTACTCCCTGTACCACTTAGAAAGCAAAAACATTTCCAATTAAGGGATGACATAATGTTTCCTTATAATGCTGATTGTAAGATGTATTAAAACTTTAGTTAGTTAAAATGGCATCTTGTAATCAATGAAATACAATATTTTATAATAAATTGACTTGCCTATTGATATATTTAATGAATAAGTTGATTTTTGTGAGAGGAATTTAATTTTGAAATATTGTCACTGGGTGATAATTTTACTGTATATAAAGCATTGAGAGAACACTGACCATATATTTTCTATCTTCTCTGAGGAAAGGAGGAAGAGCAGCTGATACATTAGTGATTTCAGTTTGCTTGACTAATTTATTGATTAATTAACATCCGTAACTTCTTTTCTCCAAGGATTTAAGGCAGATGACAAGATCACACCCAATAAAATAATTAAGAACATAAGAAATAGAAAACCAGAACTAGGGAAAAGAACAAAAGCAAACAGATTGTAAGAACTTATATTATTTTGATTAGGTGTAAAAATAATTTATAATATAAATAACAAAATAGGTCCTAGGTTTTAATTTTTCACTGCAATTTAAAAAGTAAAGCATAATATATTTATCTGTGAGAGTTGAGAGATACGTTTGCCTGAAGTAAGGACCCTAGTAATCCCAAATAATTTCTATAAAACATATTATTACAATCTAGTATTAAGTGTTAAAAGATAGATACAGAATGAAAATATGACCAAGAGAAAAATTAAATACTGGGGAAACTAACCCCCAAATATTGGCAGCTCTCTCCTGAAAAGGTTAACTTGGTGGTACCAAGAGATAAAGTAGGATTAATATGAAGATCTTGTAGAGTAGGTCTATGTATGTTCAAATGTTAAAACTGGTCTACGGTACAGACGCTATTAAGCCATCTGAGGATATAGGTGGGTACATGAGTGGGCACTAACCCAGTTGAAGGTACTGATTGAAATGAAACTACTGCCAAGTAGGCCCTCCACATAGCGGGCCTCACTCTGGGTTCACAAAGTAATGAGTAAACACAGCAAAAATGACCCAGGGCATTGTGTGAACATTTAGATCTACTTCAGAATCACAAACTTGAATAGCAGTCTAGTAATAGATTAGTTCAAGTGTTTAAAATGTAGGATTTTCTTGTATTCAGTTATCTCACACTTTCTCAAATAACATAAGCATCTGATTAGGGCACAGACATTCAATTTTCCAAGAAACTAGAGAAACCAATACAAGAACAACTATGGTGGACAATATTCAAAACCCTTCTTTGAGGAAGCACTCTTCTTCAACATACGTAGTCCTTGTTTGGCTAGCAATTACATTGTCATGCTTCAGCCCGAACCCCCTCATAGATATGGCTGGCCCAGCTGGCCAATCGCAGCCAGTCTTACTATTCAATCTCTTTGGCTTTAGTGATTAGTTCAGGGATCACCATAGTACCAAAGCAGGACCAATCAGAATTTTCATTAAGATTCTTATTTCAGTGCTAGGGCTTTATTTCTGGAATACTGCTGCATAGAAGATGCTGCAGCTGTTTGTAGCTACCCTTCCTGTCTGTGTGAAGAAAGCCCTGTCTGTAAGAAAGAAAGAATGAGGCCATGAAGAAAGGTAGAGAAGGAGATGACAGTTTGAGTCCCAGTATTTAGTAGTGCCAGCAGATCTACTCTTGGGTTTTCCTATTTACACGAATCAATAAATTACTTTTTTTTCGTATGCAGCTTGAATTGCGGTTATGTAACTTAACAATGAAAAGAGTCTGTACTAACACGGCAATTGAAAAAGGTATGTTGTATTCTACTCTCTTTTTTAACTTTTATAAAACATGAGATTGTTATTCAAATTCATGTGTACATAACTGACTGTAAAATTAACTACACAGTCAATCTTAATGGTAGCATTTTATTATGTTAATATGCTTTTAAGGGCAAAAGTTTCTGGATTATCCATGCAAGTGCTACAGATAACTAAAAAGGGTAGGGGATCCAAAGGAATGCATATTCAGTTTTCTAATTCTTTTTTTTTTTGCCTTTAAAAATTATTTATTTTAATTAGTTTCAAGTATACAGTACATTGGTTAGCCATCTGTATAGTTCATAAAGATCCCCCCAATTGCTCCCTCCCTCCCCTGACCACCTAGCCAACATATTAACGCTACCTGCATTCTCTATGCTGTGCTCCCATCCCCGTCTCACTCTTAAAATAATGAAGGAAGGAGAGTAGTGGGAGAGAAGGAATTCATTCTCTTGATTGTTTTTCTAGGCACAATTTTAAAAGTAGTTTGCATTTGCTGAGAACACAGGAGTTTGCTATTGGGGAAAAGTGGCTCAGAAATGTCCTGGGAAACAGGGGAAAGCTCGGCTAGCCTAAGGTCGCCGTTCTGCCATAGACAGTGCCTGATAACCCACTCACCAACAACTGAGGCCCAGGTATAGCTATTTCTCCCAGTAAGAAAGCAGAAAGCACTCGACAATAAATGCTTTACCAGAATGAATATTCATATTGATTAAACGATAACATGTAAACCACTTTAAGAGTTGACTGGAAAATAACTCACCTGGCATCAAGATTCACATGAGTTATATTCCACAAGTTGAATTATAAAAAAACTCCAATAAAAATATCTCAGTGTTCTCAGAATAATTACTTATCTTCTACTTTCAAATATCCTTACCAAATCCCTCAATAATTAACTTTTAGAAACCTTAAGTTATTAGGCTACGGACCCTCCGCCTATTCTCTGTTGGTGCTAAGGGTCTGAAAAGGCAATTGCCCAATGGATTCAGTAAACATGAGTCTGCTACCATAAGCAGATCTTTCAAAAATATTTACCTAACAACTGTTTCATTACAAATAATTTGGGGATTTTCAGAAGTAACATATATTAATAAGAAATAGATCTACCAATGCTGGATCCTAATAGATTTTTGACCTGTCTTCAAAACAAAATATGTCTGCTGAAATAACTTAAGCTAAAGGTGCCACTCTGTAATTTAAGACAACGCATGCATGTCAAGACTGTATTTATTGATGGCTCTGTATTTATTGATGGCTTCTGGCACTGGTGAGTTTTGATGATTTGGGAAAAAATTTAATCTTCAAAATCTACAATGATACTAAGGTCTCATTTTGGACAGTTTTCTAAGTATTATTATACGCACCAAAGCATTTAGATATTCATGGATGGAAGCAACATTGAAAATAATATCTAAAGATCTATATGTTTTCAACTTTACAAAAATAGAGCATTATTAAGCACTGTGTTGTACTTTATGCCTTGGTAAGTAATTTTCAATAATTCTTATGAAGTTTTTTATGGTTTTTAGAATGACTCTATACAGGAGTATGTTATATCAGTCATTTTTATTTCATATGAGGATAAAACAGATGAATTATTTATCTTAAGTTCATTGTTTGGTACATAAATATACTGATACCTATTCTATCTCCAGTGTCATGATAGGCACACTCTCATATCATGAACTGTGGGCAGAGACAGTATGACTGTTTTCCATGACAGTCAACTGGGTTTCAAATCAGACATTTTTTTTTTTTTTTTTTTTTGCAAATGAAGGCAACAAGGCTATTACTTAAGACATTGTCTTGGGTGCTTGACAGTTTTTTCAATACCAAACCCTTCCCAGTATTTCTTATGATATTGTAATAAACTTAAAGGAATTGATTAACAACTTTTCAGCAAAAGTCTTGTGGAAACAATTGACTTAAGAAGAACAGGCCAGTGGATCTGCTAACCATTAATTTTGTTAGATTTGCTGATTAGTAGTGCCAAGGTAAAGCATCCAGAAGCTCTACGCCAATACTAAATTATTTTAGTTCCCAGAAGAAAGGCCTTCAGAATCTTAGAGCTTAGTATTAAGACTTAGGTTATGTGTCATAAGTCAGTATAGAACTGGCCACATGAAGAATGATTTTGTGCCTTAAATGACAACAACAACATCTATATATAATTTTATATAAAAGAACTATAAATAAAGAAATTATTGTGTTGTTCAGTATCTCCTTAAGATTGATATATTAATCTTTAAATTTAATGTTAAGAAAATAGTTCTCCTAATGCATTCTGTAAGATTCATGTAATTAGGTTCATGTACTGAGAACTTATGTAACTTTTTTGTTAAGGCTGTCAGGATTTAACCACTACATTTAACTCTCAATTGCAGTAACTAAACACAGCCTAGATTTTCGGTCAAAAAATCCTTTCACTTTCTTTCTGTTCCTGACTTTTGGTCTTCCCTCTCTTCTCACAACCTCCACTTAACAACTGCTAGTTATCCTTAAGTCGTAGTTCAAGTTGTCTCTGGTCTTCAGAATGTTCCCAGATGCCTCTTACTGAGTTACGTGCCTCTTGCTTTGCATTGTTCTTTTGCCCATTACTCTAACACTGGTCACTTGGTGAGTTGGTTCTTGGTTTTCTTACTTTTTTCTTCTATCTAACCTATATTTTTCTTGTCTAATTCCGAACCATCAGTGCCTAACCCTTAACTGCCACTTAGTAGGTATTCAGTCACCAAGGATATGGAAGTATAATGCTACTGCTTATTAGAATGTGAGAATGTGGAACCTAGAGGAAAAGGAGGAGGATGTATGAGGCTACAGCAAGGATGCCTGGGAGATGGTCAAAAGCTACAGTGCTGGGCATCATCCTGCTGCTGGCCATATATGATGTATTACCTTTGACCTACATAGCTCATATTTTGCAAAATGTATTTAAAACATGAAATCACTATATATGGACACAAGTTTTTGAAAACAAGTAAGAAACTAAAGCATTGCTCTATTTATACTTTCAAAGTAAAATACTTGCAAGAATATTAAATGTATAAAAATATACATAGTCAGATAATGCAATTAAATGTATATACATATTTATGATTAGGACAGGTGGAGTTTTATAGGTGAGTCAAGGAATGCATATGAAGGTAAACATGCTAAAGATTTATAAGATGTTCCACTGAATAAATGAAACCATTATTGTCCTCATTAAAACAATGATAGAAAAATCTATACTTGCTTTTTAGTAGAAAATGGTATTTCATTTATATGTGGTTTTATTTCAACTGCAGTATCACTGGATCAACTGTGAGAAAATATTTAAATCTCACAAATTCAAGCACCTTCTGTTTCCTAAATGTTCACATGGTGTATATATGTGCACAGAGAATGTTCACCAAATAAATTGTTTACTGACTAATGCAAGAAACTCAGTTTAAAAATAAAAATGATACAATTTTTTATGGAGCGTGCCATTTCTAGAAACTCAAATAAAAAGGATAAAGATTCTTTCGCTTCTCATTTAAAAGCAGAACATTTTTTGTTGGTATTTTACTTAAAATTTCTTGGCCCAGAAGGCAAAAATTTATGACTTTAGATTAACTCTTTAACGATGTGACACAGAAGCAGCAAAACATTCTTTTCTACCTATGGGGTTATTGTGATTGCCTTTTCAGGAGAGAAAAGAACACAGTAAATCCTTGGATGGTAAGTCTATTCCTACTTCTTTTTATTTTAAATCTCAAAGGTAATACATATTTAGAAAGCAGACTGATGTCATAAAAACATGTCTGGAATGAGGTAATCATTTTTAATATTTGCATATACTTAATGACTTATTACTACAGAAAGAATGATATCTATTTCATATATTGAGAAAAATCATTGTCTACTAAGGTTTAGCAATATTCTTAAAACTATTTGTGAAAACAATCAGTGTCTAAACACTTGCTATCAGCTGTTTTAGCGTTGCTTTTCATAAATATAACACAATCATAATAAATTAAAGTCATGTCACTTGATTGTCCTATTACATTAGTTTGATGAAATCAGTGGCTGACAATGTTTAGCAAAAAGTGACAGGTCTTTCTCAATAGGTTTGCATATCAATTTTGCTGGAGAATAGTAATCACATCTTTATCAAAATAGCTAAAATTTTCTTCCTAACACGCCTCTCAATCTCACTGATGAGAGTTCAATTGTTCGACTCCTAAGAAATAAGTAGCCACTGTAATTTTTGAGCCCATAGTTGAGAGGGAAGAAATGTTACTTTTCGTGAGGGGGAACCCTGGAGTGCCCGTGTTATCTATGTGAGTGGCCTAGAGACAGGATGTAGGTCTGGGGCTGTTTGACTTTATGGCTAATGTTCTTTCCTTTCCATCACACCTATATCTATTTAACTCCACTGTAGGAAAAAATAAACAAGTCTTTCAGTCTTCCTACTCTCTCTGCCACGCCCCACCCCACAATTACATATCTGTATTTTCCTTACATCAGGTGTGGTAGGTGGTATGGGATGAATTATGTCCCCACCACCCCAAATTTATATACTGGAGACCCAACTCCCAGTTCTTCAGAAAGTGACCTTATTTGTGGATAGAGTCATTACATAGGTAATCAAGTTAAAATGAGGTCAGTAAGGTAGACCCTAATGCAATGCAACTGGTGTCCTTATAAAGGTGGGAAATTTGGATACAGACAAATACACAGAAGACAGACAATGTAAAGGGACAATAGAGAGAAGATGGTCACCTACAAAGCAAGGAGAGAGGCCAGGAACAGATCCTTTCCTCATAGTCCTCAGAAATAACCAATACTGTCCATACCTTGATCTTGGACTTCAAGTCTCCAGAACTGTGAGACAATAAATTTCTGTTCTTTAAACCACATAACTGTGGTACTTTATTACGGCAGCCCTAGCAAACTAATATAGCAGGCTTTGGACAGAAAAGCTGGAGTGTGTGGACATTCAATGAAGAAACAGTATAAATAAAGGCTGGATTGGGCTTGCTTTTGAGAGAGAGACAATTGAGACCACAGCAGGAGATGAGAAAGGAAAGATTAAACGGGAGTCACAATATTAGGACCAGTAACACTCTACTCTGTATCCTCCATTCCTATACTCTGTATTCTCACAGCCTCCATATGCAATCTGTGGAGAATTGTTTTGTTCTTATTAATGGAGACTCATACAATTATAATAGGCTAGAAACAACAATCAGAGATTATTCCTTTCAATTATATAACGTTATATGGGGTTTTAAAAAATCTTTTATTTAAAGCCTTTAAAACTCAAACCTTATCATATGGTTCCATTATCTAGTTGTCATTTGATACCTAAGGAGATGAAATTTTTAATTGTCTTCCAATTATTATAATTCCAAAAGGCATTTCCCAATATGAGATAGGAAATTTTCTAGCAACTGAGACTACTATCTCTACTTTTTCTATTCTTTTACTTATTCAGTTTTGGCTATCAGTCCTTGAGTACCTATTATGTGAAATTTCCTAGGGATGCAGAAAGAAGAGTGATTTATGAACTATAAATAAAATACAGACATGGTACAGTAGAAACACAATGGAGAGAAAAATTCTTGTGTGTCTACGGTATAAAAAGAGAAGTCCTAAGGGTTTCTTTTTATATTACCTAATTTAATCCTATTATCAACTTTCTCACCCTGTTGATTGCTAGACATATTTTACTGATAAAAAATTGAGGCCGAAAGAAGTAACTCTTTCAAAGTAACAGAGATATAGGTTACTGCGCTCAGATATAAACTCAGAAACGCCTTGTCTCCCAAACTATGCCTTGGCTATAGGACTTACTTCCTAAGCAGGTCACTCTGATTTAGAATATTTAACAATTGCTGTTATGAGAAGCAATACTTATATAACAGGAGGACTATACATATAAATCTTTTTACCCAATCTGTAGTAGTTCTTACTGATACGTGGTATATTGAAACAAATTCTCTTTCAATAAAAAGGTACGTGTTAAGATTTGCCCGATAATAAATAATATTCAAAGTTTTACAGCTGTTCCAGGAGCATTATCGCATCAACTGAATGCATCTTATAAATGGCCCTGACCACTGCACTGAGTTCTAAAAGGTTTACACCATACATCCTGTAAGTAAAAAGAAGACTAATTATTTAAATAACACACTCATTCCTTTGGAGAAGAAGAAATGACACAACGGGTTGAATAGTTTTAGAAGGAGATATTGAATTTAAAATGTAGTGAATTCTCAGGAAGGCCTCAATTTTTCCTTTTCCAACTACAGTTTTTGGCAGGCAGTCAGTAGAAGAGTCAACAGCAATAAGTGAAGATGGTTTATATTGCGTCATTTTGTTGGAAGCTGGGGGAAGAAAACCTAAGAAGCCCAAGTTCGATGCCAAAGTAGCTAATTTTGCCTTTAGCAGACTTCACAACAGGGTTGCTAGATAAACAGTGAGGTGGCAGAGCAGCAGCCTCACAAACTATGTGCTGAATTGTTTTCCGGAGGCAGTCCCTTAGGTAAACCACACAGCTCTCCCAGAGCTTCTTGTAATGTTTCTCTTCACTGGTGTAACCACCATAATCTGAAAACCTTGTTTTCAGGATTTTATTGGGCATTGGGGTAGAATCACTTCATGACAGTTCATCTTTCAAGTGGCTGGGGTTGTAATCACAGAAAATGACCCTGCCTTCAAACTTAGAAATCCAGATCTCATTTTTATTCATTTGGTTTCTTAAAATATGACAAATAGGGAGGATTTGACTGTGATAAAACCAGGACTTCGATATTTTCAAATGCTTTTTAAAATTGAAAAGTAAACATTCAGAAACATGAAAATGATTTGGGCTTATATTCTAAATATGGGTGAACACACTGAGGTATATAAACACACTAATTGTAATTGTAAATTACCATGTTGTGCAGAAAAACAGACATATGGCAGGTGTCTTCACTCGCTGAGCTACACTACAGCTCCTTAACATTAATGGGCATCTGATTAAAAAAAAAAAACAAAACTAATTTTCAGCAATGTCTTTCTAACTGATATGTCCCAATACTCTCATATTTAGAGAATTGTCTTTTTTTTTTTTTTTTTTTACGGAAACTACAAATCTGACTAAAAATGAAAAGGCCAGATTCATTATTCTAAAATATTGCTTTATAATAAAATTACCATTTTAGAGACAAAAAAGACAGGAAGAAAAATTATTTTTAGGAACTGTAGATTTCCTAGAGCCTTCTTTTAGAAATATTTCTTACATTTTGGGGGGGGCAGTATAACACATATAGCAAATTTTAAAAAATCGCCAACATAAATATTATAATCCTATACTTTTTTCTGAAAAAATAAAAAATGATATCATAAAGTTTAATAAACTGTATTGCCTCGCTCAATAATCTATTCTAAACTTTGTCGAAAACCATTGTTGTATAGTTTTCCTATAGATGGTGTTCCTCATTTAGGTGTTTCTAACTTTTTGTTGTTAAAAGAAATGCTGTGATGGCCACCCTTAACACTAAATTTCTGAAACACACTTATTTTCTTATAAAAAGCCTTAGAGTTGAAATAATGGGCAACAAAGAAGCACATTTAAAAAGCTTCCCCTATGAATTACCCAATAGTCATACATGAACATTACATTGGTTCACATTCTCATGAATAAAACAGTCAAATACTTGTTCCTGTTATTTTGTCCATCACCACCACTGCTACCACACTTTAAATTATTGTAGTTTCATAACATATGATAGGAAACACCACCCTCTTTATCTGCAAAATTTCCATATTTCCCTAAGTTTTATTCTTTCAGTTTACAATCACTTTGTCAAGAAACATTCCCACATTCTATTAGGATTTTATTGAAATGGCATTGTATTTTTCGCTTTAAAAACACTGTTCTAGGTAGATAATACAATTTTGCACTGTAAAAAGATTCATCATAAATAAATTCTGCCAAGGGATCCAATATGTACTGTTTAGTAAGCAGGACTATTTCGATGAAAGCCATAAACAAAAGTGGCTATTCGGAAAAATAAATCCCCATGATACAGTGCTAGTATAATAAAAAAAATGTAGCGTGTTTATTTCAAAAAATATAAAATTTAGGAAACAGATACTAATTCAAGAGCAAGATAGAGTTTTAGGATAAGAAAAGATATCTTAGCACCTTAAGTTTTCTTGGATCAGAAAACTGGGAAAAGGAGAAACTGTTCTTTATGGTAGGAACCTAATGAAAGTGTCAACAATTGATAAAAGTATAAGAACAAGGAAAGCATTTATTAATACAGTATTTGGTCTGAATTTGAAAGACTTATGTAAGAAGTGATTCAGGGCATTTATACTATACTGAGCTAGAGACACCCAGAAAATACAGATTCAGAGAACACTAGAAATGACTTATTTGGCAGGAACTGTGTTAAGGGAAAACTCTTGAAAGTAAGGTGGCCAAAGAGAAGGTGTTTATTAAATTCTAAAACTGCAGATCTACAAAGAGTCATGGTTCCCTTTGAAGGCTACTATTACCATCTTTAATTGTACAAATACACTATTCTACTTATACTCTAAAGGGGTTCAGTGGCTTCAGGTTAGGATACCTGCCTTATCTAAAGAAAACAAGATAAAGGAAATATTTAATGAAAAAACATTTTCAGAATGATGGTGAAGATCCTTTTGAGCAAGTGGTTGGAATTTATGTTTTCAATTGAGGTAAGGGGCTATCTGGCAAATATGGGGACTTGGGACTGTCTGGTATCTACCTCTATTAACTACTCCACTGAAATCATTCTCTCCAAAGGTACCAGGGACATTTTTGTTAATGAAATGATATCTTACTTGATTTCTTATGTTACTTGTTTTCTGTGCATTTCACACTGTTAACCACCAACACTACACTCAGTTTCTCCCAGCTCTAAGGGTGGTTCCTTCTCAGTTTTAAAGGATCTTATTATTTAAGGGATCTTATTATTTAAGGGATCTTATTTCTACCTATCAACTTCAATCTCTTTAAAGTTTGAAGTCCTTTAAATAAAGTTCTCCCTTTTTAGAGTCAAGAGTACCAGTGATGGAAAATCTCATTTTAAATTATGTGAAGGTTGATTAGTGACACATATGAAGCATGCAGTCGAACAAGTGCCGAGGCAGGCCTAAGCCCTGTTCCCTGAAACTGAGTGCTCATTACCATTTCCCCAAATCTGCAGGGGCTGCAGAATTTAAGGAGCAGCCTGGGTCAGAGCCTTCTTACAGCTTTTACGAGCTGACGTTCATGGCACAATCATAATCATTTGTCCTGGCATTAAACACTGTCTGATCCTCTGCAGAAACATCTCCCTTCCAAGGCTTTCCAGAAGGACTGTCTAGAAAAAGAAAGGAATGAGGTTGGTGTTGTGTGACTTTTAGTGGAATAGTCCAAGAGGAAGTGATTAGTCATCTATTAAATCTAAGGCCACATAATTGAAGTTTGGCTCCATTTCACTAACCTATGTGTATCATCAGTGCTCTATCTTCAGACACTAACAAGAAAAAATACCTATAGATAAATTCTTTGTATGACTGATTAAGAAAAAAAGAGAGAAAGAGAAAATGACAAGATTAGTAAAAAGGAGGAACACGGACTCTCAGATATAGTGATAGAATCGTAAAACAATAAATATTACATGCAGGCAATGGCAGAAGGGTAAAAATATGAAGCGCTGAATGGTCTTTGTTTAGTATAAGATTACCAAAATTGACCAATGTAGAAGTAGAAAACTGGAAAAGACTAATTTTATAGAAGAGATTGGAAAAGTGACTTAAGATGTACCATCATAAAAGCCACCGGCAAATGTTGGATTAACCATCACAAATACCCACTAAAAAAGCATATCTGAGCTCAAAAGAAAGTGGGAGAAATTTCCAGGGAATAAACCAAATGGAGCTAAAAACCAGAGAAGTAAGCTGGAGCTGGGGCTGAGCTATGGCTGTCTAGTTTGCCAATCTCAGTGTCAAAGGAGTTTAAAATGCAGTGACTGTGACAGGACAGGAAGATGAGCCCGTGGATCCGCATAGGTAGAGAGTCGAACTGAGACCCTCACGCAAAGCTGGGGTACTATAACCGAAAAGGTGAAATAGAAAAAACCCGCATCTTTCCAGAAGAGAAGAGCAAGAAAACTTATGTTTCAGCAAGGGCTCTGGGTAGGCTCTGTGTACTCCTCCTATTCCACCCTCAAACCTTCCGCTGGCGGCAACTATTATCTCAGACTTTGTGTTTGTGTTTACACAAAGTTCTGCATGTTATTGATAAAAATAGTATAGTGAAAACTTTCGGTGACTCTCATTCCAATCAATATCGTGGTTTATAAGAAAAAGAATCAAGCCCTATGTTTACTGATAGCTACAAGAAATCAGAGACAAAAATTAATTTTCAATTAATAAAAAGAGAAACAAAATATCCCAAACCATGCATGTACTTTAAAACCAATGCTAGGTGAAAACAAAAGGGAAAACACAAAGCACTAATAAACTTCAACTTTTCTCCCTAAGTTTACTTAAATAACTCCCACCCCATCCCCTACGTATTCTTAAATGAACTTCTTTAGACAGTGAGTGGAGAGCTTCATGCTAACAGCCCTGAAATAAACCTCAGGGACCAGTTTCCCCAGCTTGGTCTGCCCCAGAAAGGCAGGCCCCTCAGTGGGAAAGCCTGGGGAGGCCCAGAGTGGTGGTGGGGGCAGCGAGGAGGGAGGAATGAGTGAATAAATTCTCACCTTTACAATTCTGAGAGTAAAGCACATTTAGTTCTGGTTTAACAATGAGAATAACTTGACTCTCATATTCTTTTTCTCCAAACTTTCTCTCCTGAACTAGAATAAAGACCTTAAACACCTCTTACTAGATGGGGGTAGTAGCACTATGAGACTAAATTCAACTCAACACTATAGGTAACTAGGTTGTAGATATGGCCTTGAAGCAATGGTAGAAGGAACAAGAATCAGGAAATCAAATAACATCTTCACCGGCTGTATATTCGATTATTTGTTTGTTGTCTGCATCTTCACTGCAACTGCAGTCAGAATACACACTGGTGAAGAGCAAGGTCCTTGCCTGTCTGGTTCACTGCTAGATCCTTAGCACCTGGAACTATATCCAGCACGGAGTGGGAAGCCAATAAATATCTGCATAACGTTAAATTTGAATCTCTGCAGCATTAACGGCAAAAAGACTTCCATTCAAGATGATAGTCTATAAAAACTAGTTTGCAATACACAAAATTTCACTTAATAATTTTGCTGATACCAATTCTTTCCATGTATACCTACATGCTATTTTTTTGCAAATTTACAAAGCAATCAGAATGAACAGAATGAAAGGTGGATCACAAAAAGTAATAAAAGAGAGCAATTATATAAATCAAGGCCCACATATTGAAACCAGCCCATTTGCATAAGAGAACCACAGTGAAAGGATTCATTACTTGTCTAAAATTAATAGTTGAATAAAAATGTTTTTAGTAAACTGGAAAAAAGTGAGTTCAACTGAATTTGAGGAAAGCTTATTAGATTAACTGAGTTAAAACACAGTAGCTAAAAACATTTACTAATTCAAAAAGTAAGTCTATATTAATTTGAAGTGTTTTAAAATTAACTTGTTTGCTCTCAAGGTTTTCTCTGTACTAGGTCAGATCTCATCTGCCAATGTTCCTATCTCCTGCTTTATGCACATGTGCTGTGTTGTCACAAATAAAAGCCCATATTCTTAAGAGAAGGCTTGACATCTTCTTAAAAGTATATTTAATGGGCTATGGAAATGGAGTGATCAGGGAAAAAAAGCAGGAGCATATTTGGTTGGAACAGAAATAGAGTTCAGAGGAAGACAGGTGATGGGGATGCCCAAGACAACCAGCACTGGTTGGGCGGGGGCACTCGAAGGCTAATCCATCACCTTCAACAAATACAGAGACCTCTTAGTAAGTGATTAGATTACAAATGTAAGAAGCAGACCAGTCTTATCCACAGGGAATTACAAAGTACGGATAGAAACACATGGTCCCAGGCCCTGTATATTTATAAACTAAATGGGGAGAAAAGAACTATCAGGAGGGCAGGATAGTTATACTTACATACACAAAGAAAAGTTAACAGTTTTATTAGGGTCTTTGGAATTAAGAAAAGTTAATTTTTAAGGAGAAATGCACAAAGTATCAGGATTTGTATTATTAGGCTCTCCTTAAGTATTCATTATTCTAAAATGGCAAAACCAACTGCCAAGATCCACTACTGGTTAAGAAGCAGGAAATAGTGGAGGCAAAGTTAGTAATAAATGTTCTTGTGGGGCTTGGTTCAAAACTCATCTCTTTGGAAAGCTTTTCCCATATACCTAGGACCACAGTGATTTCCCTCCCCTCTGAGCTTAATGCCTTTCCACTAAGATATACTGGCTGCTTTAAACAGTTAGCTAGAGTTTCATGTCTTAGCTCTTTACCTAAGAGATACGGAAATCCTCAATGAACATCATAGATACAAATTATTTTATACTTATGTGACAAACAACAAACCGATGCACAAGCTATCCCCAATGCTCAGTATAGTAAGTACATAAAATACACAGCCCAACTTTCTGAATGTGACTAGCTCAATAGTGCAGACAGAAGTTCTAAGAATGGTGTAAAAGTCAGAGATGGCAAGGTGGACTAGATGGTGTTAATTTTATAGTTTTCTCTACTCTATAGGGGCCCTACTAACTCAGCACTGACCAGGCATCAAGGCTTAGGCACAGTCACCTGAAGGGCAGGTGTAGATCCTCAAGAACCATGCTAGTCAAGGAGCAAAGCAAAAGGCAAAGGCAGGAGACAAGATTCAGAAACCAATCATGGGAGGTCCCTCTCTGGGTCTAAGAAGCAAGTTAGGAATTTGTGGCAGCTGAGTACAGTAAGAGACAATGCCTCCCACCTCACCAGGAGAGAGAGAACACTGCACATTATAACAAGTTAGTTCACTAGAACTACATCAAAATACACTCAATTAATTAAATTGTCAATCCTTTGTGTGGAATTTTAAGTAGAAAACTATGACAAAGTGACGCATCAAAGATAAGTTATACAGTTAAGAAAAAGTGATACCTGAAGGTAAAGTACGTAAATAAGAACATTAAAGTTTTGAAAACACTGAAAAAGAGCTAATCAAATCAGCAGAACCACTTATTACTCCATGAGATAAATCCACAGATAGATAACAAGAGCTCTGTTCTGCTTAGGTGATAAGAGGACAAGAACAAGGGTGAAAGGTCAGCTATTAGTGATCACAGTAATACAAGATGCTGTTACTCATAAGTAGAGAAAAACTGGAATGTAGTAGCGTTACCAATGTAAAATTTCCTTGATTTTCTTAATTTCAGATTAGGATTATGAAGAACTTTTTTTTTGTTACTTCTTTTTGTTGCTGCTCTTTTTGTTATTTTAAAAACTGTGGCATACTTCGAAATAAAAATTCATGACACAAATATGACACAACCACCGAGAGACTATAAAAGGGTTTAGAGTATATAGAGAAAAAAAATCCTTCCACTTTATTTTGCAGGTCTGTGATATTCTTGAGCTATGAACTTCCTATGCCATAAAATAATATTAAGCATAAAAAACTCTACAGAAGCCTTAAAGAACTTTAAATACCTGTATATGGTAGGGAGAGCAGTTGAGCTGAGCAGGGCTGAGTTGAAAGGTACTAAGCTGATGAGTCAAGTATGTTCATAGTCACAGATAAGATAGTTTAAAGGTATTTGTCATGCCAAGCAGGATTTAAACAAACTTTTTAGCTGTTTGCACTTATTAAAGAAGAGAAGCTTTAAGAATGTTCTTGCACTGATTAGTTAGAGTGTAGTCATCATCTTGTATATTCAAATTTGTACTTTGCTTACACTGTAGAGCAGGAAACAACTTATTTAATGAAAAAAAAATTCCATTATATTGCACAGTAAAATATACTTAACAGAACTGATGGCTTATGACCAATGAAACCAGTAATTCGGGATACAGCATGGGCTCTGAGAAGTAAATGAGACATAGAAAAGAATTTTTGTTTATAGGAGATAACTCTTTTAGGCGCTGTGAGAATTATTTTTTTTGTTAAAGAGACTCCGATTAATTGATTTAGGTGCCATTAACATCATAAATTTGGGGCCTCTGTGAATTCACCTGGAATTTCTTTAAGAAACTATAAACTGAAGCAAGCCGGAGACGCCTATCTTTTTTTGGAAAAATGAACACATTTTAGGTAACATGAAATGTAGTAATGACCATGGAAGATTCAAGAGGCAGTACCAAGCTTAAAATTATAAGTTCCTATGTGATGACATTACATAATTAAAAATAAATTAATTTAAAAAATTATAAATTCTAATACGGTGTCTAAATATGCATATTAAAAACTCCTTTTAGCATTTCGAACCTGACAAAGCCCTTGGCTTCAAACAATAAGGTAATAAGTTAGCTTATAAAACTGATTCCTCTTTCAAAGTCACCTCATTATGATTCTGAGGGTCTTAAAAGAGATCCAACCAGGCCATCAGCCTCTCTTTTGAGCAAGACTTATGCCAAATCCACATTTATTTGTAAAAGGCCACTGTAGCTCCCAGTATCCTGCTCTTCATTCTATGTATGTACAGATAACATCAGGCGGATGAGGTTTCATCTTCTGAAAGCCTCAGAACTCTAGGAAGCAATTATATTAAACTAGCTGTGAATGGAAAATTGAAAGCAAGATTTCAGTTATCATTATATATTTAATGTAAATTTTACTCACTCGTTTTTGAATATTCAACTATACAGTCACATGGCTCAAAAAGTACAAAACGGCATATAATGAAAATGTACAGCATTTATTTTTATTTTGTTGCCTATCATGGTATTATTGGAAAGTGTTAACTTGCTCAACTTCCTGCTAAAATTTGACATTTTGCTTACACAGAATTTCTTGTAATAATTTAAACTTAAGAAGGTATTTGTCTTTTATGATTGACAGAAATGTAGATGAATCATAAGAAAGAACCCAATGAATTTAGCGAAGTTTCTCATAAGGCTATATTCCAGGACAGGTGTCATTTTGAAAGGAAGACAATGTATTAAAAAACTGATAGACATTCATGGAGAGTAGAAAAGAATAAGACATTAGCAGGAAGAAGAATTAAAGAAAAAGAGTCAGTGTGGAATTTAAGTAGATTTAGAAGAATGAAGAAATAAGGTGGCATACTGAAGAACAGAAAAATTGAAGAAGAGAAAATATACCTTCTGTAGAAGATACATTGGTGGGAGGCTCTCAGATTACCCTTCTGACAAGACATGACTAGAATTAGGACTTAGATAATCTAGAAAATACAAAGACAGAAGCAAGAGAGAAATGACAGAAAGTTTTCCTCAAATATTGAAAAGCAATAAACAATTTCTCTAAAACTGTATATAGTACTTGACTAGTTGGATACAATAACTATTGTGCATTTGCTTTGCATGGTAGTGTGAGACTATAAAAATGACCATACAAGCTGAAATCATGTGAAGTGATAATAATAACCAATGGGAAAAACCATGGTTGTTCCGTGACATTTAATTTTTTTTTTTGTCGAAACATTCAAAATCCTGTTACCATCAGCTAAAAATGAATATGGAAGTGAAAATAAAAGAGTAAAACTAATTGTATTTAGCACATTGCAATTTTGAAAATTTTATTTTTCAATTATAGTTAACATTCAATATTATTTTAGGAGCACAGCATAGACATTTACGTAATTTATGAAGTGATCCCCCTGAAAATCTAGTACTGACTTGGAACTATACACATTTACTACAATATATGACTATATTCCCTATGTGGTACTTTACATCCCTATGACTATTTTGTAACTGCCAATTTCTACTTCTTAATCCCTTTACCTTTTTCACCCAGCCCCTCAACCTCCCCTCTCATCTGGCAACCATTAGTTTTGTTCTCTGTATCTATGAGTCTCTTACAAATACTGCATATCTCACTTATATGTGAAATCTGGAGAGCAAAATAAATGAATAAAAAATATAGTACACTGCAATTTAAAACATTAGAAAAACAGAATTAAGATGCTCTATTTCTTTTTAAAAAGTTATGAGTAGTTTAAACAGTGCTTGCCTTCTTCTTCTTGTCATATAACTTATAATATGGCTCAAGCAAATCATTTCTACTCCTTGGCAAATTGTCATATTCCTAAGTTTGGGTCAGCTGCCAATATTTTATCCTTTGCACTTTCAATGCGGTGAAATATCTCAGAGTTCATCTCATGTTTTTTTGCTAGTGTCATTTCCTCTGAGACATCTTCATCTTTTTCGTCACATATTCCAATTTCACCTACAACATTTCATTTCTTTGCTGCATTTTCATTTTTGTTGGCCAAGTTTCTCTTTTGATCATCCATTTTTATAAAATAGAAGATAGTGCTATCCATGTATGAAATGAGTATTAGTGATGAGTCAGTGACAGATTTTGAAAGAAGTGGTATGATTGGCCACTGTTCATAACATGTATGTTATTCACGTAGGGATTTGTACATAATGCAATTACTTAGTTAATTTACTGTGGTAACTGAGATTTGAACCTTGTTTTTGGAGAACTGGTATTATTTAGCTAAACTATGGTATCTGAAATTTGTGTATATTAGAACCATACGAGGCCAGGATGACCTATATTTTTTGAGACCTAATGATATCCTAGATTCTATTTTAACTGTCCTATATGGATTATTTCACTTAATTTTGATCATAACCCACTGAGATGGTATTAATATTATCTGCATTTTATAGACACTGTAATTCTGGATCTTCATTTGGTCATATTATAGAATTAATTCTCCACAATTTGGGAGAATATAAATTTCCCACAGTCATGATAAATTCAAAACTCTTCTTCATACATGCTGACTTACTACCATTAAAGAATTTGAAATGAAAAGTAACATATTCATTTGGAACATATATGTACAGTAGAAAGTCAGGGTCTTACAAGAGAATGGAAGGAAGGTGAATACTGTCAGAGATGTGCTGTCTTACACAGCAGTGGGGTACCACTTAATAAAAGAGGGTGTCAGTGAACCGAGGATTATTCTTTGGTCCTGAAGGAGTTTTTAAGTCCTAATCCTATCTACCCACCCTACCTATTTCAATAATCATCCTCTGATTAGAAACAAAGAATCTTTGTAATAATCAGAAGACCTTTTTCTAGGAGTCCATGAGCTCCTTGAGAGGCAAGAGTCATGTCTAACAGTTTTTACATTCTTACAGTTTAGACTAGTGTCTAGTACATATTAAGTGCTCAATAATCTTTGTGGAACTAAGGAATAAATATTTACAATTAGTTTCTTACCTCAAAAGAACTAAAGATAACTCAAATTTGGGGTAAGACATGGAATTAAGCTCTAATTTGAGGGGAAACAAACAAACAAACAAACTAAATAGATTAGTAAAAGTAATTAAATTTGGACTTTCTAAAATTAAGCTTTGCTTCCTTATGTTCATTTTATATGCTTGGTACTGTTTCTGAGAAAGGCAAAACCAAATAACTCTGAGGGATTATTCCTTCATAAGAGAAGTGCTGCAAAAATCCAAACTACAAAGGTTATGGAAGATTACACCTTTTACTATAGAATTCAAGTTGCATATCATCCCATTCCACAAATAGCTTTCACACATTTTGATTATATTTAATCACTTGTATTTGTGGCCTTAAATTAACAATGTCTTTTTAAAAATTTAATCACGTTCCTTTAGGGGAACTAAGAAGGAAAGGTGTGGTTACTTTGCTACATAAATTTAAAATGGTAAGAAGACACTAAATTTCTTTAAAGGCAATTTATGAAAAGGAAATTAAATATCTGAAATAATTCACACTGCTTTTAAAAAACATCTGAAACATTATTAGCCAAAATAAAAGAATCTCTAAGCCAATACTGATTCTAGAAGGTTATTAGAAAATTTTAATTTAGTTTCTTAATGAAAGTCTCATTTACGGAGATCACTGCCACACAAAGCTTAAAATGATGTTTATGTTTCTCTGACCAAATTTTCAACGGGTTACTGCTACAGTATTTTGGAAATTATGAAATTCTGTAATACATCTGAATTCTGTCAAGGATTGTGCCATGAGATTATTCAAAATATCTCTAATTAGGTGGTATATATTTCTTTATTTATTGGTATAACATATTGAATACTTGAGGTAAGATATGTATGATTGAAAGGGATATGAACAAACAATATGGACAGACATACTAGTAACAATTCTCAAAAGAATATTTGGACAGCATATATCAGTTAATCAATTTTAATAACTAAAACTGAAGTCACTGATCAAATTATCTCTCAAAATTTATCATTAAATAGAACTATTTTTCTTTAAAGTAAGATTATATTTTCAGAAATATGATGAAACAAAAAAAATTTTAAAAATATTCCCCTGCTTTTAAAGTCACCTTAGAAACATCTTGGAATTTTAGAAATAGATGTTCTAAGGTGCCTAACGTTCATTTTGATTTTTCACTTTAGTACCAAAGTATTGATTTTAGAGGTTTTGAATCACTTCTAGAAAGTAATGCAATTTCTCTGAGGAGGTATGTTTTGGGGTATTTTTGCCAGAAGACAGATTTCTCTCTAGTGACTTGATGTCCGTCAGTGACGAGACAGACAGGGACAGGGTAGACAGGCGCGGAGAGGGGATGTGTGGGTACAGAGCAGAGACCTGTGGCTCGAGGGAGGCACATATCACGTAGTCAAAGAGAAGTAGAGGTCAGTGGACCCAGGCAAATCACACAGGTCAGGCAGGTGTAGGCAAAGTCTGTGAGCTGGGGGAGATGTGATTCCATAGACTGCAGGATAAATAGTCTCTAGGTGGGGAGACTGACTGAAGACAGGGAGACACAGTAGACAAAAACTGTAAGAAAAGGGTCATATATAGAGACTCAATCAGATGAAAGAGAGAGTGAGAGGGCGATACACAGACCGGAGAGAGCCATTGGGAGCAGAGATTCAGAGCTGGCAGAGGGAAGAAGAAATAGAGGACAAGTGAAGTACAGACAGCCATGGGAAGAGAAGTCAATACTTATGGTAAAACGGAGGAAAGCTTCAGTGGTCCTCAACTTTTCCAACAAGTAGGGCACAGAATCAAGAGCCACGAGATTCTGCTCTGGGACAGGAAAAGTAATAGCTCTTCCAAATTAACTCATAAATTATAATTTCCAAGTACAAATACAAATTCATATTATTCAGTTATTTATTCAAAAGCATTCCAAAAATAATTAGTCTTACAATTTTTTATCTTTAAAGGGAAGAGTTAGCTCAGTAAAAGGAGATTGCCACCTTTACTGCCAAATTCTTCGAAGGATTTTCACAAATTGGTTCAGAAAGCTGTAAAAAACATGGTGGCTATTTTTAATTTTTTTTTTAAGTGAAATTTCTGGAGTGAGACTACTTATATTCACTGTGATTACTGGAAAACTGAGTCAAAATCACAGAATAACACTGGACCTGATTAAGTATATATAACCAGGGCAAATATCGGTGACCTATGTAAATATATATTTAGATACATTATTTTAAATGATTCCTTAATTGGTTATTTCCCCAGGGTTCCTGATTCTAGCTAATTATAATGAATGATTCACTGAAAACACAAGAATTTCTGGTGGTCAACTTTTAGAATACTTATCCCTTAAATTAACTAATAATTATAAGGTAGCATAGAACAATGAATAGGGAAGCTAGCTGATGAATAATAGCTACAAGGCCAATTTTACAGTAATGAACACAAACTGCCTGAGAAGTACTATTTAGTTACTGAAAACATCACTTAAAGGATTAGAATATATACCTTTGAATGAAAAGAGGAATGCAACGATTCTTGAGCAGTTCATGTAGTCAAAAAGTGGTATACTCTCATATATGCTAATAAGTCTTGAATTTTAAGGTCTGTTTACAAGGCAAAGTATAAATTTTCAATTACCTGATTAATTTGAGCTGTGTCTAAAAACATATTATACAACTCAACTAACCTGTCTACACATTCTGAATGACACCACATTCTAGAAGTAATTACTGTTGATTTTTCATTGCTATCTTTAGAAGGAAGTGATTATTCACTAACAAAGACGAGATATAACTCCTCAGTGTCATTTCCTCAAGACATATTTTCAGCAATAAAGTGAAGTGACTATTTAGCAAATATTCAGTGAGTTCAGTCAGTATAAACAGTCAATCTGGATTACTTAAGTGAAGAAAAATTAGGATTACATTAGCAGGTTTTCTATAATTCAAGTTTACCTAAAATTGCTAATTTTCCACTTTCTGTTCTAGTAGGGAAATGGGCTTGACAATTAAGTACAAAAATGTTATTAATGACCCCTTTCTTCTACATCTAGAAGCAAGGCAAGAGAATGCTGGGAGGGGATAAGGGCACAGATCTTATGTATAGAGGAAAACACATTTAGTAATAAAGGAAAAAATACAGAATTCAATGAGTATGTATTTTAATAGGTAATTTTACTGCTATGACCATGAAACTTCTAGTCACAAGATAAAAGCATATTATAACAAGTAAAAAAAACCTATAATTTTGAAAGCTGAAAGAAAAGACTTCACTAACTCGAATGTATAGTCTGGATATCCAATAACTTGTGGGGTTTAGTACACATGTTGAAACCTTCAAATAATAGTAACATTGTAAATTATAGATAACAGGATTATTGATCAGAGAATTTCAGGTGTTTCAAAGGTACTTCAGCAACCTTTGGTTATTTCCATTTGAATTTCCTGTTATCTACATGCCATCACTTCAATTAAGTAGGTCATAAAATAATTTTGCCATCTTTTGTCCTTAATTGATATTCCCCTCCAGCTCCCCTTTACCTCTGGTAATAACATTTTCATTATCCTAGTTACTTTCCATTGGAACTTAACGTTGTTTCTTCCTTTGCCCTTAGCCTCTGAGTACAAACTATCATCTAGTGTAGTCTTCCTGAGTCATATTGGTTACGGCTCTCCTATCATCTCTGTTCCCATTGTCACCACTCCAGTTCATGCCATCAACTTCATATACTTGCTTTATTATCACAGCCTGCTGAATCCCTGTCTCTAGCTTCTTGCTCCTCTCTTTTACCCACTTAATAAATTAATCTTCTTTAAAATCCCATTTTGATCCTTTGTTAACATTTTTTAAGGACCTTTTGAAGGAAATCACTGATTTTGGGGGAGGGAAGGAATCACTGATTTTGACTGAAAATCCATTCAGTTTTTATAAGGAGGTATGGACAATGCTGGGGACGCCAGCTATAACTCTTTTCTCATCTTATGCAAACTAATTTTGATGCCAGCTTCAAAAGGAGGAACCTACCCACTAAGTAGAGGGCCAGGAAAACATTCTTTTTTGGCGAGGGGTAGGTGAGGTGAAGGAAGATAATCATGATAGGCTATTGCCAACTGCTACGTCTAGCATAGGAACATAATATGTGCTCAATATTTGAGAAATATGCTGGGGATTGTATATAAAATCTCCTGACTTAAGCTAAATCTGTTGGAATAAAAACTCACAGGGAATAGAAAGTTATAGAGAGTAGTAAGTTCTGTCCTAAGAAAAATTTGGTCAGAGAAAAGATGAATAGATCTAATGTAAGATCAAATGAGTGTGATAAAGAAACTTAATATCTTATTTCTAATAAATTATACAGCAAAGTCTAGTGAGGTAGTGGGGAGCAAGTATTGAAGCAAATTGTCTTCAATGAGCTTTTTAGTGCCTTTTTAGTAAAAGTTGCTCTTAAACTATAAAGTATCTGAGCAAAAATGAGCCTTCTAAGGCTGTAGCCTCAAAAGAAGTTAAGGTTGCTTCTTCTTAGGCTTGAGAGACCACCAGAGTTGAAGTTTAAGCTTGTTGTATTAATTATCTACTGCTGTGGAACAAATCACCCCAAGACTTGGCAGCTTAAAGCAATACTCATTTATCACTCACAGTTTCTGTGGGTCAGAAATCTGAACATGGCTTGGCTGGGTCATTGGTGCAAGGTCTCTCACAAGGCTACAGTCAAGGTGATGGCTGGGGTTGCAGTCATCTCAAGACTCAAATGGAACGTGATCTTCCAAGGTTACTCATGTGGCTTTTAGCAGGCCTCAGGCCTTCATTGGCTCTTCAAAGAACCCATTCCTTGCCACGTGAGCCTTTCTACAAAGCAGCTCACAACAAGGCAGCTGGCTTCCATCAGAAAGAACAAGTGAGAGGAAAAGAAAGAGCCTAAAGTCTGCCAACATTCACTGGTCTTACCATGCTCCCCATTATCCTTAAGCAGCAGGCTTGACAGAACAGTGGAATAACTTTGATGACCTAGTTACAGTGCTGCATGACACCTTATTGAACTGAGACACTGTCTTCCAGGGTGTGGCATTTGCTCTAAATCAGTATTTAATATACTGTCCTATTTCTCTTAGATCTGAGAACAAAAGGACAGAAATGGGACTGGCCACCTTGCCACTTTATGCTCCTTTTATTACTGAATTAACAAGATGGAGAGTGTTTCTTGTTATTGGCTGTGGTGACTGATCCTGATTACTGAGGGAAAACTGAGGAAAAGTGGAGTATGTCTACTACACAGGAAATCCTCTAGGACACCCTTTGACTAATGCCAAGAGAAAACTATAACAATCTAACTCACACAGGCTTGCTAATGGCCTGGACCCTTCAGAAATGAAGGTATGGAGTCATCCCACCAGGCAAGGAAGCGTGATCGATTTAGGTGTTTGCTGAGAGCAAAGGGACTACAGAGTGAAGGTAGCTATAAATACCAGCTACAACTACATGACCAGTTGCATATATGAGGAATGTAATACTTATGAGAATTTCTTCCTTATTTCAATATGAATATATACATTAAATACTTTTGTTTTCTTCATCTCTCTTATTCCTTTATCATCTCATGTAAAATGTGTCACTAGCAATTAGCTTTATCTCTCAGAATTTAAATTATAAGATACCAAAGGTAAGAAGAATGGACATTAGCCGAAGATAATAAGGGGACTTTGTATCTACTCTTTTGGGGAAAAGAGTTAGCATGCTTTTGGTTGTACGGGGGGATAGTTATATCATGTTAGGTGGAAACACAACTTTATGTCTTTATTTAGAGATTAAGCTTGGTGTAAAGAGATGAATATGAGTGCCAAGTTGACAATGAGGTGGACTGTGAAGAATCTGCAATGTGTCAGTTTGGCTAGTTTGAACTACATTTCCCAGAATTTCTTTTTAAACTGCAAATTTCTGGTTAGGATGGTACCCAAGAGAGATTTCTGTGGGAAATCTGGAGAGTGAAAGAGAAGCTGTGGCCATTTTTAGCTTACACATATTGTTGTTTACATGATGGCTCACATTGTGGCATGAGGCAGTGGCCAGGGTTGTATCTACTCTACCTTCCCCTGGATTCTCCTTCAGCATCTCTGACTTCTGGGCTGGGTGTGTGTGCGGTTAGCTCCATGACAAAGGGCTTTTATAGGATGCCCACACCACCAAGGATAGAAACCACAAGAACTGACATGGGTTTATTAATTCCATCCTCATGGGCTCCAGCTCATGGGTTCTAGCTCATTCTTGCTCTCTGCCACTTGATATCCATCTTCCTTTAACAACTGTCTGCTCTGTAAACTAAAGTTCCAGCATCGAATGCAAAGTCAACATTCTTGTGAAGACTGCTTAACCTGCTCTGGTCAAATTTCTGAAATAAATACTTTATATATATATAAATGTGTACACACACACACACACACATACATACACACACAGACATACATACATACACATATACTCAATCTTCATTATTTGTGGGTTCTGTATTTGTGAATTATTAAAATGTTTTTGTAACCCCCAAAATCAAAACTCATGGTGCTTTTGCAGTCATTTGCAGATGTGCACATATACAGTGATGAGCCATGCTTCACCTTCTTGTTTCACTTCTCATACCATAAACCACTATTTTTGCTAGGTCTTTCAAATTTTTGTGCTTTTTTTTGGGTGACTGCACAGTTTGAAATGATCCCTAAGTATAGTGCTATCTAGTGTTCCTAAGCACAAGAAGACTGATGTGTCTTACGGAGAAAATAAGTTCGTTAGATAAGCTTCATTCAGGCATGAGTTACAGTGCTGTTGGCTGAGTTCACTGTTAGTAAATCAACTATATATATATTAATATTTCTTTAAAGAGAAACATTCAGAAAACATGGTTACAGACTGATCGATTGACGAAAAAGTTGCGGCCAGAGGCTTGCAGGAACCTAACTCTATTTCCTCTAGGAGTAAAGATTCAGTATTCACTAAGTCTTTGTTTGCAGTGACTTTACATAACACAACTACTGCTAAGAAAGAAAATCAATTGTATAGTACACACATATACACAAATACACGTATACATAGGTATATATATTATAACATATGTATTTCCTAGTGGTTTATGCCTGCAATTGAACCTTTCTGACAGACCTGAAAATTTTAGCTATCATGATAGTGAAGCTCAGTTCAAGTTTAAGTATTAATGATAAATGAAATTTGGTTATAATAGTTCTGTACCTAGTATCTAAACTGTTCTCCAAATTATTTCCTTCAAATGCATAAACACATCTGCAACTCTATGTAGTAATTTGCTATCTTCTCTTAGTATTATATGGAGTAGTTTATGTTCACAACCTCTGCCCATTTTCTGGCATATATGGCCAAAGAAAGCCCACTTCGGTTCTGTAGCTACAACCAGATATCATTGCTCAAGTTGTGTTTACCATCAAAACTGGGTGGGAATTATGAAAGCCAAAACTAGAAAGCAATGAAAAATGTTACCCTCTCCTCTTACCTAGGGAATAGAGACAAAAGTACAACACCTGTGGGATGGAAATCAGCACCATCCTTACACTGTCTGGTGCCCATGTGAGATGTTTACCACTCCACTCCTCTGCTGTGAATAGGCAGGCCAGTGGACGCCTTCTGATCCATCCAGGCCCTGACCCCTTACACTGCTCTGTTTCGTTTGCCTAGGATACCATCCTGTATGTCTTCCTACACTCCAAACCTTAACATACAAAGTCCAGCCAAAAGCTTTTGCAAGAAAAACTTTTCTATAGACTCTAGGCCACAGTAATCTCTTTTTTCTGAACTCACAGATTTTACTGCCTGTTGTAACACTGAGTTGGTATTCAGTCAGAGACAAATATTCTGAGATCCTATATGGCTATCCAGTCCTTATCTTATAATGAATTTTTTTCTTTTAATGTACTTCTTGTCTCCCTAAGCTTCAATAGCAAATGTGTACATTACTCTCAAATTGTTTCACTTACTCGTCTTTTTTGGTAAGCATTTGCAGCTACTTAACAAACTTCTGGTAGTAGATCAGATCTATGTCGTACGTTACCGATAATTCATTCAAAGATTCAAAGCAGAACATCACGATTAATTTGCAAAATAGAGTGACATATTTCATAAGCATATTTTTCACCTTAAAAAAAAAAAACAACTCGTACATCTCTCAACCAACACATACCTGCTGAGACTCGGGGACAGTCAGGCAGCATGGACTCCACTGATGTGTCTAACGGTTCCGAGCTAGAGACCCAATTACAACAGTTCTGCAATATAACAGAGAGAATTTTCTATTGAAACATAATTTAAGCCAAGACCAACATTTTAGGTTGTAGAGAATAATTTATCCTATATCATATACCATTAGAAGTATATTCAATTTATTTTCCATATACTGTAGACCATTTTCTTATGTAAACAGTTAACAATTACTCATGACTGACATGGCTATGGAAGGAAAAAAGTTTATCTTCTACAATTCAGCAAATCACCTGAGCTAATATTAAGAAGATGTGACTTTCTGTGAACAGGATGCAATATATTTCTAAGAGAAGGCTAGGATTATAATTAAAGGAAATCGAAAAAGGTGTCAGTTTTTAACTTTTAGATGAAAATAGGTATTATTTTGAGCACGTAAAGTAACAGCTATATTTTAAAACTATGTTATTTGTCTTTGTAATACTAGAAGGAATATATTTTGCACTTACTCCTCAAAACCTGGCCTATATAGTTATATTATCTTTTAATTTTTATTTCAGCCTGGTTCAATGAAGGCTGTATTAAATAGTTCAAAAGAAACACAATCTGATGAATTGTAGCTGTGTGTCTGAGGACACAAAGCCTTCAATATTAAATAAAGATCAACCTCTAAGATAATGATGATTTACAACTCAGACTATGAAATAAAGATAATCTATATCCCTTCCATACATTTTAAGTCTGTATTTGAAGTCTGGCTTAAAAAATGTAATTAACCTCATATATGAATTTTAAAATTTTCCAAGACACACAAAGACACACACACACACACACACACACACAGATACACACACACTGAATTTCCAGACAGATTTTATTTAAAAAGAAATCATCCTATCAATCATGTTGGAAAAAAATCGCTGATTGCTATTCTGGTAAACAACCATGTATTGTGTATTTTTAGATGCTTGCTGCCCTGGTTGTGCACCATGGAATCCGTCCTCACTGTGGAAAGATCCTTGACTGGTAGATCAAGTGTCTTATTGTGTTTCCTTAATTCATTCTGTCTGGAAGAAGATGTCAGCTGTGTTGCAGTGAGGAGAGAATTTCAAAGGCCCCAGTCCCCACCAATAAAGGCCGAGGAATGGCTTTTGAATAGATTTGTCAAGGCAACCCTACTGTTCTGGGACCACGGAGAGCAGGAATAACATAAAGGAAGGGTTGCTGTATGAGATTAGAAAGTGAAGTTCACAAAGCATGGCAGATTTTTGTAAGAAACAGTAGATCAATGAAACTATTGAACTGTGTGGAAAAAACCATGAAAACAAACACAACATCGAGTAATGTTCTTAAATGCTTTCTCTCCTTTTACATTTTAAATGGATAAAATATTAGTATTTTCATGTATTATAAAAGCTTGATGGTTTAAAGTGGATACGTATTTCTTAACTTGCATTCCTAATCTTAATTAGCAGCTGAATGAAAAAATTATACAATGTAAGAGAGCAAAAATCATAAAAGAAATAGGATTTTAGAAGATATTTCATACATTTGCAATAAGTAAAATTAATATTACTACTGATAGAATACCACATCAGAGAGTTCTTGATAATGCAGAAGATTAGCACACAATTAGCCAGCTTTTATATACAATGTGACACTTGCTTGTAAGAAATAAGTATTCTCCAAAGCAGTGTCAAGATATGTAAATGGATGATTTGTTTCATCATTCATCACAGCCCCTAATAAATTCAAAAATCATGACTTCTATAGGTACTAAAAATAGGCTCCCAATGATACAGGGAGATAGCTTCAATGAAGAATGACTTTCTCTTTTTCTCTCTCTTTCTTAAACAATTCAGTCTTTTCAATGACAGCAATTAGCACTACCGACAGACAGGCAGCGATTAGGTATATATTTTAATTATTATTCATCCTAGTAGTACCTCCAGATCTGATGAAAGTCAGCTATTACCCCAGTGATATGTCAGTCTTAATACTGCTCACCTACACTTCACATATGTAAAAATATGTCTTATAGGATGTTTCTAGTATTAATAAGAGAGATGGTACATTACAATTTGCTGATGATTAATCGTTTCTAACTCGTTATCATTGACTTGAGAAAGCTGAACAAAATGGATTTTATCCAGGTCACCTTTAAATATTTTAAGCAAAATATAAGTCAACGTTTTATGATTCTGAAATTTCAGTTTTTATCTAGTCACATGTTTAGGCTTTGATCTCTAATAAAAATAGGACAGAAAATAAACACCCTATAGTTAAAGTGGATATGTCCAAAAGTTCTCTGGAATGACAAAGTACCTGTGTAGGATTGTAAAGGTTTGATAATATAATGAGTGTATACATGAGCATGTGTGTATATGTGACATTTTTACTCCCCTAGGGAAAAATATATAGAAAAAAGGGTAAAACAAGCTAAAAATGTGTTTGCCACGTCATAGAGTATAATGAAATAAAATAATGTAAACATATTGGGAAATATAAGTAAAGAAAGAAATATGAAAAAGATATATAGTCATCGTATATTAAGTAGAATTATCTGAAATTCCATCTTATCAAATGTAACTCCCTATTCTAAGATGTGTTTCTATAGTTTAGAAACTATTCTCTTTCACTGTTCTAATGCTTATTCTATTCCTCTTCTCATTGCTCCAATTTGCTGCTCTCCCCAGGTTTTTGGTTGAGATGAACACTAGACAAGTGTCTTGGATGGTGATAAAGACGGCCTACTAATAAAGCTCTATCTAAACTCAAAATGTGCTGGAGTGTGTTCCCAGTTCCTGGAGATCCTATTCTCAGGTTCCCGGGCAGATATCAAGGCACACTGGACTAGAGGTACAAATAGTGCCATGCCTGGGCCTTACCCCAACCAACAAGCAGAAAGCTAAAGAAGCCCTTGTTTGGGATAGATTATGTAACTAGAGTTTCTCCAGATCTAAGAGGGAAAAACACAAAATAGAAAACCATAGGCACTATAGTGAGTGTTTCTTGGAATTAAGTGTTTTCAATTTAAAGGTCTTTTACTTTGAAATTATGACCTTACAAGTTTTCGTGGTTGTACATTATCTTCTTTGTGAAACCCAAAAGCTTGAAAACTATTAATATGGATTTGAAGTAACTGTAGGCCGTAGTGCTGAGTGACTCTCTTTGACATTTTAACCAAGGGTTGACAATATTTCAGTGTAGACATGAAATGAATAAAATTTTTTAAAAAAGTTTAGAACTTAGTGTATTAAGTATTCCTATGCAAGGTACTCCAAAGGATTTGGAGATGTTTGTTGCCTTGGTTGAGTTTAGGTTTTAGGTTTTTTATTCATTTTTATTTCATTTGTCTAAGTTGTAAATCAGCAATGCTTTAGACATTGATCTTTAATATGGCAGGCATTATATCCTCAGGCAAGAACAATTATGATTCACCAGGTTGAGTTTGTAGGACTGACACAGAGCATAATGGTGATAGGTAATGGTTCCTGACTGTTAAGTAAAACCATACATCTGGCTTGGCTGGAAACTCTCAGAAGCTAGGAGTATGTCAGGAAATGACATTTGCCCTGTCAGCCTTTTCTTTTTTTAATATAAAAACTATACATTTAAGGTATACAAAATGAAGATGCAATAGACATATACATAATGAAATAGTTACTACAGTCAAGATAATTAATATGTCTTCTCACAGAGATACCATTTCTTCATTATGGTGAGAAAAACTGGGCTCTATTCTTAGTAATTTCTAGGGTTTAATTCAGTATTACTAAATATAGTCATCATGCTGGACCATCAGTTCTCTGGACTTACACATCCTACGTGACTGCAACTTTGTGTTCTTTGACCAATACCTCCCCATTTCCCTCACCTCCCCACTGGTAGCTACCACCCTACACTCTGCTTCTATGTGTTAGACCTTTTTAATTCCACATATAAGTGAGATCATAGAGTATTTTCTTTTCTGTGTCTGGTTTATTTCATGTGGCAAAATGCACTCCAGGTTCATCGTCGCCCACTCAGACTTTACAGTTCTGGAGCCTGAGATGAGAAATGCCTCTTGGGAGCTGCCTTTGGTTACTTTTCACCTCTCCTGGCTTAGTGTGTATGCTTGGCCTTTTGGCTGGGAGTAGATTTCACTTGGAGTAATTGCCTAAAGTAGCCCTCTCTGACCTTTCTTGTTTAAAAGAAATTATTATTTTACATTTATACAAGTAATATAAGAATACAATACTTTACATTCTTTCTGTATGCTAATAGTCTAAAAAAATCAGCTTTTTATAGTAAATGAATACTTATTACCAATAACTTTATCATGTTAATTTAAGCCACATAAACTCTCTAAAAGATATATTTAGGTAAGTTCTTAAAAGGAATATCTGGCTAGTGTCCCTTTCCGTTCTTGTTTTAGGAAAGAGCTCTGAGCAGGGATTATTTCAAAGCTCCATCAACTATGATATAATAATTTTTATCTCTGGGATAATATAGTGTTTTCTACAATAATATAGTTCATTTCTTTATATAGTACCATTTGCTTTTCAAGGGGTTTTCTTCTTGGTTACCACCTTTGATTCTCACAATAGTTCATGAAGTAGATGAAACAGGAATTACTATCTATAAATCACAATTATGCAACAGGTCCAGAAAAAGATGGAGTGGCTTTCCCAAGAACATAAATCTTAGCAGGGTACCTGGTACAGGCTAGGTCTTTAATTACTGATTTACCTAATGAGTGATGAAGCCAGAATCATTATCAAAAACCAGTTCTCCTAACTCCTTTTTTGAATTACTTCATTTTGTAAGATATTTTGAATATAAAAATCATTCATAAAACAAAAGGAAAATACAGTTCATGTATTTTATATTATTTAGGGGTGAGATGGTAACGACAAAATAGTTATGATTTACTAAACTTCAAAGGGCCAACAGCTGTGCTATTTCTTTACATATGTTATTTCCCAACCATGTTTGCAAGGTAGGTATTGCATTTTATAGATAAGAACATTGACTCTCAAAGAGATTAAATAACTTGCCCATGACTATACAGCTAGGTAGGTGACTGAGCTGGGGTTTGAATTTTGGTATATCATAATATAAAACTCTTCATGCTGCTTCATGCCTAAGGCATAATAGAGGGAGTTGAAAGAACTATTCAAGAGGTAGGTCATTATAATTTTTTATAAAATTAAAAATTTTTTATAAAAGCTATGCTAGCAAAGAAATAAATGAAAGCTTTGATTACAGTAAGATGCATTCAAGTACCGCCTATTTCAGTCAGATGAAAAAATGCACAGAATATACTCTGATTTTTGAAGGGAACAACTAATCCAGTCTCAGTTAGAAATATTTTTAATAGTAAACCTAAATAATTTTTTAAATATTTGTTATCTGGAATGAGACGCACAAAATTCCCAATTAAAAAACTATGAATAGGGATGTTTCTACTTTGGGACAAGTACTAAATTCTATATTGGTTATTGTGTGAGGAAAAAAAGGTACTAACACCTCATTTATTAACCTTACTACTTATATAATGCTGGGAACTGTCTTGTATCCATTTGGACAGATAAAGCATAAAAAAGTATAGGCATGAAAAATACAAAATTTCTCTTGGAAAAGTTTAGGTCCTTTGAAAAGGAAATTAAGGATGTAGGTATATTTTAAAGAAGAAATATGAAAAGTAATGTGGTCAGAAAACACCTGGGTGTTAGAATAGGTTAAAAATCCACCTCCATATGTTTACAGCATTATGAGGAATGAAACAAAACTATTTTGGACTTTTGCATGATAAAAGTACTTTTTCCAATGGAGAATAACAACAGCAAAAACAGTTGGGGGTATTGTGATAACACCACTACGGTATTATACAGCCTAGTCCTTCAAATGTTAGCTCTCTGGTCCTTACATCGCACCGCGAGGGCTGGTAGAAGTTACCCATCACACCTATGGTGAGAGGTCAGCCTGGATATTCTATTAATAAAAAATGGGAGAAAATCAGGAAGGTCAACCAGCTCAGTCATATAAGTAAGTATATGATTTGACTAAACAATTGTTATAGCATGACATAGCTGATGTCAATTGCTTATAATATCAGAAGGGTAAATATAAATAAAAATTTCAGTTGTATATCTGTAACAGGGATAAAAGAAAGAATGGGTTGAAAGTTGTTTTTGTTTTTTTATTTTTTTTTTAAATGGGAGCATGTTCAATGAGTCCTTGTTAGTTTTCTGGTTCACTAGCTCTTAAAAAGTGTCAAAAGAAGCTTTCTTAGCCTGAGGGTAGACCATAACCAGCACCCAGGTTTGTCCTAGCTCAAGGGTCTGGCAATAACACTATTTCAGCTTTTTATTTCTCCCCCTACTGGCAGTAGTGAGCCAATCCACTTGAGAATAGCACACACAGACCGCCTTTTAAGAAAGGATGAGACCCTGTGCACAGTAAGCTTCTTTCTTGTAATTAAGCAGGACCAATGCTGGCAGAAAAATTAAATATCAGAGAATAATAATCTCCTAACTGATCATGACCTTCTTCAGCCATAGTTCCTACTGTATACTGTATGCATACATAATATTCTATAGAAAGCCAAAAAAAAAAAAAAAAGAAAAAAAAAAAGGAAAGAGGGCTTTCAAAGAAGTATTTGTTCTTCAGAAGGATTTTCTATTATTTCAAATATGTCTAGTTTTCTTCTATTCCCTCTAAATGTTCTGCCTGTAGAAAGGAAGTTTGAGGGTGGGAGGTGATATAAGTTGGTGGGGGCTCAAGATATAAAGGCTCATGTTCATTCATCTCAGCATTGAAAAAATCCAGTCTCACCTCTCTCATCCATTCTCGAATCGTTTTGCCAGCTTCTTGATGCCACACATTGTGAACAGAGTCTGTCAACGCCACAGCAGTTACCTTACTTTTTACATCTGCTTCTCGTTGAATCATCTGTTTTAAAAAAAGAAAATAAAATATTGGCTATAATATTTTCCTACTGGGTGCAGCCTGCTTAGTCATAGATAATAATATATTAAAAATGAAAAAGCAAAATACATCTCTTGTTCAAAGTTACTCTTTTCTACATTGAATACATGCCCTATTTTTATCCAGAATGTGAGGAGACCTAATATTTTCTTTTTAAAAGATAATACCACTTAAAGCTTAGAACTATGCAGCTCTATTATTTTCCACGTGGTTTGACAAATCAAGGATTAAAGGGACCCCAGGGGAAAAAAGGAGGAATCCCTGAGGGTTTCTTTTACAAGTTTCTTCTACCACTTCCTATTTCAGTGCTTTAGGGAAGTTAGTGCCAGAGTTCACTGTTAGCTACTTAGGACTAACTTCTATTAACTTTTAGTAAGTAGATGGTACATAAGTAAAGAAAGATATCTTGCTTTGACATTTCTGATTTAACTAGCCTGCTCTTCCTCATGGCCTTGTAACTCCTTGGTGTCTTAAATGCCCACAAAAATCTTTCTCTTCAAAGTCTTATCAATATAGTTTTGATTTCTAACATATTTCTTTATGTTGACAAATTATTCACTTTAACTTCTTTCTATAGAATTTTATTTCTAGAAAATTAAATGGTTCTGAAATTAGAAAGAGCCACTTGACTTGAAGAAATTGATGAATTCATCAGTGATCTACAAGATAAAGGAACTGAAAATAGTCCTAGATTAAAAGAATCATAAAAGTTTTTAATCTACTAACACTAGTGACCCCAATTTGACACAACAAATATAAGAAAGCTTCATAAAAAATTATAGTTAAAATACAGTAAGTAGTAGTCTTGAATTTCATAGCCATGCTCTATTTTCTTACATCAAATGTCTTCCTCTCTCTAAAAAAGAGCAATTTCTCTATCATTTGCTGTTTATTTCTATGAATTGTATATCAAAAATATATTACTACATTTAAAAAAGGGAGAATTCTGAATGGCTCCTATAGAGGACACTGCAAGCCATGCTTATGATACCAAATTATGCCTGTTGGCATTCTGAATTTAAAATGTCTGTCTCTGTTAAATTTCTTTAAACCCTGAATATACACATCCCCTCTCACTGAACACTACCTAATGGAAATCTAATTCACTGTTAATGCTGCCTCAGCAGCATTTCTGCACTTGAAATCTTTGTGCATTGTGTTTTCTGCTTATATAATGTGAAAATCTTAAAATCAATCTTGGTTATCAACATTATAATATTACTGCAAAAATTCACCTTGCAATGACAATATTTTTAAAAGCATAAAATAATACTCTAATTTAATACTTCACATTCATTATTAAATAATTTACTACCTCCTTTTAAGTTTTATTTTAAAAATAGATTCTCATTGGATCATGTTGGCACTAGAATATAAAAATTTAAAACAACATTAGTAATAAAAAGCAAAATTCCACAATAGTGGCTCCATCTGGCTCACGAAGAACTTATATGTCCTTACTCTCATTTGCTAAACAGTAACACTTTTAGAGATCTAGAGCAATTGTTGCTGAAGTTATAAAATAAAAACATGCTCTTCTAGCAGTCTAAGGATATATCTGCATTTAAGAATATTTGCCCTGGATTATGTTGTGGTTGTTGTTAACATATGTCAGCTTATTTAAGGCAGTGGTGTCTGAAGATGCTAAATATTGAAGGCCATTTTGAAATGATATAAAATTAAGTGTTGAGTAAGCTGAGGATTTAGTGCAAAAGCAGAAAATCTGGGGATCAAAATCCTACAAACCTGAAAAAATATTCAATTGTTGGATGAACTCTCAGAGATTTAAAAAAACAAAACAAACAAAAAACCACTTTTGTCTGTTTGTCCTCTGGATGACATTTCATAAAAGAGATGTGATGATGTGCAACTTCACATCACATCGAATCACCTTATAATCCAGCAAGATACTCCCTTACACTGTTCTAGTCCTTTGCAGCTTAAAAATCACTATTATATTATGTTAGTAGAGATGAAGGATGGTCATATTACAGAGCATCTCAATGAATAGCTGTTTACAAATGAACCTAGTAACAAAGAATTTCACATATTTGACTGTTTGGTTCATAGCCTTTCTTCACTCTTGTATTCCTACCACTGGTTATGAGCACTGAGAATGGCAGTAGTAGGGGTAGACTGAACACAAGAATCAAGATTGTTTAATAAGAGACAGACCTTAGATGAAATACAGCTAAAGAAAGTAATGGGTAGAGACTCAGCTGGACAGGAAAACAACTTCTACAGTAGTCTATAATAGAAGAACATAATAGTCTGGAAAACCAGAAATCTGAAAGGGAGGAAGCCTTATAATCAAAAGTCTTACTATATGTCAATCTAAGGTGGGGATATGGTTCTTTATTAAGATTCATGGATATAAACACCTTTGAAATTACTTGCAAAATTCTCTTTGTATATGATACAAGTATTTTTCTGGGAGAGGATCCTTAGCTTTCATTAGATTATCAAAGGGACTTTAGTCTCTAAACATGGTAAGAACCCTGTTGTCTCAATATTTCCATGTATTCCTGAGTGAACTATGAAGTACATGCTAAATGACCCCTTTAAACAATTACACTTAAGATCAATTTAACACCTATATCAATCTTTCAAGTAGAAGAGATAGCATTCCATTTTTGTTATAATATCTTCAGTATGGTATCAAAAGTTGGATGAAAATGAAAAAAAAAATTGATACCCCAAATATCGACATCTTAAAGTTCCATGGCTTAACTAACTTGTATGGTAAAGTTAGTTAAAATAGTGTTTGTTTATATTTGTGTGTATAATATTCATACCTGAGTAGCACTGTACAAATTTCACAATGAATACATATTCATTCTCATTTTATTCTGAAATATTGAAACAAATGCAAAACTTGTATCGTTTACCCCATTTGGAGAAGAGGAAACTGAGGCTGAGAAACTGAGTAAGGGCCACATAAATACGCATAAATAGGTGGCACAACTGACTTGACCAGGACTTTAAATCCAGTGTTCTTTCATCTGTATCACATGGGTCTATTTCTCAGTGATATATGATAATGCTTGCTCCTACACAAATGAACTCATTTGATTAATTTCCTTTTCAAGTATACAGTATTCCACTGATTTGGACATTTTTAACAAATGTTAAAAAAAAAAAAAAAAGGATCCAATTCCAGATCAGTAAGGAATGATAAAATTCTAAAAATAATGCCAAGATAGAAATCAGCCATGAGCAATAACAGACTATCAACAGCATTTAAAAATTATTATTACAGTTGTCAAATAAATGATGTTTAGGATAAGAGAGAAATTTGAAAGTTCTATAAATCATACTGATGATGCGAGAATTAATACAAAATATCTGATGCTGTCATATGATAGATATTCTTGTTTCTCCTTAATTCTATCCACTTATTTACTCATAGTCTTCTCACCTCAGCTTTTACACAATTGATCTGCTCTTTCCTTCACTGTATAGCAAGCATGTTGCCAGTCTGACAAAAATGTAACTAACCCAATAAATATCAAGTTTTTCAAACAGATTAAAAACATATACAATCTGTATGCAGGCTCATCATTAAAAATTTTGATGGGGTTGAAATTAAGAGGAACAACATCTCTTCTTTTATTATTAATTTTTTTCTTCCAGAGTAAGAGGCACATTTGAGACATTAAGTAACTGTAACAAGACAGGAGAGCTAAGAGAGTCTTTGGGGAGATGAAGACCAGAGGATCAGAGGGCTGCTGTGGGAGGGCCAGAGTCAGCAGCAGCTAGCTACCTTTGCTCCCTCCCATGGGCATTATGCCCATTCCACAGGGCTGCTATCATCTCTTCCCAGAAATCACATAGAGCTTTTCTGTCCACCTAACTTACCACGCTTTCATCAAGGCCCTCAAGTGATGTACCTGCCTACTGTCTGCACAAGCATGTGGCCAATCCAAAAACCTCACGTCACTGTAAAAGTTTACTGATTCTCTTTTTGTACCTACAAGCTGTTGTAATTTTTCCTTAGGTTTCATTGCTTCTAGAACTCTACCATGAGCTACTTTTAGCACAGGAAAACACAAATACTCTTTTTACTCCCACTAAATCAAGTTAGAAAGTTGCCACCCAGTTGTCTTAGCTTAGAAGATAAACTTTGAGGGCAGGAGACATGGATGTTACAGGGATGCTCTGTCATGAAGGTAGTTTCATATCTCTAGTTGAAGGCCTTAAGTTCTGGAAATTAAGAATCCAACCTATTACTAGGGTCAACGTTCCAAAACTAAAGAAGTGAATGTTAAATTGAGCTGTCTTCACCCTACCCTTAAAGAAGAAACGGATAATTTCATTTTCCCATAACCGCAGCCCAGCAGCGACGGCTCTCAGAATAAATAGGTCTTCTATTTTCAAGTTGAAGGGGACCTCCTGAAAGGCCAGTATGGGTTAGGGGTAGGAATGTCTGTATGTGTATGCAGGCCCATATTTTTATTTGCATACATAATATGTTTTAAACATGTTTTTGAGGGAAATGTTTTAAAGTCTTTCATCAGCAAAAGCCAATAGCTTCTTTAAAAATTCTGACATGTGTTACACATATGCACTGTGGGGGTTACAGCATGTGAATAACTTGTACAGGAAAGAATACTCTAAAAGAAAATCAAATAATGCATGTTTCCTTCAGATTAGGATCTGCCACTAATATACATTTATAAATCTGAGGATCACTGCTACTGTCTGAACATGAATGAATCATCACTCTGGTTAACAGCATGGTTGAGGTTTGAGATGTCTTTTTAAAAAATATGTATGTATATAAATAGATTAGTTCTCTCTAGAGTTCCTTGAGTTAAGATTTCAGATTAAGTTGTTTCAAAGGTTTCGAAAGTATAAAAAGCTGGTATCTTTTCACATTTTTGCTACGGAGATTATAATTACATCCAGTGCTTTTATTTGAATGTAGTCTTTATGTGGTTTAATAAATTATGGTATTTTACCACAAACCTCTCCCATCATTTCACATTTCTGACTATACAACCCTTAGCATATGGCACACTGCCCTGTGTGCTATCAGTCCTACTGGGTTAAAAATGTGCCCTGGGCCAAGATGTCTAATCAGCCGACACTGGGTTTGGCAGAGTCTTTTCTGCTAATGTCTGTTAATGTCTTCCTGAAGATTCTTTTGCACAAATCGATCCCAATAGCATGCTACTCACAGAACAAATATCATCTTTGCTGCAACATTAAAACCTTGGTCTGTCATCCAAGGCTCTTGAAGTACCTCTAGTGATTACAATTGAAATATACACACTTTGGTGGTTGAAATATGAACACGAAACCACCCAGCAGGAAATTCAGACAAGTATGACATTCAGCTCTCACATGCTACTCACAGTTCTGCATTCACTACTTTTTGTTGTTGTTGTTGAAAGTAGAAATTTTCAAGTAAGCAGTCTTCATAAGGAGTGAGGTGGTTAGGTTCAAGGTCTTTGGAGTCAGTTGCCCTGGGTTCAAATCCCTACTCGGCCATATCAGGTAATGATACCTTGCGTACATTATTTCAACTTTTTCTGTGTCTCAATTTCATCACAGGTAAAAGGGAGATGATAAAGACACCTAACTCATAGTTACTGTGACATGAAATGAACTATATATAAAGCAATTAGCAGATGACCTGCCACATACAACAGTCAAAACAGACGACTCCACAAAAACACAATGCAAACTACCCCGTATGTGTAAACTAGTACAGTCTCCTTTCTCAGTGCAGAGGGCAACAGAAGCTTAACTTAGGATGCATTTAATGACAAGCATTATTTTTTTAAAAAGCCATATATCCACAAAAGAAAAAGAATTATGAAAGGTTGCTTTTTCCTTAGAGTACATGGTTCAATAATTCTAAAACCACCTGGTCGAGAAGTAGAAAGAGCTGATCAATGGTGTCTGTTTAAAATCTTGTAATGAGAATACTAGAGCAGTAACAGCACCATGCACTTGAAAAGTAAAACAGAATTGTTGAAGCCATACTGTGGCAGCTCCACTTTCCTATCATCAGTAGCCCTTTCAGAATTACTTGGGCCAGCAACAAAGCATGAAGCCACAGTTTAGCAATCTCAAGCTGGTGGAAAGAGTCCATTTAATGCTTTGTTTTGTTTTATTTTGTTTTACACAAAGGGAGTATAGCTGAATATATTTTTAAAAAGATAATCACAGATATGAAGTATGTCAAGAGGAAGGCAGTACAGTTTCATAGTTAAAAGGATGAACTGGCTTTTAAAATAGATGTCCTTAAATTTTATCTTTGGTTAATTGTTATAAGAATACAAAAATAGGAATAACAGTTGTCACCTCATAGAGTTGCTGAAGAATAAATGAGATAAGGCATGTCAACAACTATTATCATTACTTTGACATTCATCTCTAATTTCTAAAATGTATCCTTCCTTTTAAATATGGCATCTATGTATTCTCTCCAGTGACATCAACATTTGTGCTGATAGGGTAGCAGCTATGAAGTGTCATATAACCACTACACCCACCTCCACTTCCTCAATTGTGTAAAGTGATTTAGGCTTGCTTAAATGTTTTCAAAGGAAATAGGCATAAAGAGGATGACGATACATTCCAGTTAGCCCAGGACAGTTCTGGTTTATGCTTATGGGCCTGGAGTAATCATTAATAGCGCCTTCTTTCACTGTTCAAAGTGTTCTGGTTTGGATGATAAATTATATGGTCACTGTATGTACAAATGTGGCACAGAAGTTAAATGTTACTTGGGCAAATGGGTAAATCTTATAAAATTTCTCCGTGCTCAATGATTAGCAATTTATGCACATACCCAAATCCTACATAGTTATCACTGTAAAAATAACCATGTAGGAAAATATACAAGAAATATTTCTAAAAGTTCTTAAGTTCAAACTTCAGGGCAAGCCTTAGTGCTATGCTGAGCCCCTCACAGATGGACGGGCAGTCTCACACCCTGGGTAGGTAAACACGGCCAGCTGGGGCTCCACTGTAGCACCAGGATAAGACAACATTCTCTTTTCCTGTGCTTTGAAGCCCTGGCTTCAATTCTTACAACCTTTGTCTAATTTCAGGAAGGAAAGGGCTCTCCACAGGCAAGAACCCCAAGGGATAGGGTATGTAAACTGAAACTTCTTGGGTCACATGCATTTATGAAGATAAGTCTCCAGCCACCAGTTAGGGAATGGCAAGTTATGATTTATTATTGCAGGCAGCCAGAAGAGAGCAGTAATAACTTCCTTTTCCTTTCCTGCCTAGACCATGCTGCCACGTGCAGGCTCCTTCAGCAACAAAAAAGTATGTGTAAGGTCGGTTTTAAAAAAAAAAAAACAACAAAAAACAAATATTACGTGATTGACAACCTGGGAGTTGGGAAAGAAAACTAGTACTCTACAAAAATATGTGATTTGAGAAGGCAACAGTTTGAAAAACTTACCAATCAAAAAAATAGCAAGTTAATTGTAATGAGAAAATATAAAAGAGGTCACATATTAAGAAAATGGTGTAGAAATTTATTAAAGTGACTTATTTGATTAAAATGTTTTTTTTTAATGTAATAAGACTGACCATAAGTAGGCAAAATATTATAAACAGATTTGAAAATTACAATGACTATACATGAAGTAGATATATTATAAGGGCTAAACATTGCCAGTCTAAAAAACTAAGGCAGGCTTAGTAAAGGGGATGTTTAAATAAATACATGTTCTTATGAAAAAATGAAAAAAAACTTATTAAAACTGTATAAATATACTATATACCAAAAAATGTTTTTGATGCAAACAAGCAGTAAGTATGTTCACAATACTCAGTTTAAAAGTCACTTAGGAGACTTGGCTGGTAGATATTAAAAATACTTTAGAGAATACTTTAGAGAATTTGCCAATTATTGAATGTTTTAAAAACTGTGGCAAAAGATTTCATTAGGTTTGGCAGGGGCAGGCATGCACGTTCAGCTGGAAGAGTGTTAATGTATTTAAGTTTTAAAGCATACCATTTTCTTTTGGTCTGGGAAAAAGAAAGGTAAAGGAATAAGATTTCCTGCCACAAGGACATATAGTAGATAACCAGAGTACAGGAGATTATGTTATTTAACAAATTTCTCTTAAAAGCCTTTATAGTAGGTGTGAGGTGATGGATATGTTGATTGGCTTGGCTGTGGTGAATATTTTACGACGTATGTAGATATCAGGGTCATAAGGTTGTACATCTTAAATATACACAGTTTTTGATTGTCCATTATATCTCACTAAAGCTGAGAAAAAAAAAAACTTTACATTGAATTTCCACATAAATATTTGGTGTATTTCAAATTATACTAAAGTTTTCAAAGTTATTCTACAAATTTAGTAATAGTTTGGTAAAAAATTCAGGTTCCAATTGCTTGTATTGTTTTCAATATATTTTGAAGACTGTACTCTCCTACCTGGCATAAACAGAGAAAGCAATATTCTAACTTATGACATATTCTAGATACTATATTATTACTATAAAGTTGAAGAAGATGAGAATTCTGACCCTTGCGAAGAACTCACAATTTAGGAAAAAAGGCAGGTTCAGATAAATTCTGTAGAGATTTTAGTATTCTAAGCATATATAGATTATTTTATTAGATAGAACAATTTCTTTTTAAGTATATTGGTAGTTCAGGGAACATATACCTGTTTTATAGATGAGGAAATTGATACTCAGAACAAGTAAGTGACTTGCCCATATTCACATAGTTAAGTAGCAGCTAGATCTTTGAACTTCAAATCCTGTGTCTTTACTGTATGACTATCTGTATATGATACCCTGCATTTTCCATTCTGGTAATGATTATACTGGTAATGATTTGCTCACTGTCTTTCCCCATGAAATGTAGGCTCCAAAAGGGCAGGACCATATTTGCCAGGTGAATAGTACATCCCCATTCCCTGCAATATGACCAGCACAATAAAGGTGATCAAAAATTAACTGTGGAATGAATGGGGGTGCTACTTACAGAAATGAAAGCAGGACCAATGACAGCCTTGCACAACCCTAGGGGAGCTCTGGACCTAGAATGACTATTCAGAAACAACCCAAGTTGGGCCCAGATGGCTTGGCCTTTAATCTCCCACACTGTTCTGTCCTTGAATATGGGTCTCCACAGCAGCCAAAGGAATCCCTGAAGGGACTAAGAGCTGAAGGCTGTCTCTTCAAAGCACTCCCAAGAGATAGGGCAACAAACCTCCTACTGAATAAGCAACTTGGCAGTGTATCACAATATCCACCACAGGCCTTTATTGAAATTAAGCATTAGGCTATTGTTCATTCAAATCAGATCATCCTTCCAACCTGCCTAGAGCTCTATTGTCATATTTGTGCACTCAAGATTACATTATGGCCACGTCTGCTTCCTCACCCGTTCCCCAAAAGAAAGATTATATTATAATTTAACTCACTAATATCTATGAGATCAAGTAAATTTACCTTGGGTTTTAGGTCTCTCACAATCTAACACCATATTATCTATCCCATCAAATTTTGTGTTATCCACCAAGTAAAGATTATAAAGGAAAAACAAAGTTAAAAAACAAAAAAACATTGACCATTTAAAAGCATAAAGAAATTAAAATCACAAATTTCAAAAATTATTCTATAAATCCAGTGGGGAATGACTTTTCTGAATTTCAAATGAAAGGCATATTTCAGATAAAGCAAGGTATACTTGTGATTTCAAACCTGAATGCACTAGGGTACAAAGTAACTCCAAACTTCAAATAAAGTATGCAATCATCACTACTTGTATCTGTCACAATAAACTCAAACCTGGTGGTGATGGTAGGGGAAAAGAAAGGGTGAGCACAGACAGAGAAGTTTCACTGTAAAAGTAGCTAGGTTAGATTTTCAAATCTCAGCCTTTACTTCCTATGATATAAAGAAAATAGACCGTGCAATACAAAATTTGGCACTACAGACATTTTCAGATTTTGATTCTTTTCCAGATCTTAGTTACTCTGTACCCTCAGATGTTTCTGAGTTTTTGTATCTAGAAATTCAGAGTAATGTTAATTTGATCATATTCCTTCATCTGTAGGCTCAGGTTTATGCAGAAATGATGTGATACTGACCTAATTTACATATGTTAGAAGGGGATGTCTTACTTTCAGATTCTAGTGCAGGCACTGATCTATTGATATAGTAAAGCAAAACCACCTAAATGTTCTTAAAACAGGATGTGTTAATCAACTGTGGGTTACTGGAGTTGATGAACATTAGGGAGAGGCTGACACCCATTTTTAAAAGAGAAAGTGACATCATTATAATAAGTATTAGTCATAAGCTTCCCACATTGTTTGAAAATATTTGAATAAGGATCTCCGGGTGCCCTTTCTACCTAGAAACTTATGCTAAATACCTGGAGCTTGTGTGCCTGCTTAAACATTCCAGTGAATACTGTTGCTAGAGTTAATTTCTACTTATAAGGACTCCACTGATCAATACATGTAGAATAGTTTTAAGTTGGAATTTTTAAGTATGATTCTGCTTATATGTTGTAGCCATTTTTCTGATGAAAGCACATCTCACATTTCTAAAGTAATACTGAAAGTCTGTAGGAGTAAATGATTTGAAATATGTTCATTTGAGATAGGACATTTGGGGATTGTACTTAAACTATACAAACACTGAGTGGAAGAAAACATGGGGTTGGAATAAAAGTAACTATTTACACCTCTATGTGTAGGGCTGCATCTTCATTTCACAGATAGAGAACATATACATATACTCCGTGTAGTAAAAGAGCACTTCTAAGCATGAACCATAAACAGCAGTCACTATACACTAAGTGTCCTCCATCAATATCCACCGTAATGGAAAACGTTGGAGTAGCACTTCAGATCACTAACAGGAAGAAGAGAACCCTGATACCTATCAGTGAGACGTCTGATGACAGCTCTGATGAGAGATGGCATTGAAAAATTTACACTAAGGAAAGGTTTATGTGTGAATGAAGAATTATTCTCTAGGCTATTTTTAAAATTTCCATTTTCCTTCATGTGTCTGTTCATTAGCACTTCTTTGCAGGATGTCCACTAGTTGAGCCAATGATTTAGAGTCTATATTCCACTATCATTAAATATTGCCCCAGTTTCATGAGTATAAAATAATTCAAACAGCAAGAATCTAAAATAAATATACTTAGGCAGCACGGTAATGATAGTTATAAGCATCAGTATTTATTATGGTAGGAAGCAGAATTTTTGTTACATCACACCTTTTGTTAAGTAGTCAATTTAGCCCATATGAAATCCTATAAAATGGCAAAGATAAAAAAAAGAGTCAGTAGTTCACTAATTTAGAAAGTCAATTATATGTCACTGTTTTATATCAGGTTAATTACTTCATTTACATTTTGGAATTTTAAAGTAGTACATGAAAGGTGACAGATTGACAGCCCTGCAGACTGAAATTCATACACTAATTTTCCTGAGTGTTAATAATATAAAAGGCAATATACAAAACAGAATTACACATAGGTTTTATCTAATGAGATAAGTGAGATAGAGAGACATGGTGTGGAAATAGGAGAACAAGAAAGATGCTTTCAGCAAAAAGTAAAGTGAGAGGAAGAGGTAAATTGATAGATAGCTTCTATGTCGTTCTTTAGGCATATATGTATAAAAGAATAGAGGTCAAATATCAACAAAACATCAATGTGTCTGAAGGCAAGGGAGTGAATGCCATTCAAGAGATTTTATATGAAAAAATCTTGAATGAAAAAGAAACAAAATGACTCCTTGTGAGGAAAGTTATCATGATCAGGGGTATAATAAGAGAGGGTGGGAAGAGGAGATACTACCACAGATAAAGCACAAAAGAAGATGATGCACAGGAATGAGGAACAAATGTTGAATTTCCATAGTTCTGATCCTAACCCACTCCATGAGAACCCAACCTGTCACTTCTTACTGTGGGTGTCATGATGAAATCTACCATACTACTTTCTGTCACTAAGTTGTCAGGAAAAGCAAAGCTTCCTTAGTCTGTCTCTTCCCACACAACCACCAGCACGTACTATGATCTTAGTCCTTTTTCTCCTCAACAGAAAGGACAATATACTCATTTCTGAATTTTTAAGGACTTAAATTAAATGTTTCTAGAAGTTAATTTGATATTGATGCCACTTTTCATTATTTGCGGGAGTTGGGTGAGTTGGACCCTAATGCCTTAACAACATTCTAGTAGTTATGAATGCAATGCCAATAATTCGCCTATGGTCTTTTATATGAAAGAATAAATTTTACAAGTAGCATCATGGTTAGTGAAACCAGTTTGAACATTAATTGATACTGACACGACGCTACCTATGACATAGAGGAAAAGAATAAAAAATTGTAAGGGACATTAGAAATTAGTCCAATTCCTTTTTGTACAGAGGAGAAAACAGGTGAAATGCTTTCAATGTCACCTCTAGTTTCAACAAAGATGGGATTAACCTAGCTATGACTCCAAGTTCCACAACTTAAAATGCTCGCCTTCACCCTCTACCCTGTGCACTACCTAACATCACATGTGCTATTATTTCTTTTGATGATGCGTCCTAGTGCTTTGCTTCCTTGTAATACTATAGGCTCCACAGTGACATACTATTATGCAAGTTTTGGGGTTGACAGGCCACCAAAGTGGTTTGCACACACAAACTGCTTTAATTCTATGGACAAAATGGCTGTTGTTTTGTTCTTATTCTGATCAATTTGGCAGGTAAAGTCAGTCAAACTGGTTTCTTCTATGTAGACACTGCCTTACTATGGAAATGAATGTGGAAACATTCATCTTTGTCAGAAATTATGTCAAATTATTCAAATTTATTGGTGAATTACAGCAAACATCCCAGCTGATGAACATCTCAGTCATATGTTTTTTAGAGAACACTTATGGTTCTGAAAAGATAACATTACAATGAGCCTTTCCATTTTGAAGCAAAAGATGTTTAGAGAGAGATGGGGTCTGTTATTCAAGATAATAATTTATTTAAATCATAAAAAAATCCAAAGATGTCCAGCACTGTAAGTATTAAAATGTATCCCTTCAGATAGCATCGCTATTGTTTTCCCCTCTCCTTGTTACGGTCTTCTTTCAAGACTCTTAGGAAGCCATCTCTAAGACTTTCTGTCAGCTTCTATCTTTCCACAGACACACTATGGCCTTCACATTAACACTGCTTCTGTGGCTGGAGGTAATAAACGATTAGCTACAGCACAGTGGTGTGATGTTCATGTTATTCTTTGCTGTACTACATCCGGCCAATATCTCAAAAATTAATGCAAGTATATCAGGATCTGAAATTAACTTTTTATAGCCAAAAGCAACGTCCTGCTAGGAGGAGGAAAACCTATTATAAATGGGCTGGCACCTGATTGCTTGTAGATGGTGAGTACCAGGAAAATAACATTTCAAATTATAAAATGTTGAATATAACAAAAGCTGCCCCATATTGATTAATCAGTGTTTTGTTTATGAACTGATATGGTCTAGCTAGGTGGTACCTAGTCTTCGTAAGTGACAAATGTATTACTAAAGATCAGAGATGAACCTAAATTAGCTAATACTCTTACGATGTTAAATAGAAATAATTAGAAAAAGAAAAATACTTGTAAAAAATTGACAACATTTCTCTTTGAACCATGTATTAACCTTTTTCTAAGAAATTAAAAACTATCACACTTAATATATTAAATGTATGTTATTCAATAAACACTATAAAGAAATCACTTTGGAAAATTAGAAGAGAAAAAAATCAACCCAGGGTAATGCACATTACCATTATCCAAATCTCTTTAAAAAAAATCTAAAAATTACTCATTAAAATATCCATTTAGTGGAAACCAATTTGGGATGCCACAAAGCAGAGGTACTTTACAAATTTTATTTAAAACTGTCTATGTGCCAATGCTCAGATATTTTACTGGTGTTCTTCACTATACTAGCAATATTTTTTGTATTTTTTGGTCAGGATGTAAAACATATGCCATGAAAACTTTAAAGTGTGTAAAAATACTTTATTCTAATTACTCATGTTAAAAATCAATATTTTTAGCTAATAAAAACAAGGCTTGATTTAACTGCATATTTTCATATATAACATACGCCTCCAACTCTAGAAGAGAAAAATATGAAATTTTAACAGTCCTCTCATGGATCTGATTAATTGGAAGAACAGGGAAAAATAGTTTCCTATATTCTATAGGCTGCTGATTGCTTTCCTCCTTTGGCATGGCGGTGGGGAGGCAGGAAATCAGGAGGGGGGTAGTTTTATTTTTAAAATAACATAACAAAATCATTAATGTCCTTAAGGATGAACAAGTAGTCCTTTAGTTTGAAACATGAATATTTAGGTCTAGAATGGACAGTAAGATTCTAAAAATGACAAGAATAAATCTTTATATTTTTAAGAAGATCAAATTATAATTGCCAATGGAAAAAGTTTCATTATGTGGTCACTTCTATTATTAACTAGTAGCCATGATCTAATCTATAAATACAGTTATGAATAGTAGCATATTCATTGTTCTCTACTCAATTTTGAGTGACTAGTTGAAATAGAAGATTAAATACAGTCTTTATAATAGTTTAGAAGAATAGCAGGTCAATTTTGAAATGAGTAGATGCTTAAAAATTACAAACAGGATCACTGCAATTTATATAAGGAAAAGGTGCAAATTATTGCTACTTGTGCTCCTCATTCTTATCCTTTGCTTCGCTTTCTCTTGACCTTTATCCAAATGAATCACACTAACTTTTGAATGCTTTCTCTCACTTGATTTCTAAAGCTGTTCATCACACTTGCTGGCTAGAAGCACAGCTGGCAAGAGATCTAAACCTCATCACTGGGCAAACTTGCCCTTCTGGTTTTGCCAAGAATGACATTTCTAATGGAAAAAAAAAGTTACTGTATGGGACACTGGATACTGTATTTGTTTGTGAGAAACAATAACTCCACCCCCTTTGTTAGCACTACATATAGCCATTAGAAATAAAACCAAAATAACAAAGAATTAAATAGCCTAGAGTTCTCTAAATTCAATTGTTAATTAAAGTAGGAGCACAGAAATCAGCTGAGCGTTTTTACTCATTTTCTGAAGAAAGATGCAACTGAGGATAAGCAGTGCCCCCTAGTGTCAATAACCACAGACAATAAAAGCTAAAGGAAAGTTACTAATGTTAACGGAACGAAAATTATTAAAAACATATACACGTAATAAATTATAAACCCATCGTTATTCAAATTAAAAATTTTGCATGTGTATAAAGCCATTCCACATAATCATTTAACACTGATTTGCTCAGGAATGCACGCTCACATGAACACACGCACATACACACACGCACACACACACGCACTGTACACAGACTGACATGGCCAAGATGTCTTTAATGTTCCAGGCAGCTCAGAGAAAATATTCCACCCAGCACAGCAGGCCATGCATGAAGCGGGTGTCAGCAGCCTAGCAGAATCACTCACTGTGAAGACGTTTAATAGGAATTGCTGAATACACAATACAGGCAGCATGGCCTGAATGGCCAGAATGGAGTCCGAAGGTTTCAAACCCATTCGAAATTGTAATTAAACCTGTAACGAGTGTTTAAACATTTTTCTAGTTTTTGTTGGCAATAGGAGGTTAGCACACTTAGCCTTTATTAAAGACTGATTTTGAAAACACTATAACTTTTGCTGTGCATATTCTGAATACCGGATCCAAAATTTTAAATACAAATAGACACAATACACATCTGTTTTTAAGAAAAAATGAAACATGCAAAATCCAAATATTAAAAATATTACATATACTTTATGGAATTTTGGTTGTGAAATAATTTTTCTGATATAATCTATAAGAAAACTTAAGTTATTTTTAAAGACTGAGGAGCATCTGTAGAGTGACATGCGACAAAGAGGTAAAGTTAGCTTGTCATTCTATAAAATATTGTCTGGGTCACTAATTTATAACAGCAATTTTTGTTATAGAACCATAAATGGAGGAAAAAGAAAGAACGATCTAATGAAAAAGAAAACACCCATACAAATTAAAATGATAAACAAGAAAGACAGAAAAAAGCCAGGAGGACTAGGTGCATATGTCTTAAAGAAACTATTAATAAAAAACAAATTAATAGAAAAACTATTGCTTAAATTTATTTGCATAAAAGTACAAGGAGAAAAAAGGAGTTCAGGCCTATTTAAAACATGCATTTTTATTGGAAACAGTTTGTTTACTTATCTACATAAACCAATAACGCATATACCGCTAGTTTTGCATTTTAAAATGCAAGAAACATAATTAGGCCTTATAACTAAAATGAGGAAGGTGCAAATGCAACAGTTTAGCAGGCATAAAACAATGTCCAAATGATAGGGGCAGCTAGGTATTTAAGATCTTTACAATAACTTCTGGTTGCTGATACATTAGTTTAGATTTAGAAAAAAAGTTCTAAAATGCCTATTATCAAGTCTTTTTAGAAGTTTAACTTGGCCTGGGCTGTTAAAATTTCTGATGATTACAGAACAACCATCTTCTTGTCACAGTACTTAAGCAATGTTAAGAAGGATATAAATGCAGATGGACATGTTTATATTCACATTAATTGTACTAATATCTATTCTGTTCAAAAAGTATATTATTTCTCATAAAAATTTCCACAGGAAATGGAATTATAACCTACGTCAGTAAAAATAGGTACTTGCTTAGATAGGTGCCAGTGAAAAACTGAAGTTATGTGTCTAATTGTGAGCCTCGGCCTGACTTTTCTCTTGGTTGAACACTTGTACAATGTGCTATTGCAATTGGCCTTAAACGTCAAGTAATTTCCTGTAAGTCCTCAAGAAGTAAAAACATTATTTATAGGAAGTTGTGTTCTTTTATCTCTTACAATTTTTTGTTTTCAGGGATACTTACAGTTTTAGCTTTAATTCAACTACAGAATATTTGGTGATTATTGATATTAATGTAGGCATAAAGCAATATGAGATTTTAAATCCTAGACTAGAACTCACCTAAATTACTTCCCAAAAGACCCAAGAAAAGGAGAGATATAAGTTCTTAAGACTAAGGAATAATGAAACAACATTAAGAAAATCTTCTACTTTTAGAGACTAAAAATAAGATTTTTTTAGACTTAACCCAGATCATCTCTGTACATGTTGATTTGGGGAACACACAAATAAATGTCCAGAGCCAGGCTTTTTGTTGTAGAAAAAGGAAAAGGTAAGCAGGTTCATGCCTATTGCATGAAAAAGATGCTGGGGTTAGGAGTATGAAGACTGTGAAGCTAGGTTTGTACATAGCGGATAGAAATAGTGATTAAAATCTATTATTAGTCCTACAAGGTTCAAAGAAATGGAAAAGGTTTGTAACCCATGCACTCTATTACCAGCATTAGCATGTTCGTGATTACATTTGAACCCTTTTTAGAGCACCTCAGAAAAAGAGTTTAGAAATATATGTATACAGATACCAAAACAAAGATAAATTTTAAAATTAGAGCTTTTAGTTTTAACTTCTTAAAGCCTACATAAAAATGTTCAAATACAAATTTTCTTTTGCCCATGTGTTCTAAAAAACTATAAGTGAGAAGATTCTTATATTTAGAGGTAGGACAAAAACATAAAAGGCAAATAATTTCAAAAGAAAGTATTTCCTTAACATATGTATATTCGAGTATCTAGCAAGTAAACATTTCTTCATGCATATGATATCTGTAAAGATTATTCAGTAAGAGTTTCCACATACTTAAACACTCATACATATGTATCAAATAATTGAGCATAATAAATTTTTAATCAACAACTCTCATTATACAAAAACATTTTTTTCAAGATGATAAAACAAAACTGTACTTTCAGGAATGATTCAATATTATTAAAAGTTAAAAAGAACAAATAGAGCATAAAGCAAATATTAGTCTTTTGACATTATTTCTTTAGCCACAAGTATTTAAATACCATTTAGAGCTGCTCAGATTTACCAACCACAGTTAGTACTTGCTTATTAACCAATATGATTGTTCATTTACATTATTTTTTTGGGGGGGGTAATGAAGAAGAGTAAGGGAAAGGTAATGAAGTATTATTTTATTCAGAAATTATATAATTTTTTATTTATGTTTTACTCTTCATAAAAGTTAATACTTTTGCATAAAGCAAAGCATATTGTATTTTACTGATATTTTACATATTTTACCTAAAAAAGTGCAACTTTTATATATACGGTGAGTTAAAACTCAGAGATAAAATGAAAATGTAAATTTTAAGCAACCAGAGATATGTGATAATATCCACACAATTACAGAAAATGTTTAAGCACATCCTTCATGGTGAGATGTCAAATTTTACTTTATTAAATAAACAAAAAATACATTTTTGAGCTTTTATGAAGAGAAATACTTTTAATATATAATTAACAATTAATGATTTTTCTACAAAGTTAATGTGGTGTTATTAGAAATTCTCAGACTCACAATATGCTACACTGGCCACAAGATAACTTCTAGAAATCACCAATAAATATATGATGCTTTGTCAAAGGGAAATAACAAGAAGAGAGCTGAAATTATTGTACCCTTCCTTCTATGATTTAAAAATTATTATTCCTATATTTGAAAACCCATTAGTTTAAAAACTCTTTTTTAGCAATTCCCTGCTTCTTCATTAGATATGGGAAAAGTAATTGATTTCACTGGACAACGTTTTTACCAGACAGTTCACAGTCTTTATGTTTCCCAGCATCTAACAGCAAAGCCCTCCAGTTTCCTTAGAAATGTTTTACAAAGAGACTGAGCACAGTGAACATACATTTCAGGCTCAGACCTCCATATCCCTGTACAGGGAGTCTGGAGAACTCTTCTGGTCTGAGGTCCTGAGTATTACCTGAGCAGTAATAAGAAGAGCGGGAATCATACCATAATTATACAGAGGCCAAGTTCCTTTTTTCCCCCATCAAATATCAAATTGTATTTCCTCAATTTGGGTCCATACAAGGAGCTGATTATGTAGTGTAAATTTGGGGGAGGAAATACAGCAGCTGCGACTAAATTATATAGCAGAAAGTCTGACCAGCTCAAGTAGATATTTATAACTATTCGTAGTTGCTTATGGTCACTTGTATTTGGGGTTGTCATTCAGTCCTATAAGGGGTTTTCAGTGGATCTCCTATAGCACCATACATTTGTTAGTTGCATGTAGTCAATGGATCTTCTACATAGTTAAGCAAAAGCATTTTCCAGCATCTGAATTAGCTTGTTTGATCATGAGTTGCTGTGAAATATAGACTCTTCTGACTTCTGAGGTAAAAGAGCTCTCTTCCACTCTTGAGATTATTTTACATGTAGCAGGAGCTTAAGATATATACTCATTCATTCAGATATGCAAATTTAACCACCGGAGACAAGTAAATTATGCAAGATGATGTACGTTTCATTTTAGCTGGAAAAAAATGTGCAAACACTATACAATTCCATTTCAGAGAGCTATACTTGCACCAAGTTGAGATGCACTGAACAAAAGTTGCAATGTAATATCTGTTTCCACAGATCGAATTCAGCTTTGAAGAGCTGTTTTTAAGTACTTGAAGAGGTTTTTCATTTCAATACTTTTATATGCCTTTTTGACTGGTATTTTCACAAATAATTTTCCTGAACTACCAAACTTACATTCGGTCTTCAGAAAATAATTACATCACTATTTTATGAATACTTTAAAAATATTTATGGTTTAAATACAAATGTGATTAGCAATTTTAGATAGTCTAGTTAAGCTCTGATCACCCACAAATCTAGTTTTGCCAACATAAGACCATATTTTCTAATATATGTTACCTATATTAATGATAGCTTTGTTTACCAACATTTCAACTTGCTGAATAAATTTCACACAACTCATAAATATACCTCATTAATGCTATAGCTTTTAAAGGACACCTTTAAAATAGCCAAGGATATTACCCAACAACTTGACGTCATTAGCCTTCATATAATAAACATTTAATTCGCTTCAAGTTTAATTTTAAATCATGAATTCTAGCATTTCTGAAACAAAAGAAATATGACCTCTAATATTTTACTGCCAAATTTTACAAAACAATTATTAACGTTGAAAAAAGAGTCTGTAGTTTATGACATACTGAATGATGCCACAGTGACACCATTGAGTGAAATAATTGTTGCAATTTTTCTCTGTTAAATTTAATTTTTACACCTTAATAATATTTAGAAATAGTGACTTGCTTAATGAAAATAAAACAGCATATATGAAAATGTCCTGATTTGTAGTAAGTGGTACTAAAAATGATTTCTGAAACCATTAAAGAATTGTTGTTGTAGAGTTAAATTATGAACAGCATGATTATCAAATTCAGCCATGACATATTTCTAAATCTTTGCCAAAGGTAACCCTTCTTATAAATTCACATAGGTTTTGATGAAACAGTAAGCTAGTCAGGAGGATTTGCCCTGCTTCTTGACAGAAGCCTATGTTTGTCTCACTAGTTCCTCACCAAAGACATAGGAAACAGGTTGAGGGTAATGGGCATTTTCTTGATAATCAGCTGTGTAGGCAAATATGTTCTTTGGCAGACAATATAAATGTTGATTTAAGGATCAGCCAATAGAGTGCTAAAGTGCAAAACATTCATTGCTCAATTTCTCACAGATCTGGTGGAGGACTTAATCCTAAAATGCAGGTTCCATTATCACCAAATAACACACGTCTACAAAAGTTTTGATATAACATATTTTATCCATAACTGATATGGAGCTGCTTAATAATTTCTATATCTGATGAGTTTATACTGTGCACATTAACACTACTAATAATTAAGAGTAACAGGCAAGTCATTCTAGATACTTGTTTTATAATGAAACTAATGAAATTTCTGATTTACCTGAACACATACAGCAGTACAGGTCCCACTGAAACTAAGAAATCTATAAAACTAGTAAAGGTAAGTGGTAACCAATCACAAACACCAGTAAATTTTAGTTTATGTCTAGGTTTAAGAGATCACCTTTAAGCCGGAAGCAAGATACACTATTTTAAAAACAAAAATAGCACAAAATAAGTGGTATCTACCATAGCAATTTTCTTTAATGTTGCTTTTTCAAATATAATCTAATCTACAGTGCACTCGAACTGCAGAAACATCCAAACTAGGCAAGAAAAAAAAAGAGAAATACTTAGCTTTGCAAAAAGGGCCTACACTCAAAGGAACATCTGAATAAAATTGAGACATCTGCTGTAAAGTTTTACCTTCTCCCTAGAATGTTTGAGATGAACTCAGAGTAACACTGTCTTCCAAGAAAAGACAAAGTGATCAATGCAAGAACACATCAGGCAGCCTTGGACAGGCCAATCAATGCAAGAAAGAACCTTGCCCAGGGCCTTATGCAAATAGAAGCACGTCTTGCAACCTGGGGAGGGAACATGCGCAATAGATCAATTGGATCTAAAAAAACCTTACAGCTATATCAGCTTCAGACAGTAAATATATACTAATGAATACCTCACACTTTCCGCAAATTCTTAAAATGGGTTATTTTTAATAGCTAGTTAAAAACTCTTCCTGAGATCTAGAGTGCAACTCAGAGGAAGAAAATCACGGGAGAAACACTCAGCATTACTTTTAAGAGTGTGCAAATAAAATTCTGACTTAGAATTTCTTGGCATAGCTGAATTTCGCTAACATTTCTGAAGGTTAAATTTTTAGTATGTTTGTAGTTACAGGAAATAAAAATCTAAAAAAGGCAAATACTGCCTCAGGTAGTTCTTGAACAGGAAATAAATAAGAATGTATGAGAAATAATTTAAGATACAAAATTATAGTCATTCTCAGACTAAAAACTCACCCTGTCACTAAAGATTATTCTCTACAGTGGTTAACCTACTGATATAGAGGCAGTTTTCCTTCCAAATTTAATATCTCCATCTCCAAAAATCACTCTAAAATCTGATTAGACTGTATAATAAGCTCAAGGACTACTTAGTACACAGAGTTAGTACACAAAGCTCTTTCCCTGTCAAATGGTCTTGAAGGCTGGTCAGATGCTCTATAAGGTTACATCAAAAATGCTTGGTTATCAGGTGTTCGAGGGACTCTTTGAGTGCAAAATTATTTCCTAAATGTTTTCACTTTTTATTTTTTTAAACCTACTGTTTCTTAGTTTCACATTTTAAAAAAGGCTTTAATAACCTAAAATAAGTCAATATCACATTTTAAATAGGAATTGCAATGCCAGCAACTATAACATAGATAATGTCAAGCAGATAAGAAACACTAAATATCTACTAGTATAGTTACCTGAATTATGTTCTACTTTGGAATTTAAAATTAAAAAATTTAGCTGAACATGCATTTTCTATCAGATATGTAGGATGTATTTCTAAATAAGAAAAATAAAATATACAATTTTTCTTTTAGCTTTTGATGTATGGAATTTCCTCGGCAAAGCACGATATAAAATATGAAAATCAGACATCTATTATACAGTTCATATTTAAAGTTGTGTATTTAACTGTTAAAAGAACAAAGAAATCTTAAGACACTGGTTTATTTAGCCAGTGGGGAGAAATATGAGACTTTGCAGAATAAACATAGCTCACTTTTTATTTTTTCACATTTCTAGTGCTTTCTATACAGATAAAATCTTAAGTTTCAGTTTAGTAAGATTTTTTCCTTAGGCATAAATATGTCATTCATTTGTTTGATCCTCTTTATTTAGACTTAAAGCTTTATAAAAACTTTACTATTTACATGGAGAAAGCAGAGATATAAAATTGAAGCAATATAATACTCTTTTATATAAAACTTTTCATGTATTAGATATCCGATTCCGATAAGTGCTTATAATAAATCAGAAAGGCATGAAGTAGTAGGTTAATTATAGGTACTCAGACACTTCCTTTTTCCAATTTTAGTTTCAAATATAAAAATTTTGAGTAGTCTGATATTCAATGAAATGTAAACTTTAATTTACCATAAATAAAATACAAAAGACCAAGCAACTATGGTTTTACTTTTTGTTATAGTAGTTAATTTATGTTTTCTCCATTATGTAAGAAAAACATGAAGAAAATTTAAGAATATTATCCACTAATATTTGATGTGCTGACACTGTGATAGATACTGAATAATGAAATTCTATCATTCCTTATATGCATGATGTGGTTTTTCTGCTTTTAAAAGCATATTTTCCATTTAAAAATTGTATCAATTATGATGTTCAGTTTACAAAACAATTTTGTACTTTACAAATATAAATGCGGAATTTCTTTAAATAGAAAGATCCCTCATTAATTAAAAAAATACTATTTTATTAGAAATTTATTTCATGCAATTTTTTTTTTTTTAACCCAGCAGAGGGGAGCAGAGTGTTTCATGGATAAATTCATTGATTCAGAGACTGGATTTTGATTTTGAATTCACTGAATTTCTATTCTGGCTCTGACCTTTATTGGGCAACCTCATACAAGTCCTCAACCTTTCTGAGTCCTTCATCTCTAAAACTTAGATTAATAATACCTACCCAACAGAGCACAATGCTCTGCTAAAATAATGTTTAATGACCAAATCTAGTAGTATCTTAAACTAGTGCTCTTTTGTGAGTGGCAATATAGTATAATGGTTATTAGCAAGGGCTCTGGAGCCAGAAAGCTTAGGTTTAAACTCTGGCTCCATCACTTTTGGTCGTATGATCTTAGTACTTAATATTTCGGTGCCTCGGTTTCCTCATATGTAACTGAGGATAATAATACCTACATCATAGAGTTGTTGTAAGGATTACATGAGTTAATGTCTATAAAGGACTTAATGTCTGGTACTTGGTAGGTGCTATGTTATATAGCTATTACTTCCAGGTGTAACTATAGAAATGAATAATGTGAAAGAGCAAACACTGATAGCAGAGCTTGTTACAGTGAGACTTCAAAGGTCAATTCTATTTATTCGGTATTAGAAGACAGCTGTCTATTTCAGGCATGGAATGAGCTGCAAAGAAGAGCCAACAAGGGGCTTGGCCAAGGAAACTCATCTGCTTTCCAGATCTTCATAAAGTATTTTCAATTTTTTCTGCTTAAAACTGAATTTCCAGAACCCCATATCAAACTATATTCAGAATTTAAATATAAATGATTTGGAGTTCATCTGTTATTTAAAATTTTCCACACCTTCTTTCCTTTCATTAGTTTGGGTAATTAAGAATTGATTAAAATTGAAAGTCTACTTTGAAAGGCACAGAAAAAGAATAAGCGGTAAATAGGATAGAGAATAAAAACTAAATCATCATGTAATTCAACAGAGAAATGTAGAATTAAATCCTGAAATATATGAAAAACCAGGAGGCTGTTTTAGGAATAAGAGTCACCATGGTGAGGATTTTATCCTGGTTACTCTGCATAGGTACTTGATGAGAGGAGAAGAAACAAAAATCCACTATAACAAAATGAGAGGTCATATTTTTAAAAGAAGAAAAAATATACTTAAATGTTCCTCACCTGTAAAATGAGGATAACAGGACTTACTTCGTGAAGTTGTTATGAGGATTTTAATGAGATACAACATATGTATTTATATAAAGTAAATGCTTAGGACAGTGCCTGGTGCACACTAAGTATCATTTAAGCACTAGTGATACTGATGATGAATATGATGATGCCAATGCTTTCTGATTTGCAAGACATTCATAAACACTAGTTCTATTTAAAATGTCCATTTTCAAAGATAATGCTATGAATTGCTAAGAGCTGTTCTTGGCCCAATTAAGTCTTAGGCCCTATGGCTGACTGACATTATATGGATTTTATTATAATAGCATTAATAGGGATCTACTGAGAGAGATTGAGAGAGGGCTCTAACCCAGCAATCAGATATGAAGGTATCAGTTTTGCTTGAGAATCCATTGTAAGATTTTAAAGAAAACACATGTCACCAAATGTTAAGATTTATAATATGCTAAAGATATCTGATACATTGCTACATATTTAATATTTGGACTCAATATAAATGCAAATACATCTAATATTTAGATAAATGTCCTAAAAATGTATAATAGAAAGCAAAATTGAAAATTTGAGGCTGAGCCTGTAACAGTGGTTGAAATTATTACTACACTATTAATGGTATTGGAACTAGAAATTTTTGCTGAGGTGAATGAGCAATAATACAACAAAGGCAATACATGTTAGTGATCCCACATTGTTTTACTACAATTTACAGGGCACTTTATAGAAAAAAACCAAGGTTTCTTTGTTGTTAACAGGCAAGCTATTAGAAACTTTTAGAAAATCAACATTAATAATTACAAATGGAAATTTATAATTATAAATGACTGGAAAGAAGTCAAGATAGGAATTTCTACTATAGGAGAAGTTGAGAGTGCTTTATCGTTCTGCCTAGTGCCTCTCCTTTAGAAAGGTAAACATCAAATTTTCTTCTACTCCAGATGCTAAGATGTTAGAAGTTAGATATCAAGATTTATGGCTATTAGACATTAACTAGGGACATCAGAAATTAGAACACTTTCTAATCATTTGACTCAATTATAAAATTGTCACCGAAATGTTAAATAGCAATTTTTTTATTGTGTCCTAATGTTCTTTAATAAACTTTATGAGAAAAATTCAAATAAGGTATGGAAAACTAAGAAATAATCTGAATACACTAATAAATGATTAAATAGGAAAATAATTTCTAGAGGATATGAGATTTAACTTATCAATTTAATCACAGAAAATATAACTAAGTTTGGGATTAGGATTATGTTTGGCTACTTTCCTTGATTAGAGATTCCAATATTTTCTTAGTTGATTTTCTGCATTCACTGATCAACTCCTATTAATGGTTCTTCCAAGGGTTCAGAATTTTAGGGTCACAAAATGTACCGCCTATATACTCAAGTGTACTCACTCTACACTTCCCTGTTTTCCATCTTAAAAGATCAGCTTTGTTCTCTCTTACATCTAGATTTGCTTTGTCTTGTAGCTTTACATGAATGTCCAGGCCCCACTTTCTTCATTCTAGCCCAACACAGCACCATCTGAGATCTGCTTCTGATAACCTGTTTATATAAGTTGTCTAGGTCAAAAGTATTTATTGGGTATATACTTATCATGTCTAGCTGAGCTAGGCAGAATAGCAGGGACCAGAAAATAATTGATTTGTTATTTATTCTCTGTGAATTAAGAAAAAAAATCTGATGTGCCTAAAACCAAAAGATAACTATGAATTAAGAAACTGAATAAGAGACCAAGGATTAGAATAATTAATGAAAAAAAAATAACAATAGCTCTAGGTTTACAGGAGAGAAAGGTAAAAATGCATTATAGAGTTTTTATTTTCTGACAAAAAAGAGCCTATATCAGTTTATCAACAGAAACAATTTTTCCTAATATTGAATTCTAAGACAAATTTTTTGTGTACTTTATATTGAGAAGATAACATAATTACTTCCGGACTAGCATTCTACTTCACAGTAATCTTACTAAATTACTCTCTTGTTTAAATGTGCTTTCTATTTAGATTACAAACTTCTGGAGGCCAGGGATGATGTGTTTTAATCTCTTTCCCCAGTACTTACAGAGTGGGGTGTCAAACTGAATAAATAAATATGTATCTTTAATAGTTTTCTAAACCATTTCTTGTTTTGAAAGCAGAGTATTCAATTTAACTCAAAAAAAATAATTTCTATAAAGTCAAACAAACTTATGTGATCCAGGTGGCTTTACCGTAATTTAAATTTATTCAATAAAAAAGGACTGAAAACCTATAACAAACAATATGAGGTGAAAAAGAATTGACATACATATAGGGGTTAAAAATCTTCAATTCTAAAATTAAGACCACAGTGGCTTAGAAGAATATCACTCTGTTTCCTTAAGCCCAAGGAAAGTTTTAAACCCATAGTGTGATTATCTCTGAGTCATAAGACAGGAATAATGATAGTTCTTCCCACCCAATCTCCTTTATTGACATAGAAATCTTATAACCAGTCTATCAAAGATAAGCCCTGGGTATCTAAATGACCTTACAATACAGTATTCTACTCTATTTCATGATCCAAGCCATGTGAATTGGACTTCTGTCCTGATTTATCCCTTCAGAAAACTTCTGATTTTTTTTTTCCTACTGCTGTAACCTTTCTCAGAAAAGGATTCTATTTCTAAATCTCCAGTCAATGGTTGAAGCCTCAAACCTTACTTTATCTTTTCCCAAGTGCTGAATCCTGTTCTTTTTTTCCTTCCTTCCCCATAAGGCAGTGAAGTGGGGTTTGGTCAGGGAGAAGAGGTACTCTTAGAACCAAGACAATATTCCATTTGCTCAGTTATCATCCTATGCCTTGATTTTCTGTTCCCTGAAACCAGATTACACCTCCCAATTCAAACCTGAGCTGACCATACTCTGTAGATACCTATCTAGGGTTAGTTCACCTGCTATACCCTCAAAAGACAATCCCTCCAGTGGAATTAGCTCTTCCTGAACCCATCATGAGTTCTAGTAATAAGACATGTTTCTCAAGCTTTACCCTAACATGGATCTAGTATGCTTTGAGTCTTAGTCTGCCTAGCTCCCCTGTGTTAATTTGAGTAAATTATTTAGGAAAGATTGAGGTCTAACATCAAAGATAGAAGTTAAATGGTTTAGATTTCTAAGTTTTTCTGTCCCCTAAGAGCTCCCCACTCCCTCCACTCCCACAAAGAGTTTTTTTCAATTGTGATGTCAAATCAGAGGTTTCACTGTGGTCGAGAACCTTATTTGGGGAGTGCTTGTACTGAGTGATCAGCATAAGGCTATAAGAACAGAAAAAAACCCAACTCCATTATTAATTAAAATGTGTTTTTTCTATAGTTCCTCTTAAAAAGGATACAATAGTCAATCATGCTCTCATATCTACAGTAAAATACAAAATCTCTCATTAAGATCTTTTATAAAACCAATGGTAAAATAAATATTTCTTATAGAAAGATTCATATCTAACAAATTAATATGTCAATTTTTCTAAGTAGTCCTTAACATGTTATTATGCTAATTTTACCAGTGATTTCCTGGCAGTCTTTGATGAATCAAGAGATAGAGTGCCTAATCTCTCAGCTTCACACATGCAGGGCAGTAAGACCTGCATATAGCCCATCTATGTGAATATTAAAAAAGCCTCCTGCAAAGGTAATTCTAGTGGAGTAACATGAATCCTTTATTGTACAAAACGATTCTTATAAAAGATTAGTAAAATTTTTCTCCATTTTTGTATTCTTAACAACCTGATCTTGACGTGACTGACAAATATAAACATTAAGGAGCACATTAGGTCCTTAGTAAAAATGATTTATCAAGAATGGAAATGATCACAAGTAATGCCATACTTAAAAATAATGAATGCTTTTCTCTTAAGATCAGGAACAAAAGAAGGTCCACTCTAGCTACTTCTACTCATCATTGTACTGCAAAGTACAATTAGACACTCCCCCACCCCACAAAAAAGGCAAGATTATATGGTCTTGAACATAGGAAATTTTAAGGAATTTACCAAAAAAAGCACTAGAAGTAATAAATGGTTTCAGTAAGGGTGCAGGATACAAGACCAATATATAAAAATCAGTCATATTTCTACACACTAGCAATGAACAATCTAAAAATAAAAATAAGAAAACAAATTCATTTAGAATAGCCTCAAAAAGAATAAAATGCTTAGAAGTGATTAAATAAATGTAAGACTTGTACACTGAAAACTATAAAACATTTTTAAAAGATCTAAATAAATAAAAAGGAAGTCCATATTCATGGATCAAAAGACAGTATTATTAAGATATCAATACTCCTCAAACTGATTTACAGATTTAATTCTGGTCAAAGTCTTAGCTTCCTTTTTTGCAGAAACTGACAAAATGATCCTAAAATTCAGATGGAAATATACATAAAATAGAAAAAAATCTTCAAAAAGAACAAAGTTGGAGGATCCATCCTTCCCGATTTCAAAACTTACAGTAATCAAACTGACGTGGTGCTTGTGTAAGGACAGGAATATATACCAGTGGAATAGAACTGAATCCAGAAGCAAGCCCTTATATCTACAGTCAAGGGTACTAATACAAATGGAAGGGGAAGGAATAGTCTTTTCAACAAATGGTGCTGAGACAATGGAATATCCATGTATAAAAGAATTAAGTTGGATCCGAACTTCATACAATATATGAAAATTAACTCAAATGGCAAAACCAAAATCTGTATAAATTGGACTTCATAAAAATAAAAAAAAAACTTCTGTACTTCAAAGGACACCATCAAGAAAGTGAAAAAATAATCCACAGAATGGGTGAATATATCTGCAAACCATGTATCTGATGAGGGACTGGTATCCAGAAATATAACAACTCTTACAGCTCAATAGTAAAATGATGACACAAGTAGAAATGAACAAAGGATTGTAATATGGACTTTCTTTTGGGGTCCATATGTTCTAAAATTAGATAGTGGTGATGGTTGTTTAATTCTGTGAATATACTAAAAACAACTGAGTTGTACACGTTAAAAAATAGATTTATAGTATGTGATTACATCTCAACAAAACTAAAAAAATCTCAATTATATCTCAATAAAGATATATGTTATATTTCAAAATATTTTTATAAAGTTAAAAAATGGAAAACAGCAAAAGTGAGTTAATTATTAAACAAAAAGTAATGTTAAACTCGTGATTGGGGATGAAGTGGAAAGTTTCCTAGACTGATTCCATATGATGCCACATAACATTATGAGGATGCAATTATACTCAGTTTATAATAATTTTCCCCTTTGATTGAGAAGATGATACTTTGAAGAGTAAGTAATAGAGAAGCAATCTTCTCAGTGAGCTTGACAGTTGGGGACATCATCAGAGAGGAGACTATACGAGACTAACCAAAAGGGTAATACTGTGTAATATGAAAGAACTGATTAGGCAGATTAGTCAATATTCAAATGGAGGATAGGAAGAATGAATAAGTTTACTTAGTAAAAAAGTTATTGTTAATGCTTATTCTATATATTAGTGAATTAACTGGGCAGATATTTAAGGTTGCTCATGGTGTAACATATACTGCTCTCAAATTTGGGTAAAGAGAATAAGGGCAATATTTAGAGATAAAAGATAAATTAAAAAAGCAAATTAGCATGTACTAAAGTTTAAAACTGTGAAACATAATACTATAAAAAATAAGAGTTAACTGGAAATACCTTATGGAAAAAAATCTAGTCAGGAGAGAAATTTGTATCATGTAGGGAGCCAATTCAGAAATTCGACTTATATTACAAATGGTAAGTTTATTTTTGGTGAATTACCTATTTTAAAGTAGGTTTGTAAGAAGCATTTTTGGCCTGAATTATATCAATACTATTATGGCTCAATTTTTATTTGGTTTATCACCCTCCAACCCGCCCCACCCCATTTTACCTTTCCTAATTCTTTTAGACCCATTCCATTTTCTCTTCTGTATAAATCCAAATCTGGCTCTAGGCAATTTTAAAAAATCAACTAAGAGTAGACTGAGGTTGAGTGTCCTCATAGAGATACCTCCAAAAAATAGTCCTCTATCAGCTGCTGAAGGTCAGCTTAGGCTGCCTGGAGGCTAGGGAGCCCAGAATGGAACAATGGCAGGAAAATAGAGTCCCCTTCATTCCTTAATTCACATGCAAGTGAGGTGCCAATCAAGTGCTGACAAGCATGGAGAAACCAAAATCAAAAGTGGTAGAGATACACTTTCAAAAGGAACAGTTTTCACACATTTCTAAGTGATGTTTTTAATAGTGGTTGTGCACATACCATTAATAACATGAAAAAGGAAATTAATTAGAAAATACTAATTTCATATTAAATGAGGTGATTTCAATAAATTAAGGAAATATATTTATTACAATTGTTTAACGTGTTTGATAAAATATAACAAACCTCAATTTAACTAAGGATAAGAAATGTGAATGCAAACTGATTTATTGAGCACTGCAAATAGAAAAGGTAAGTTGAGATTAGAAACTGGGCATTGACAGGAAAAGCTAATTCATTTCCAAATAATAGAAAATTTTAAGGCTGCTTGACTTTGTCAAATTATAACCTGGAAAGACAAGACCAAAGCACTCTGAAATGACCAACAATAGAAGAAATGAAATCACCTCATTGGAGTGGCTAGTGATAGAGATGGTGAAAAAACTTAAAACTGTACTGTCTTTTAATGACAATTAATTTCTAACAAATGAGGTCAAAATTTAAACAACAAATATAAGGCAAAAGTAAGCTGCATTACTTGTAGATGTCTTCCTAAATGAATTTGGCAAATGCATTTTGATTATGACTATCAATTCTATCCCTGTATAAAACAATTTAGAACACAGAAATGCAAGGCTTTGTAAATGGTGGTTTAATAATAGTGACTTTATATACTGACATTATTTTTTATATCGGCATTATTTTAAATACACAGAAAAGATAACATAGGGCAGATATATTACTTTAAAAAGCTGATTATCAATTCATAAAAGAAATTGTTCTTCCTTTTTGCCTTTAATGACTGAATGCTGGAACTGCTACCAGAGCTGTTGTATCAATGTCTATTTTTATAGGATCACAGAGAGTTCGGAGAATTGGAAACTTGAGCTGTTACCATATGATGAAAATAAAAGCAGTGAAAGGCATATTTTTAGTATTACTTTTCTCATTATTATAGTAAAGTAGATACTGTTTTTATAAGGTTAAATCTGATCAGGTTCTACAATTTACTACCATAAAATTAACATTGGTTTTGAAAATAACTCTCTTAACTATAATGTATTCTTCAGGAGAAATTCAATACTTTAAGGTAGAATAAAATCATAAATTATGCTCTCAGTTTTCAAAAACAACTAGTAAAATCTAAAAGCTCTATAACTATTTTGAACTCTAAAAGTAATTTATTTTCAGGTCTCTATTAGCAGTACATTTAATTTTAAACTACAATTATAAACAATTTTAATTTAGGAAATGGTGATACATTTTAGAATATGTCTTAACTGGCACCCTTTTTTCCAAACAAAAGGACTATAAGTATTTGCATATATTATTGCAACTGTACTATCCACGGTTTACATTTAAAATAAACTTTCTTAAAGTTCATGACCTAAAATAAAAGAATGTGAACTTGTATGAGAATGGTAGAAAAACAATCTCTAAGCATTCAAACATAATGCTACAAATTAGGACTATTCTATGTTGTGTGTGTGTGTGTAAAGTTTTTAATCAGGAGCACAATTTTATGATAACTTTTAAAAAGTTAAACTTTACTGAAATGCAAAGGATTTAACAGCAGCTGATATATATAATGTACTGTTGAGACAACAAATCTAAACCATAATTTAAGATTTTCACAATTACATTCTTATAAAGTTAATATTAAAATTTTGAATGCACATAAAACAATTTCATATATTATGATGAAAAATCCTGACAGAATATTTGTCAATATTTTAAACATCATGACTTTTCCCCTAAGAATATTGGGAAGACTAGATTAATACTATAATCCCGCTTTAGGCAAAACCAAAAAGTTTAAAAATATTTCAATTTTTTTTTGTTTTTTCATCAATGCTATGTTTTAAAAACCCTTTTGAAATTAAGTAGAAATATAATGGACTTATATAATTAATCAAGTTGTGTCAAAATTTATGGTAAAATTCATCAGTGTGCAACGATATTTGTTTAGAGGAATCCACACTATTAGGTCAGGAACCACTGTTTCTTTAGTTGCAACCATCTGTACATTCCATTATATACCTCCATCAAAGTTACCTCACAAAAAGCAGCAAATATAGGAAGTTGATATGATTGCCATTAATATTTTAAAACCTAAACAAGGTATATTACATGAAATAGACTTCTCAGGCCTGGTGTTGCCTGACAGATATGCGATGTGCCAGTGGTTATATTATATTCCTCCTCCCATGCATGCACCTCCTGCAGAGATAGCAGACTACAGAAGCTGACCCTTACTGAGACCATCTTGTCTCTCTGACAAAGCTCCTTTTTAACTTCTTACTTACTGGTTACTTCCTGCGATGGAGAAAAACTTTAGCTCAGCTTGTGATAATTTCACAGGCCCTGAGGACCCTGACCCTAATAGCCTCAAGGTCAGAAGTCAAGTCTTGTTCTGAAACATCTGTGTGCTTTATATTAAAGTTGAACAAAAGTGGAGAAATATCCACCAGTGTGTGACAAGAAGGACAGGCAAAATAGGACTGACACACTGGTCATCTGTTATTCTGGCATCTTAAGTTCACTTTAAAAATTGTCCAAAATTCACTTAAATTACACATTTGATGTACAACAGATTTTTATAAACTGTCTTAAAGAAAAAAAAAGAGAATTTGTTTTATAGAAATCTGAAATTAATTAGTTTCATAGGCTTTCGGATATATTTTAAGTTATCACTGCTATGAAATTTCATGTTTAAGTAACTTTAATGGCTTGCAAAAAACAGAAGCTACATTTATAAAAACTACATATATGTGTATGTGTATGTTTGTATATATATCTGTATATCTATATCTGTAAGGTTGAAAGAACTATTTAAAAGACAACATTCACATTTTAGAAAGTATGTCATACTAGTATGTTAGCTATCTGAAAATACTCATTATATATTAAAATAAATTCAGCAGTTAAAAGTACTTGAAATCATTTCTAAAGAGTGAAATCAATTTAAGAAATTAACGATTTAACTTATTTTTGATCTTAAGAGAGCACAAGCATTTGTAAATTTAGGTCAGCAAAATTATTCTCAAGTGTCACCACCAGTTTTATATCTAAATTATGTGGGTAAGCAATAAGGTGTGGGGAAGTTGAAAAGGCTATGGGAATATATTTAACTTCCACGCAAAGAGAAATACATAGCAAAGTTTAGAAACACAAAAATTAGACAACCGATGCTGTGCCTACTTTTAATGTCCACTTAAGATTATTTAGATTTAAAACTGTCAAATGCATTTTAACCCAATTAATCATTTCATTATAGCAATGGTATCTGCCTGTGATTAAGGGGTTATGAACATGGAGGCACAAATTCTTCACAGCGCATTGTTAGTACTGATTATTTTCATATCTTTCATATTGGCACAAGGTATAGTACTTGTAGTATTGCATATAATACAGACAAAATTCAGAAATCTTCATAATTTTTTCTATCATGTACCTATTATATTAACTCCAAGAATCATATTATTTTGAAATGCAAAGATTTTTTAGCCAAGCCATGAGTTCTGCTTAGAAACAGTTAAATGGAAGCCTTCTGGTAGTTTTAATACTAATTAAGCAGATTATGGTCAAGTATTAAGTTGTAGAGATAAAAGTCAGGCAAAGATTATCAAAATATTCCTGACTATTCAAAAAGATCTCCCGAAATGTTTAACACTTAACAGATAATATATGCTTCGACGGTGTACATATAAAACAGGAAACATAAGTATCACAAACTGCATGGAAACTGGGGCTATAATGTAGAATAAAAAAAGTGATATGTAAATAAGGAACAGGCCAAAAGCTTTCGGGTTAGCATTTAAAAGCTTTGCCACAATAAAATAAGTTTACTCTTTTTGAACATCATAAAATTATTTACTCAAAATACATGATTTTCAACCTTTACAAAATAATTTAAAGTAAAAATACCAACAAAAAAGAATGAAGGAGATAAACCTATAAGAAGTTTGGGAATTAAAAAGAGTTAAACGTGCACTTACCAGTTCAACAAAAGCAAGTCCTCCATAGCTGTGAGCAACAAAAAATACATTCTCAGCTGCAGACTGGGCTATGAAATGGTCCCACACATAGATTGCATGTTCTTCAGGAGAACCATTTTCCTATAAAAAATAAACAAATATCATGTATTACATACTGTATCTAATTATTATCATAGTAATCAAAAATTCAATTTTTATGCTTATGTAGCATAAAAAATAAGGTAGTTAGTTATAGCTTATCCAAAATAACAATACAAAAGAACTACATTGAAAATTCAAATTAGAGAATAAATTAGTATTAAATTATTAGAAAATTACTGCTAACTTAACTGCTACTATAATCTGAAACAAAATACTTAAAATAAGCACATTTTTGAGGAAGAATTGCGTTCTAGGTATAGCTGAGATATTAAAATAAATCTAAGTACATCAGAATTGTATAGTAGAAAATTATAGTGTTCTTATGATAAAATAGTATAACGCTAAAAAAAATCAGATGATTTCTATATGTGTATCTGTACATATTTATATTATACATATATCTAAATTATTTGACTTATAAAATTTTAACTATCTCTGCTTATGAAAATAAGCAGAAAATTAGCAACAAATGTTTTCTATTTTTATTATTTAAAAATATATCTTTTTTTTCTAAAAGAATTTTCCATACAAATCTTATTTTGAGACATAGACCCAGGGCCTTTCACATTTCTCCTAAATTCCTAAACCTTAATAAATGTACGCATTTTGCTTTAATTTCAAAAATGCTATAATAACTTCATTTTGTTGTGTTTATATCTATAGCTGACACATATTGTAGTAAAACCTGGATAATGCGAAAAAGAAATAAAAAACCCCAAAGAGCTAAATAACACCAATCAAAAAACAAACTGCTAAAAATTAAAACAGATCATGAAAATGTTTTGTACGAATATTTCTTGGAAGCTTTAACACCAAAAGACTAAATACCCTAAGAATGTCATGATATTATACAATAAAATTTCCATCTCAGAAATTTTACTATCATATTAAGGTCCATATGAATGAATTCACTTGCCACAAAGAAGCTCGTGTTCCCTAATGTCTGTCTCCCCTTAAATTTCCAGAGCTCTAGACACAAGGTCATTTCCTTTTGGATGTCCCACAGATAGTCCAAACTCAACCAATTCAACACTCTGCTAAAAATTTCCTCTATAAACCCATGTCATTGTTTTTAACCGTCCCCCCCAACTGAAATATGAACATCATCTCTTATTTCTTTCTCCCTTAAACTCCATATATAATCAATCATTAAAGTGTTGTTAATTCTATCCCCAACTTGTCTCTTAAATCCAGCCACTTCTCACCATTCTCATTTTCTCTAGCTTAGCTCATGCCGCCATCATTTAACATGTGGATGATGGCAACAGTGTCTAGCCCATTTTCCCTGCTTCTAGAATTGCCCATTTATATACTTTCTCTCTAATTCTGTAGTGAGAACAACCTGTCAAAAACCCAAATATGTTCATGTTTCCACATCACTTACTTCCTGCTTAGAGCCCTTCAAAGCTTCTTCACTGACCTCAGGATCAAGTTTGAACTCAATAAGACATCAAGGCCTTTCATGATCTACCTTCTGCCTCAAACTGTATTTGTCACCACTGCCCTGAAAAATATGATGACCCAAAAGACACCCTCTCCCCATTAGGAGAGATCACGGAGAATGTTCTCTGTGTTCCAACTGCAGGGAACAACTTGCTTTAACCTAATTGTGCCATGCTTTTTTTGTCTATTTCTTTTGTTTGGAAAGTGACCCCTGTGTGCTGTGCCCTCACTTCACCTGCATAATTCTTACTTGTCTTCAGAACTCAAATGAGACATCACCTTCTATGGAAAGTCTTCCTGACTATCCCCAAGGCTAGGTAATGTCCTACAACATTATCTTGTGCCCGCACAACATTATTGCGCTGCATGATTTCTATGGCGATTGCTTGTTAGAGTATCAAATTCTTGAGGCCAAGAGCTGTGTCTTGTTCATGAAATCTTAGAGTAACAAGATAATGAAAATACAACATTTACCTTCAGGATGACTACTTACAACCTTGTAGTCATATACTAAAATACAAATTAATATATTTTCAAAGATAACTATTAGTAACATATATGTGAAATTACCCACACTTAAAGTATACAAAATAAATACAATAAGTGGAAGGAAATCTGTAAAGGGCATTTTTTGCTTTAATAATTTAGCTTTCATTAGTTTTCATTAGTTTTATTAGTTTACATAGTAGGAAAATGGTTATCATAAAGATCATGATAGTGGTTAACTCTCAAGAAGAGAGACTGAGTTGTATTTGGGAAATACAGTTCTAGTGGCTGGCAGTATTTCATTTCTTAACTAGGGTGGTGGTTGCACAGTGTGTTCTTTATAGTTATAGTTAAACTGACATATGTATATAGTGCTTTTCTGTACACATGCCTAGAGTGACCATAGAATTTACTGTACAAACCTTTGAGAGTAAAGAAGAGTATTATTGTGGCAGTTATAGTGGGAGAACAGGTCTAAATGGGACTATGCAGAGAAAACCCAGACACATGGTCATCCTAGTTTTATTTCACAATGAAGGAAATGTAAAAACAAAACAGGAAGACAGATAACAATTTCTACCTGCTGAGAGTTGGCAGAACAATCTTAAATACATGTAATGATCCTAAACATTCTTCTATATATGGACAGAATAAAAAAATATAGGAGATTAGATTACTGTTCCCATTAGGCTCTGTGCTGGAAGTGGAGGTGTAAGGATGATAAGAAGTAAGCCATGATCCTGGTCTTTTAATGTGTTTGCAATTTCATAAGTGTGTTACATAAAGATATAAGGAGCAGTAGTGTGTATTTATTTCTGACAGACTGTCTTGACACCAAATCTAATACGCTCATTATAAATCCATATGATCTGACCTCAGTGAGGTCCTCCCGCTTTCTTCTCACAGTTGCCAATTCTTTTTTACTGTTGAGATCCTATCTGTCCCATCCCTCCCATTCCCACATCAAGTTGGGTTCTCTTATAATAGATTCTTAACTAGTCTCATTTCTTCTAGTCTTTACTCTGTTGCCAGATCAATCTTCCTGAAGACCAGCTCTGACTGACCACTCTCCTACCCGAAAGGTCATTTACTGAACGGGTTCCTGTTGCCTATAAAGTAAGTGGCACTTTTTAACCAACGTCTTTTCTAAGCCTATCTTTTCAGCCTTCTTTCTCACTATTTCCAGGGAGCTTCTGTAGGCTCCAGGAAAGTCTGGTTTATACATTAATAGTCTGAAAAGTCAAGAGAAAACTCTATCATGGAATTTAAGCTGAGACCTCATAGGTGATGCAACTCAGGTAAGACAAAACCAAAAGGCAGACAGCGTCTCTAAGGTAGCATGTTCAGTAATCCATACATGAAGTGATAAAGACTATAAACACTACTCAGGGTGATAGCAGAATAAATGGAAAGGAACGGAGGGAATGAGTCATAATAAGGAAAAATTAGCAAAACTTTGTGACTCATAGGATATGTGAAACTGCCAACCAGGCCCAAATGACCCATCTATGACTAAAGGAGAGCTAAGAACCAACAGTTCTTTCTACTAATCACATGTAAAGACTTCTGTTTTTAGAGATTAGTATTATATCTGAGTCTTTTCCTCCATGCTCTGTGGAGACAATATGTGTTAACAGTGATTTGTCAGTGTAGGAAAAAGAAACCTCAAGTATCCATGTGTCCCGACAACTTAAATATTTCCAGTCTGACTTGAAGGTCACCAAATTATTCTTTTGTTTTAGATTTTGAAACCAAATATTGTAAAAAGTGAGACCCAATTGAAAAAAAAAATGTTTACAATACCCCATAGGGGTCAGCTGTAAGCATGATTAAACAATTAAACAAGACTATTTGGGCCACGTGACACACATTAGACCAAAGAGACAGGTAGAAATGACAGTTTGCCATCAGGGCAGCACCAGGTATTCCTTTTCAGTGGAAGCCTTGCAGCAGTTCCTGAAGCAGACCACATAGCCTTCCAGCAGTTACTCTCTTTGGCCATAGGGTACTAGCTCAGGAGTAAGGGAATCAGATTCACCTTGGGCAGATGCATGAGTTATACTGACTTAAAAGTCTTATACACAATACTTGCAAGAACTTCATAAGCATGGCTTCCAGGGTTCCTGCCTGTAAGGGACATGCCCAATTACAAGAGTTACTACCATGCAGGAAGATCAAAGCTATGGTATTTACAGCTTACTATCTCCTTCTAATCCAGAAGCAGTTTACCATAGGCAATATTGCCTAGCAACCATCCACCTAGAGTGAATACTGTGGTATGCTTCCCAGAACCCCTTTTAGTTTAGTTATATGGTACTCATTTCCTGAGCTGTGCCAGTTTTGGCACTTGATAGCTTTAACTCTGCAGGAATGGCTCACAGGCAAAAAATAAATAAATAAAAATAAAAAGCTCTCTTGCCTAAAGGTATAATCCCACTTCTGAGGCAATACACATCCAATAACTGGTTGAGATGATGTGGATCTATAAAGACCTTATTTCTTGCCTCAAGGCAGTACATCTCTGAAGAGCCATCCCAGATCCAGAGATCACTACAGATTTAGATGAGGCCTTTGCTATAACTATACTGCAGTTCAGCAACTCCAGATTCCTTTTTTATTTTCTCTCTCTCCCCTATGGGTACTGATCCCAAATGAACACCCCAACAAACTTCCTGCATGCAACTTCAGAATCTGTTACCTGGGAAATACAACCTAAGACACCATCTTATCAGTCTTCCAGTGACATAGAGCTAGAAAGTTAACTGAAAGTCAGATTCTCATGCATATGGGGAAAGAATTTTGCTAACCTTTGACCCACAACATCCTATAGGAAATATGTGGAAAGTATTTATACCTATTTACATGTATTATTATCCTGCCTTTGTTAAAACTGCAAAATTTTGTAGGCTCAAGTTTACCTGTTAGCTCTACTATTAGCCATAGTAGTTCAAATGGAATCTTTCTATTTCTATTATTCTTCTCAATCCTGTTATTTCTTTAATCTGTCATGTCCCTTCTCCTTCCTTTTAGAATATAAGCAATTTGAAGAAAGATACACTTTTAGATTCAAACTATAAATACAAGGCATGGTATTAGGCATTTAATAAATGACTAAAAATGCTAAGGCTATTGGCAACAATACTGTTGACAAAATATGAAGTGTGTTTCAAAATCCAAGTCAAAGAAGCTTAAACTCCATTTCAGGAATCTAGCTTCTAATAATCTGGAATGTGGCAAATGACTGAAGCTCAAAAATGTTTATCACTGCCTCACTTATAACAGCAAACATCTGGATAAAGCTTAAATGTCTGATAACTTAGAAATAAATATTTAAGTCAATTATAGTTTATCTAAGGCAATATTATATAGTTATTCAATGAATTTATAAAGTAATACATGCAGTTCATCTAATTTTATATGTGCTACAATTTTCACTATGTTGAAAGGCTTGAAAAAGACTAGAAGGAATCAAATAAAAATAATAAAAAGCAGCTGAGCTGTCTATGGATTGTGGATTATGAATATTTTCTACTTTTAGCTTCTTTACATTTTTCTGAACTTTCCAAAACTTCTACAAAGTGCATGCTTTTTATAATAAAATAAGTAAACAAAAAAAAAATCAGAAATTCTACTGAATGATTACTGCTGGCTTCTTGGGGAGAATCGGTATCTGAGCCAGGTCTTTAGGTCTTCGTATCTCACAAATTTTAATACCTGATTTAAACCACTATATATTTACAAGTAGAAAATTGAAAAGGTTGTTTTGAGTAGGTTTAAGAATAAGAATTGATAGCTGAAAGTTTGATAATAACTAAAGAAACAGAAAAACCAAAAAAATTAGAAGAGCACATAGAGCACAATAGTCTTGAGACGATTGTTACCCAGCAACAGGAGAGCAGTGGTGCATGGTAACTGACAGGAACAATAGTGATCCCAAATCATCAAAAGAAAGTTAATGATGCTACGTGAATTCTATTTTTTGAAGGACCGGTGACATACAATTAAATAGTTTTATGGAAATTTTATTTTAAGAAATAGGTGATAAAGAAGATAAACCTTAGCTATAAAAAACTTGGCTTTCATTATGGGACTATTTCCCAAGGCTTTCACAAAGTGATGGCTTTTTATTATTCAGTGTTTAAGAGAGCCGAATCCCCATCATTTTGAGATGTAACAAATTCTGCCAAATATTTACTTCCTCCTACAACAGTTGAGTATAATAATGATAGCACAGGAATTAATACACCTGAAGTAGTTTTTAATATAGATTTCTGACATTGAATTACTAAAACCCCAGTCTTATAAATGAGGTGATGCTATTCCAAGGTAAATTTGTGTCATTCCAACCCACAGCCCACATTGTGTCCACAATCATTATACATTTATAAACCATAATCTCTGGAGGATATATATTACCAGCAGTGTATTTTGAGACTAAACAGATTTTAATAGGAAAGACTTTCTAATATGCATTAACTACAGAAATGCAAACATACTAAATCTACTCTACAGGTTTCTCCATGAATTTCACATTAGAGTGCATTTTGTATTGAGCAACTTCAAGCTAGGTGATTTTAGAATATGCAAAAGTACAAAGTGCATGAAAGAAGAGAAGTAAATCCACTAATTACAGTTTGTTGGTGGCAGAATGCGTAGGATATTTACACTGTGGAATTCGGCTGTATTCAGAGTACAGGTTGAATTTCCCGATGTACTCTTTCCATCATTAATTGTTAAATGCCAAAGAAAAGTGATGCAATAACCAAAGCCTTATCAACTATGCCAGATTCTACTACCTAGGCACTGCAAGGTCTGCATTTATGATGGACTACCTGAGCTGATAACACATGGAATTATCTAAACAACATTTGCATATTTGTGTAATTATTTTCTAAGGTTAATTAGCTCCTGTAAAGCATTTCGCCCTTTGAGACTGCTTACAGTGACAGGTTCACATATTTTCTGAACCACTGCCAAATTTGACAGGTTTTTCTTTGGCTAACCTGTTGCTATAAAGTTATAAAGTAAGTGCATCTATAATATATACTTTAAATTTATAATTGATTTTAGGAAAAGCAAAATGAAAATTTAATGAATTTAAAAGTTTTTAAAATGCTTAATTTTAAAATCAAAACTTCAAAATTGCTTTATTTTACTTCTTATAAATCTTTCTGTGATTGTATTGATAAGTATATAAACTAAGAAAATTTGTGAATAAAAACATCCACCATTTTTGACTTCAAACTTTAAACTCTCACATATTTATGTCACTAATTTCAATTCTGTCACATATTTCAACCCCCACCCCAACACACACTGCTCTCCAGCTGCCCTTAGTACTATTACTGACTTGTTGTTCACACTGGAGACATTGACTGGAGAAAGAACACTAATGTAAAACCTATATAATCTTATGACAAAATTTACAAATCAAAGTTATTTCTTTTAAAAAGCTAAGACTTTTCATTAGGTAAAATACAGCTCAATAAAATCCAAATGGGAGGCAGATATCCAAGTCAGATAGATTTATGAGGATACAAAAATGTAAGTTACCATCTTGCTCCTAACCAATCCACAGGTATAAGATGAAAGGAAATTTATATTTTTAGGAACTAGCCAGTAGGGTATCCTTCTAGAAGAATGAAATACAAGTACCATATGGCCCTAATCCAGAAAGGCATATGCAACAAAAATTTATGCTTTAGTTTTAAACTTTTATTCTGTTAGCTCTTTTATAAACAAACAAAATATAAATTATACATTAGTATAGAACAAAGCATTTATAAGAACAGTTATGCATAAAATATATGTTATAATGTCACATGGGATGTAATTTTATTTTAATCCAGTTAAATAATTTGGATAAAAAATTTGAGGTAGATAAGGGTAAAGGGGATCAAATATATGGTGATGGAAGAAAATTACTCTGGGAGGTGAACACACAATGCAGTGTACATAGGGTGTATTACTGAATTGCACATTTGAAACCTATTTAATTTTATTAACCATGTTGCCCCAATAAATCTAAAAAAAATTTATCTTCATTTTGGCATATCTGAAACATGGTATCTTTTTAAAAGTATATGCATTTGTGTTTAATGATGATTAAAAGACTATAGTATAGCATACATATAATGAAAACACCTTAAAAAGTAACCATTATTTGGCCTCTAAATATTGACCATATGAATTACCAATACTAGACATTTTTGACTTAAAAATGGCAATTTCATAAGCTCCAACCTTAAACAATGAAAATAGAGAAAAGAATCCATAAACTAGAGATACCTTGAAACTATAAATTTTTCTCTACATTTTAGGTGTCAAAATATTATTGACAGCCATCAATTTTGAAGACAAATTCAAAGTTATATTACCTGTCAATATGGCTATATTAATAAATTATAAATGGTTATGAACGGAGCACATTCATAATGAATATAAAACCTGACAGAGGACCAGGATTCAGAACCATACCAAATGCATTTGAATTTCACAGATATTTTAAGCTTAATATGCGCTGATTAAGTAAACTAAAAGTAAGCTCTGGACTGATTTCCCAATTCCCCATTATATTTTCTTCCTCCGGTCTTCTCATCCACTTAAGTGGTAACTCCACAAATTCAGTTGTTCAAGCCAAACATCAGGAAATCATCCTTGACATCTTCTTCTATCTCTTATGTTTGCCCAATTTAATTTATCCTCCAAAATATTTCTAGAATCCATAAACTCCTCTCAATTTCCACTCACACTATCTCAGCCTAAGAGATCACCATATCGTGCCCAGGACACTAATCACTTGGAATAGATAACATCTTTTCTGTAATTCAATCTTTACAATGACTTTATGACATAGATATGCTAAACACCCCAATTTACAGAGATTCATTAATTTTCTCAAGGTCATACAACATACCTGACAGATTGCAAGCTAGTCTGTCTGGTTCCAGCATCTGAACTTCTATGCTATACTACCTAGTGTTTTAAATCATATGTTAAAGTGTTGTTAATAAATGGCTGTGAGATTGGGCTGACATAAAAACTTTTCTTTTTATCTGTTTGAATATAAAGTTTAAATAATAATTAATAATTAATATAAAGGTTAATTAATAATTAATAAGCTAGTAAAAAATGGATAAGCAAATAATTATGGCCCATTATTTACAGAAATGGTGATAAATGCTTTGTGATTGGGCCATAATTGCTGCAAAATGAGTATAAACCGGAATAGAAGGCAGATAGAGATTCTCAGATTCCAAAACTATGCTCCTGAGCATTTCCAACAAAATAAACACTGATGGTCCCATTCACTATAATAAACTTTAGGCTTTCTTCTCTTAGTTCAATCTATAACGCAATCATAATATTGCTTCGATAGCACATACTGAGGCAAGCACAGATCTAAATACTTGTAACTAATTTAATCCTGACAACAACCCTATGAGGCAGGTACTATTATTATCCCCACAATCAGATGAACAGGCAAAGAATGATTAAGAAACTTATTGAAGAAAATTGCTAGTATATGGCAGGGCCAGAATTCAAACCTAGGTAGTCTGATTCTATAACTGGAATCCTGATTACCTTACACTGCACTGTTAACATACTTCCCTGTATGTAAGCATAAGTGAGGCTGCTGCTCTTTGTAGCAATGAACCAAATTGCTAAAGGTCTTTAGGAAAAAGAGACAAGAGTTGCTTATGTAGACAGCATGTACTGTGGGCCAGGTTCACTGAAAAACAACTTTGTGAAATGAAAGAGTTTGTTTTCTGAACATTAAACATGTCATTCTTTATTTTGAAAATTACAATTATTGGAGTGACACTGGTCAATAAAGTGTTAATCTTTTTATCACTTAGGAATATGTACAGTAATGATTATAATTTTACTGTACACCAAACCTCACCCCCACAAGACTAAATCATCATTCTCCCATCTGCTTTGAGTGTTGATGGCTGGTAGCTCTTGCAGCTAAGGATCCCCAAAACCCTTCTCTCCTGTTACTGATTTCAGGAGACGAGATCCATGATTATGCTTCCTTCTTAGAGGGTAACAGCTTCCAATGATCAGTAGTGTTGGGGAAAGAGTGTCTGGCTCCTTTGCCCCAATTTGAGAGAACTGAATAGGACTACCTTTGCTCCCTGTGAGGGCCAATAATGACTTCTTCACTTCCCTACAGGTATTTGCCCAAGAATAGTCCCCAGTAAATCTCCTAAATGTCTGTTTCCCAGAGAATCGGATCTACAACAGCTGGTTCCAGCGAGTGGCCTGAAAAAGTTGACTCTAAAGTAGAAATTTTGGAGCTAAATTATCCTTCTGTTACCAGCTGACTGGCGATAAGACCTCAATGTCCAGTAGTAGGTGGACAAATAAACTCTCGCAATGCAAATGTTAAACACTTTCACAGTGATAAAAATGGAAGTATATATTGGTAGAAAGGAATACACCAGCAGGTACATGTATTGGCATTGAAAAGTACATCATTGCAGGAACTATGGGATTGGATGGCTATTTCCAAAGACAATATGTACTTCGGAGAAAGGCAATGAAAGGCTGAGAGTGATTAACTGGCACAAGACTAAGTGTGCAAATGAAGAGGCTCTCACCTACAGCAGCAGGAGGGCAAAAGAACCTAACCACCAGGCCCAGTACTTTAAAAAAAGCAGAGGTCTCAGCTCTGGAATATCTACAATGTGGAGTTGGGGCTCTGATTAAGAAGGAGTGGGAACCTTATACATAGGATGGGGGAAACTGTGTCATTTAAGTTCCCAGATTCCCCTGAACCTTCAGGGCCTGCAAAAGTAGCCCACGGCTCCCATTTAAAAGCAAGAGCTTTCCCCAAACTTGAGGGTGAGGCTGAAGCCACTGCCTTTGTTAGAGATTTGCTTCCTCTACCTCCACTCTCACTTCCACCTTTGGCTCTACCCAGTAACTAGGATTAAGCCACCATATAACCCAGTCAGGAAACTGCTGGGCCTTCTGAAGGAGGAAAAGGACTACACTGAAGGTATTGCAGGGCTTAGCCAATACTTACAGGCAGGGGTGAGGGGAGTTCACATGGGACTAAATTATGAAGGTGCTGGATTAAGGACGGTAGAACATTAAGTTGGATAAGGGATAGTTTATTGATATATAAGTACTCCCTCAGGATTCAGGATTTAACACCTGTTTAAATTTTCTATTGCTCACAAATTTAGTATCTTAGAGTTCTGTACATTAGAAGTCTGACTTGGGTCTCACTGGACCATAATCAAGGTGTCCTTTCTGGAGGCTCTAAGAGAAATTCTATTTCCTTGCCTTTTCTAGCTTCTAGAGGGTACCCTCTTGGCTTTCAGCTCCCTTCTCCTGTCTCAAAGCCAGCAGCCTTGCATCTCTCTGACCACTCTTCCATAGTCACATCTCCCTCTCTGACACTTATGTCTGACTCTCTCTTCCACTTTTAAGAACCCGAGATTACATTGGGCCTACCTGAGTAATCCAGGATAATCTCCCTATTTTAAGGCAAAATTGGTGAATGAATGGAGAAACCAGAGTGGCAAGGATGAAAGTGATACATAGGTGTACAAGCATGCATGTATTTCACTCAGCAAAGCTGATCTAGCTACTGCCATTTATTGAGTGCTTCAGTAAAGTAGTAGAGTGAGAGGCAAAAGAAATGCCTTTGGAACATGAGGGTGCATGTGTTGGGAGGATAAGGTTAGAAGACTATTTTATAACCCTAATAGGTAATTAGCATTTTGACAGCACACTGAAGACATGCCAAACATTTTAGACAGTTTAGTCTAGAATATTCTCTAGAAAAAATGGTATAGTCAGAAGCTAATTATGTCTTATAGTATCTGTATCCGAATCTAAAACTGTAATTACAATATAACAAAGACCCACATGTTGACCCTGAGTCCTCAAGAAAAAGTTATGTTATTTTCGGTATACTCCAACAAAGGCATTACATAGCACAGTTTATAGAAATTTAGGGGGAGGAGGAAGGGAGATTATCCTCAGGGATGTAGGGATTTCTTGGGGACCCTGGGAGCTGAGGCTTTTGTGTAGGCAGGACAATTGTTATGCATCGGTGGATAAAAATATAAATGCTTATGATTTATTTCTACTTTGTAAGACACATGTTAACCAGTTGAAAGATTATTTACAATTGCCAGAGACATATATTCTCTCTCATTCTCTCTTGCTCTCACACACACGTGTGCGCACACACACATGTGCGTGCACGCACACACATGTACATACACACACTAGACGACTTCCATTCTTATCCAGATGGTGCCATTGAACTAGCCTTATGACTTTGAGTGGTTCACTGACCTCTTGGATGCTCATGTTCCTTATCTGTACGTGGAAAGTTATAATCTTGGAAACCTCTAAACTTATAACTTTTTCTGATAAAATAGAGTAAAAACTTTGGGAACAAAAAGAATCAGAGTTGCTACCCTACAAGAAGGTTGAACAGATGAAAAATAAGGCTAGCAAACAGCATATATGAGCTATTTATAGCTGGGTATACTACAAAGACAGAACTAAACTACCTGTATACTTTTGACTTGTCACAATTTGTACAAAAAATTTAATAAAAAGCACGCATTTTAGAATGTTTCCATCCTAAGAAAAATATTTTACATATTGCAAACCTAGATTTCTCACCATCTTACAATTAAACTGAAAATTTAACACATTTTGGTAAAATAAATTGGTATCACTTATCAGCAGATTTTATTTTAAAACAAGGGCATCACAAAACACAAACACAGAGCATAACTTTACCATGCTATTGTTAATATTTTGTATGTACAGCAAACATATCCTTAATTACTTAATAAGCAAAATATGAGAAAAATAAGGAAAATAATATTTATGTTCATCTATTGAAAACTGCAAACATTAAAATACAGCATTCTTAATACAAAAATAAGGGCAGGGGCTGTATTTTATTATTATTAATTATTACAGTAATAACAGTGCTAACATTTATCAGGAGGTTACTATTTACCAGCTCTGATCAAAAACTTTGCATGTATTAACTCATACAATCATCACAATCACACTGTGAGGTAGGTACTGTTATGGTTCCCACCACATGGATAAGGCACAGAGAGGTTCAGTAACTTGCTCAAGTTCAAACAGCTAATTAATGCAACTCAGGATTAAAGCACAGGAAGTTTGAGTTGCGAATCCCTACTTTTAACTCCTGTGCTACCCTAACTCTCTCCCTCTGGTCTTTCTATCTTCCACAGGATCTCAGAGTTGACTTGTACAAAGGCCTTCAGTTTTAATTTGCACTTAAATGCTTTATTAAGAAGTGAAATTTAAAACAATCTGAAGACTTTTCTAAAAAAAATTATAGGACATTTATTTAACTTTTATTAGCAACAGGACAAAACCACTAAAACTAAAATTAAATATCTAAATCTTAAAAAAGAGATCAACTAGTACATTCAATAAAAAGATTCTAAAATTTCTAGTTTGCTTCCTTTTTTGAGACTAAAATAATATTTTCTTGTTCTCTTTGGCATCACTAATCAAACCACATATACTTTCTCTATAGAATATGTAGTTATTTGAGACTAAACCCACAAGTGAGAATTTTGAATATTAGAAATACATCATGTGATTAAGTATGACTGAAGTATCAGATTATTAATAGATAAAATTATAAACAGAAAAGGTAAATGATAAAGTAAAACTGTAGTCATTTTAGTAAACCAGGCAATCTCAATTTTTCGATCACAGAACAAAAGGCTTCGAAAAACTCTCATATACTATAAATATTATCAGGATTAGACTCACTTGGTGACCTTGCTGGCATCTAACTCCTTTAACAGTATTTGGAAGTGCATTGTTTCAAATCAATAACTAATTAACAAAGTACAAAAGAAGTTGCACTGTTTTCTTAGCTCCTTGTTAAAAATGGCTTTTGGCAGCACATGGGCAGAAAGGTCGCTTTTCTAACATCTCCAAGAGCCTTTCAACACCCTGCCTCTGTCAGATTAAATTACTTTTAGCAATTAATTGTCATAAGTTAAAACAGAAGCACATTTGTTACAGCAGGCTGTCATAATGACATGGTGAGTAGTTGTTTTGATATGAATTTCTTCCACTGACCTTCTATCATATCTTAATTTTTGTGGTTGACCTAACTGGAAGATTGGGAGCATGTCTTAACTCAGAAAGCACAGGCCAAATCTTGGAGGTCTTTAGATGAGACACTAACAAATAATTGAAAAAAAATTTTCTACAGATACTTTGAAAAGCAGAGGTTACGAAACAAAGAAATGTGTAAATTGAAAATTTAAAAAAATTTAGTCTTAATTAACAAAAAATACAGAATGTAAGACAAATTAAATTTTCTATTGAGTTTATAAACATATTATGGGCTCGTAGTCAAACTATATCAAAGGGAAACATGTAGAAATAGACTGCTACAAGGAAATATTAAATGTTTCTAAGAGGTAAATTTTCGTGAGTACATATATAAGTACATATTATATACCTTCTATTCCATAAACACGTTCTTTATAAATTAGTTACTAATAATTCCTTACTAAATATTATTCTTTATAACTCTTTAATAGAACAGAACATTAAAACTTACTTTCATTGAGGATTATAACACTTAGATAAATCTAGAAATAGGTCAGATAGTATTTTGAACAGTGAATGACATGCAAATTTTCATCTCAACAATAAGTATTTTTCATATTTGATTTTTCATATTGCTATAAATTTGCTACATTTTTAAGCTATTTTAAAATTTAAGAGAACTTCATAGAAAATTAAAATAGGTGAAAAATAGGCCATCTCAAAAGGACACGGAAAATGAAAAGGCATGACATTTTCAAGAAATCCTAAACCTATGAAAATAGTGATAACAACAGCTAACATTTTTCAAGAGCTTACTCTGAATTAGATATTGTTCTAAATGTTTAATATGTTCTAATTCATTTAATCTTCATGATACCCTGGGCAATAGCTACTATTATCTCCTTTTACAGACCAGGCAACTGATACTTAGAAAGTTTAAGTCAATTGTACAGCATCATGTGCCAGTGGAGTTTCTTTGACTTCAGATCCTATAATCTTAAGTTAACCCTACTGTACTTTTTATATATGTATACACACACATATACATACATACATATGCTCTGTTTAAATCTCCATAACGTTATAAAATCAGTTACTAACACATGTCTAATTATCATTATTTGCAAAAGTGCTCAATAGCAGAATGGGCAAGATTAATACTATATATATTTAAAATTTGAAGTCAATATAAACTTTTTTTTTCAGAACTATAAACTCGCCTTGCTAATTAACTGGGTGAAATGTCCCTTCCAGATAGGTGTTGTGAAGGAAACTACATAGTGGTAGGAAAGTTTCCATTTAAATAATTTTATTTCCAATGTTCAGATTTTCTAAATTAAACCTTTATGTTTTATATTAATGTGTTTACAGTTAAATATTGAGGTTCTAAGTCTTTGAGGTTTTTTTTTTGCTCCAAGAGTGTATTCTGTAGCACTGAAAGATTAACATTAGAGGCAAAACAGAAGTCACTCATTTTGTCAGATGATCTCGGTTAAGCATTTTTATATTTCAGAAAGTGTTGAAGACAGAATGCAACTGACTGATAAAATATAACCTGGTATTCTTTTCCCTTCATTGAAACCAGTGGAAACTCTTAGTAAAGTAGCTCATTTTGAAGAGGGGAAATTATTTAAATAAGAATTATTTCATTATTTCTTGGAATTATATGAGTTTAGAAAACATGGCCTTCCACTTATTTGCATACCTATCTATTTTACAAGAGAAAAATTGAGCGTCAGAGGTCTAAAAACATTTGTTCATTATTTCTTACTGGTCATTGTAGCTATTTCATTGGTTAAAATTTCAGTTCCTAAAAAGGTATGAACACTAACACACCTTACATTGCATGTGTTTTATAAATCTTTAAAGTGACTTCAACTACCCCACTTCTTGATTCTCAATACAATGCAATGGAGTACACAGGTCCTGGAAGGCCTCTTATAGTCCTTCCTTTTCTTTAATTCTCATCTAATCTATTAGCATATCCTGCACATTGGCCATCCTAAAACTATTTCTAAACTGACACCTAAACTACTTTTAAGATCTATTATCTACTTCAATTGCCTAGGAAGTAAAACTAAGTATATATGCATTGGGAAACGACAGCATAAAAAGACTGGCAGTGAGCTGGTGGGATTGCAAATTGGTACAGCCACTATGGAAAACAGTATGGAGGCTCCTCAAAAAACTAAGAATTGATCTACCATATGATCCAGCAATCCCTCTACTGGGTATTTACCCCAAAGACTTGAAAACCCATATCCAAAAATATATTTGTACACCGATGTTCATAGCAGCACTATTCACAATGGGTAGGACATGGAAGCAACCAAAGTGTCCTATGACAGATGATTGGCTAAAGAAGTTGTGACAACATGGATGGACCTCAAGATAATCATGCTAAGCAAAATAAGCCAGGCAGAAAAAGTTGAAAATCACATGATATCACTTTATGTGGAATATAAACCTAAAAGCAACAAATGAGCAGGACAAACAAACAGAGACTCATGGACATGGACTATAGACTAGTGGTTACTAATGGGGTGGGGGAAGAGGGGAAAATAGATGGAGTAAAGGGGGTCAAATACAGGGTTTAGGGGGAGGGTGAAGTGGGCAAAGGGGATCAAATATATGGCAGCTAAAGGAAACATACAATAGAATATACATACATCAAATGATAATGTACACCTGAAAATTATATAATTGTATTAACCAATGTTACCCCAATAAACATAATTAAAAAATTTTTAAAAAGACTGGTAGTGAGAGCTGAAATAGTTACAATGATTATTATAAAGCTAAATAACTGTTATAATTAAAATTATTTGCCTGCTTAAAAATGTAAAAAATATTATTCTAGGAAGAGAAACATCATAATGTAAAAAATTTTAATCTCTATGATGCAACATTATGTTAATAACAATATAAATGGGGGAAGGGAGAGGAAGAGGAGAGAAATAAGAAACTATTATGATGGTGGTAGTATAACAGAACTACATTTGTAATCTTAAATTGGTGTGCAGGGAAGAGGAAGATAGAAAAATGAAATGAGGACTATTACTATGTTGAGGCACTGCCAGATACTAAAGGTAGAGTGAAGTCTCAAAGACTACGAAATATGTTACATCAATCCACTCAGAGGCCACTGTTTAGTGTTGATGCTATATTTAGTCATGTACTTGATGTTTGCCTCTTCTGACTCTATTCCTATAGTCTCAATCAAATCAAGCCACATTTAAGTCTGCTTAATCTACTAATGTACATAAGGTAAAACAAAACTATAGAAAGTACTCAAATCACTAGATTTAACATATAGTTACAAAGTTTTTCTTATTTAGAAAGATACATATCTTTGATCACATATATTTAGATGTAATAGAGAACCTGGAATTAATGTATATTAGAGCATTTGAATAAAGATAGGCTAATTAATCACATCTTAGCCAACATTCTTAATCTTAAAATGTTATAATTTATCTAATTTAAAAATTTATCATATAACGAAATATATTCAAAGATATTTATGCCAGAACATTTACAAATGGAAGTCCATTCAAATGCTTCAAGTGTTGGAGCAACTATCTCTACATTCCTTGTTAATAAGTATGTAAGTTACATCAGGTTTCAGTGGCAATGGTTCAGTCCAATGACTGAAATAGCAATAGTATTTTCACATCATAAATAGTGTCAAGAGGAAGTTACTTTGAAAGTCTTCAGCAGCTTGACCTGGACAATGTGGGCAACGTGCCATAATTTAAACTTACTCCCCTAAGCACAAAAATGAACCAGAGACTTTACTGTAAATTAAATGATAATTCTATTAGAGACAACCTTGCTAAACAGACTTTTATTTAAACCCTGAGAATGCAGAAATAGACAAAATATAAGCCTTTCTTTTAGATAATTAGATGTCTACTTTGCAAAGTAAATATATGACCTCAATTATTTCCTTAATTTGGAAAACTACTTAAAATTTACACTAAATGCAACATACAAGGTGGCAAAAAAAAAGAAGTCATGGTTACTCTGTATGTGTGTGTGTGTGCGTGGGTGCGTGCGTGCACGCATGCATGTTTAATTTTGTACTGGTGCAGGGGGGAGGGAGGAAGGTCAGGAAAGTTTTACAAAGGAGGGGATGTTCAGGTTAGATAGTATTAGATATTGAGCAAGTACTTCTCTATAATGTTCAACTTTTAAGTGTTCAACTGATTACAACGAAAAAAGTATTTCATTCCAAATGTCTAAAAATGATTTTTTTTTTAATGGAAGTAAGGGCCAGAGAGATGAGTCCATAAAATCTACGTCATAGCCCCTACCCCTCACTAGTGAGAGGGGAGATGCCCCTTGCCACACAGGTCATTGCTCCATGTGGAAGGCAGCTGCTGAACGAAAGGCAGGCAGACAGCCCTCATTAGGTAGGGCAGGGCCAATCTGAGTGTGAAGCCAAAGGACACCCTGCAAGGACAAAAACTCCTCAGAATGTAGGCTGGGAAAAAAGCCTGGCGCAACTGATTGGACTCAATGGGGTCATGTCAGTGGCTTTTTTATAGGATTACTCTGGCCTCGTGAATATGCCCTGAACCACACAGAGCAACAAACCAGATGGCTATTGAACAGAGAGAGGAACCATATTTAGACCTTTAAATATAGCATTTTTTTTTATGACTAATCTTTCAAAATTTTTGAAATACCTCAGGGTCAACAGGCAACCATGTGCTGCACACTTTTAGCTCAGTGGTTGCTATTGCTATTCTAACTATTAACAAGATTTAATATCACCTAAAAGAAATATGGCACATTCTTTCTTATTTAAATACATTTTAAAATATATTCTTTAAAAATTTTTAAATATTTTCAGTTTTTGTTCCTAACAGTCTTAAAAGAAATATTTATTTCCTTTATTTGTGCACTAGGTCGCTAGGCTGCATTTTATGGGCTTCCCTATAAAAATGTAAGTTTGCCATACTTGTTAAAATATAAAAAATTATCACTTACTCCTCCATCATATAACTAATATTTGGGTACCCACCATGTGCCAGACACTGAATACAAAGATGAATATAACAGGGTAAAACCTAATTAAGTATAAGATACAAGAACACAAACAAATAATTCCTAATATAGTGCCCCAACTGAGGAAAAAATGAGATACATATACAAAGTCCTTGGCGCAGAGTCTAGCACATAGTGAGTTTGCAAAACAGAGCACCATATATAATTAGTTGCTGATAATATAAGCCCCACCAGTATATGATAACCCAAATGAGACAATACATTTCAGCCTATAGATTCAATCACAAAATGGTTACTCAGTGTCTTCTTTGCATCAGGCGCTGTGCTAAGCACTTGGGGGTATACCAATGACAAAAGAGACACCAGTCTCCTCAGAACTTACATTCACACAGGAGAGACAGACAATAAACAATATTTAATGAATAAGTAAATTATATAATAGGTTACAAGGGAATAAGTGCTAAAGAAAGAAAGTAGAGCTGGGTGAGGGGGATGGGAGAGGAGTGGGCAGGGTTGTTATTTTAATTAGGGTGGACAATAAACAATATTTAATGAATAAGTAAATTATATATAAGGTTACAAGGGAATAAGTGCTAAGAAAGAAAGTAGAGCTGGGTGAGGGGGATGGGTAGCGGGGGGAACAGACATATGCGAAGACTACAAGAGCATTTCAGAATAGCAGGGAGACCAGTGTGGCTAGAATCAAATAAGTGAAGGAAAGAGGGACAGAAAATGAGATCAGAGAGGTAAGAAGAGGCAGGTTTTCTATGGCCATTGTCTAAGTAAAGCCAAGTCTCAAAGTAAAGTCAATTAGTTCATTTATCCACCCAACAAATGTACTGAATATTATATATGTTCAAGGTAACATGTTAGGTGCTACAGGTACAAAAAGATGATTAACTCAGAATCTTTATCCAAATGAAGCTTACAATATTCTCACAAAGAGAACACTTTATATTGAAAATTTTCTAGTAAAACCTCAAGTTGGGTTCATGGGACAGAGGGAGTGCAAAGAAGAAAGGCAGGTAAATGGGGAGAAGCACAGTTATTTTAGAATTAGAATGGCCCCTCCTCAAAAACCCCTACTTAAATTACCTTATGTACGATACTCCAATGGGTAACATTAATTTGCAATAGAGCAAAACTTTCAAAGACTTTCATGGAGATTAATTCATTTATCATTTTAATCCTTTTTGAAGAAACTTGCTTGGTTAGATCTTTTACCAAAACTTCCTTTATTTAAACCCACATAGGAAGAAACTAACAAACATCAATAATGTTAGCAATTAAGAAAATGTGAAAACCTAAATAGAAATAAATGGTTTTAAATGAAAACTACTAATCATCAACTTCATATTATATTTCCTAAAGAATAAAACGCAAGTAAAAGTGTTTTATGATCCATAAAACTTTATTAAAAACTTAGATGCATTATTATTATTGACTTACATTATTTCTCCTAAACAAAGAATGAATATACCACAGATGTAAATAAATATACCACAGATCATTTGGTGGGGGAATTAACCAAAAGAAGGAAAGAATTAGTTAAGGGACATTAAATGGTTCTGGCAGCTTTGAAATGCTCCTAATAGGTTTAATTAGCTTCATTTGAGCTACAAATAGAGTCAAAACCATTTGAAACATCAAGAATAAATATCACCATATTACTGAAAATTGAAATATTACTGCTTCCATAATGTGTCAAAAACATCTACCAAATTAATTCCTTTAAGATGCTAAAATTTTGAAGTAGTTTATAACGTTCAACAAAAACACGTTTTATAACATCATGTAAAATAATTTATACAAGCAATTCGCAAAAAACTTGAGGTCCTCTTAAGTTGGGGGTATCACATGCCCTGACTTCAAACTATACTGTAAAGCTACAATAATCAAAATAGTAATGGCATTGGAAGAAAAAAAGATACATAGACCAATGAACATAACTGAGAGCTCAGATATAAACCCACAGATACATGGGCAATTAATTTTTGACAAAGAAGCCAAAAACATACAATGGAGAAAAGAAAGTCTCTTCAAAAATTGGAAACAAACACAAAGAATGAAACTAGACTGCTATCTGACACTGTGCACAAAAATTAACATCAAAATGGATTAGACTTGAATATAAGACCTGGAACAATAAAATACATACAAGAAAACTTATGGACCTTGGTCTTGGAGTGGTTTTTGTGAACTTGACCCCAAAGGCAAAGGAAGTAAAAAAAATAAATGAATGGGACCACATCAAACTAAAAAGCTCTTGCACAGTAACAAGTTGTACTGAACACATATATCTCTCTAAAATATATAAAAAACTCAAACAACTTAACAACAAAAAAATCTGATTAAAATATGAGCAGAAACCTGAGTAGACAATTCTCCAAAGAAGATATACAGAAGGCCAACAGATAATATGAAAGGATGTTCAACATCACCAGTTATAAAAGAGAAATGCAAATCAAAACTATAATGAAATCCCACCTCACACCTGTTTGAATGGCTATTATCAATAAGACAAGAAATAACAAGTGTTGGAGAGAATGTGAAAAAAAAGGAATCCTCAAACACTGATGGTAGAAATGTAAATTGCTGTAGTAAGAGATTCCTCAAAAAATTAAGAATAGAGCTATCATGTGACCCAGTAATCCTTTCTCTGGGTATCTACTGGAAAAAATCTGAAAACATTTATTTGTAAACATATATGTACCTTTATGTTCACTGCATCATTATTGACAATAGCCAAAATATGAAAACAACCTAAGTGTCCTTTGATGAATGACTGGATAAAGAAGATGTGGTACATATATACAATGGACTACTATTCAGCCATAAAAAGTTCAGATATTGCCAATTGCGACAACATGGATGTATCTTGTGAGTACTGTGTTAAGAGAAGTAAGTCAGGGAGAAAAGGATAAGAACCTTATGGTCTCACTCACATATGGAATATAGAATTTTAAAAAAGCAATGAATTAACAACAACAACAAAAAACAGACTCATAGATACAGACAACAGAATGGTGGTTACCAGAAGGGAAGAGGAATTAGGGGAGGAAAAAGAGGGAAAAGAAGTCAAATACAAGGGGATGGAAGGAGGCTAGTAGACTTTGGGTGGGGAGAACACAACAGAGTACTCAGAAGTCATATTGAAAAGTTGGATATCTGAAATTTATGTTATTAACCAATGTTACCCCAATAAATTTAATAAACATAAAAATAAAATATTAAGGTTCTCATTGCAATAAGTTGGATTTAATAAAGAAAATGTGTAAGATAGTTCTCAAACTTTAAAATTCAATGTTTAAACATTAAAAATTTAAACTTGAGTATTTAATATCTGACTTCTATTATAATGCTATATTAATAGCTGTGAAAGGACCCTTTGAGTCCCCAATGAAAAATAAAATTTACTTCTTGTACTCCTATAATGCAACATATGAACTGTTTTAAAACACTTACCACAATCTGCCTAATATCAGAGTTGTTTAAGAATATTTTGGTTTCCTCATAAGATTATGAGTGAGCTCTTGGAGAATAGAGATTCTGGCTTTTCTATCTGTATAGCTCACAATGGGCTAGGGTAAGCATGACATTTTGTAAATAGTGCTCAACTGAATTGAAATTTAAGGAGATCCATCCAAAGCTGTGCCACAAAACAGGATATATTTTCTTCAGTTTCAAGATATATTTGATATACTGATTTGTTATCTTGGATAATTTTAACAGTGTCTTGAGAAGAAATTATGTTTTATGCTCCTCCTATCTTTTATCTTCAATATCTAGCACTTGGGATGTGTACAAAATAAATGAACTAACAGAATGCAACCAATAACTGATACTGTACTTTTACCACACTAATAGTTATATTAGGTATCTTGAAAGTGCCAAAAGAAAATTTAAAAGTAAAGGCATTATACAAACAATTAGGACACTTAGTGACAAACATCTCTATTTAATTCAATCACTTAATCAATACTTCCTAGATTTACCATCTGGGTTTACAAGTAGAGATCTACCTCTTCTCAATGATATGACATCTAGTACTGGAGGGAATTCAAATCTGCCCTCAATCTGCTTTGGCAAACAAAACAACATAACTGACTACAATGATGTGTAAGTACATAAACATTTATTGAGAGTTCATTACTTGTCAAACAGTAGACAGGTGGTCTTCATACAATTTGAGGAGTTAAATGTAAGGAGAAAACACACTTCCATATCATCTCTACTAGAGCTACCCCATAAGGCCACACAGTCTACATACTGCACAAGTCTAGGGGGTGCCAGAAAAAGAATTATGTCCCCTAAGAGTTGTGCAATGAGGCAGTCCTGTATTATGCCATATTTCATCCATTTATGATATCATCAATTCTAAAAGATACCACTGTTTTATGTACCATTAAGGAAAAAAAAGTGGCCAAATAATCCATGATATGCCATTAATTTTTAAGATGCATCCCCAATTCAGAGATGTTAAAATGTGATAAAAGGTTTTAAAATCAATGAAAAAAGATGATAATCTGAGTAATCTTCAATTGACTGAACTATATATGCACAAATAATAGCCTTTCTTTGATGGCATTATTAAATATGCAGTCTGCACAAGAATTCTGAGGGAATTTTTTCACTCTCCTGTGTGAAATAGAAACAAAGAACATTAGGAGTGAATGAGGTATAGTTAACATCATAATTCACATATAATGCACCAAGATTTTCAAATTTATATTCTTCCTCTTATTTTAAAATTGATTATGTTAAGAATACTGTTCCAACTAACTTTTAAGTTTAAATCTGAATTACTTAATGGTCACTTATCGTTTCCCCTGTCTTATAACCTATACATACACATACCCTCTCTTTTCTCCCAACCCCCCTCAACCCCATCAGCTACTGAGACAAAGGCTAGAGAATCTACTTCTGAATATAAATGGTGGGGTGGGGCGGGGGGAGCTGGTTACAATATGAAAATTGCAATAATAAGAATGGTAAATAGAAAACCTAGATCTCAGTACCAGCATTATCACTAATTACAGTGCAAACCGGAGCAAATTATATAATTTCTCTTAATCTCAGTTTCCTACATTTAGAAATAAACTAGTTGAACTTGGTATGTCTCTAAAAATTACCTACCAAGTTTCATATATTATCTTTTGGTACCATATTCTGATAGAATCCTTCTCCTATAAGTAATGCTCTTCTTAACAGTAAACAAATGTGGGCTGAATGAATTGTACACAATCTTGTTAATATGGAAAAATTATGCTTCACTGCCAAAAATTTCAAACAGGAACACTGCAAAAAACCTGAGTTCCTCTTCTCAATATTGTTACTAAAACAGATTTTAGTCTTGATAGATTTATCAGTTGAAAACCTTAATTCTAATGTTAAATATCTGTTGATTTGAAATTTCCTTTTAAAATTTATTAATCCATTGTATAGTCCTGGAAACTATTGGTATTATTATTGCTCTGGTAGAAACAAGAAACTTTGACTCAGAACATTTAAAGGATTTTCTAAAAGAAAAATAATGACTTAAAAAAATGTCAGATTATTTTAGAATTATTAAATAGTATCTTGAAAGACAGAGGCCTGTACTCTCTCTCCCTATCACTTCCTGGAAGAAAGAATTACCTGAAATTTCACAGAGACATTTTGGATACCAAATTGGACATTTGCTATGGCTATATTAAAAGCGTTTAAGGAAAAAACAAATTCAGTATAAAGAATCAATTTTAGGACAAACAGTAATTGGGGAAAGTCTTGGTAGATGAACATCAAGATTAATATTCAAAGCTAATTTTATCTTTGTTTTCATGGGTTCCCTAAATGAGCCACTAATTATAACTTATAATTGATCATTTTTCAAGGAAAAAAAATAATGTTTTCTTTTAGTATTTAATAAAAAAACATTAAGAATAAAATTAGTATTACATAAGTATAAGATGAAATTAATACATGGGATGTTTTAAGCAGTAATTTCAGGCTCAGAACAAGTAAACTTAAACATATAATTTCGTAATGTTTACAAATACACAAACATACAATTCAAATTGAAATGAGATGAATCTATAATGGAAACATTCAAGTTACTAAATAAACGTGTTATATTGTCCCACTATGTTACACATGAGAGATGCACACAGAAGTGCTTACATCTACTGATAAAGCCATGGTATACATATGTGAACAATGGACTGGCCAAAACACCAAAGGGGATTGATAACGGGGAGTAACATGCTAAAGGCTGAAAACAGGTCTGAACTTACCTAAAGATGAGCTGAAATCAGAGTAGGGATTAAAAAAAAAAAAGACCACCTGCAGTAAACAACACTTTTGAGTTAACTATGTAAGCTATTTCAGGCTTTCCCTCATACCCATCTGCAATAATACCGAACTCCTTTACAGTCAAGCAACTCACACATCTTAGATGGACAGTATGGGACTAAGGCAAAAAATAATGTGTGAGGGTGTCTTACTCCCAAAGACAGAATGTAGATCCAGATTCCGCACTCAATATATCTACTCACTGCAACCTTCTAAAAACAATCTTTGAATAAATTCTGCATAGTGAGAAATACTATTTGTCTTTTATTGTAGCAATTGCCTTGTAATCCAATATACACTTTATCTATCTATCTATCTATCTATCTATCTATCTATCTATCATCTATCTATCCACACATACATACACACACATGCACAGATCTTAGGGAGTCACTTGTAGAAAATGTTCACTATTTGCAATGTAGTATAGTTGGAAGAAAATAGGCTTGCAGTCATAAAGACTTGGGCTCAAACCTTGGTTTAGTTACTCTTATTATGTACAAAACTATGAGTAAGTCTATTTCCATCTCTGTCATTTTACCTATTTGTAAACTCAGGGTAATACATGAGACAATTGTGAGGATGACCAAAGAAACAAGTGACAACTATGGCTAACTACACAATGGATGGACATACAAGGGCTCCAACTAGGGGTGAGGGAGTTGGAGGCGAGTTTTAAAGTGTCCATTTTTTCCCAAGAAGATAGTGGAAGTTGTGAAACATGCAAGGGCCAATATTCATAATCATAGCCAAATAGAAGAATGGTAATCCGATTGTATTTTAGACAATTATTGTCACAAGAAATAAGAGGAACTCAGTTTGGAGAACTAGGAAGACCATGGATTTAAAAACGGAGTCATGGATAGATTGTAAATCAATTACAAATGTTAGCTATGATTACAATAATCATAACTAAATTTTTTTGAGTAAATAGTATGTGCAAAACCCTGTATGCATGTGCCAGACACCAATGCCCAGCTCTTAACTACTACAGAATCAGTCTAATGCAAAGGTAAACATAAAATAAAGAGACAGTACTAATAACAGAGAGACAGCACCAGTAAAGAACTTATAGAGTATTGCAGTAAATTATACCCCAGCTGGATGGCAGGGGATAACTATCTGAGTTCTCCTGAGAAGCAAGAGGCCATCCATCCATTTTAGGGGAAAGAAAAGAATGAAACTTGTGGTTGCTGACATTCTAAAATAGAAAGGTGATTCTCCAGAGTCTTCTATTGTTGGAGAAGACCAGTAGAAAACAAATTCTAAATCCTCCAAATTCCACTGGACTGGTCAGTGTGGACTGACATCTTAGTTTCAATGCAGGGGATGGGGTGGAGAACAGGTGAAGCTCTCTACACACAGTGCTCCCGAGTCCAGATTAGAAGAATTAACATTAGATAGGCCCAAATGCCTTAATAAACCTATCCTACTGTTCAAGTTTCCTTATTTCAGCTTACATAGCTACTCATATAAGTTTCATGTTGCCTAACATATTAACTGAAAAATGGTTCTTATTCTAATCTTATAAACTACTTTTTTTTCCTTTTATCATTGAACTCTAGAAAAGAAATGTAGACCAATGGTTTTAGAAATGCAGACTGCAAACCTCTGAGGGTTCCTGAGACACTTTCAGGGAGTCCACATAATAACACTAGCACATTATTTGTTTCATTGTGTTGGCATTTGCATGACCAGTTAAAAGGCAATGGAGAATAAATTGTTCCTGTGACAGTATGGATCATAGCAGTGGCATCAAACTATACTAGTAGTCATTCTATTCTTCACTGACACATACTCACTGAAAGAAAAAAAGAGGCAAGTTTGCTTTTAAAATGCCAACGAAACAGTAAAAACTACTTTTATTAAATCTCAATCCCTGAGCATGTCTGTTTAATATTCGGAATGTGAACTAGAATGTATACAAAGGCACCAGCGAACCAAACTATGTTATGATGGTTGTCTGGAGAAAGAATGGCTGTGCGATTATTGAGTTGTGAGCTAAAGAAGCCACTTTTTAAATGGAACATCACTTTTAATAAGACTGATAAACTATGATTATTCAGATTTCAGTATTTGGAAACCATTTTCCTGAAAATGAACAAAGTAAACCTGACGGTTCAAGAAAAACAACTGACAGTGTTTGTGGCTAATAATGAAAATTGAGCTTTCTTGCTAAAATTAAAATTTTAAGATACTTGTATCCTCCCTGAGAAGCCTGAAAGTTTCAATTCTCAAAAGTTTTGCAGATGAGCTTGGTAGTAATATTAGTAGGCAGGATTTTTGATACTACATAATAAAATGTCAGCATTTAGAAGATCTGCATAACTTGGTGAAAACAATATTTTCCAAATGACCAATACATATTATAAAATCACCCATGGGTAAAAGATCCACTCCAAGCATAACATAGGCCAAAAGATGCTCATGAAACAGTATGAAATGCTCATTGATGTGTTTTAGAGTCATTGCAGCAGCTAATCTTTAAGAAACTACCTCTTGTTGAATGTTGGCATAGCATCAAAGAAGAATATATACAATTATTTGAAAAGGCTATTAAAATACTCCTTCCTTTTGCAATTGCACATCCATATGAGCCCAAATTTTCAATAGAAGTATCAAGAAAGACAACATATCACAAGAGAGTGAATGCAGAAACATATAGGAATTAAGCTGTCTTCTATTAAGCTAGAAATTAAAGAGATGTTCCTAAATGCCACACTTCTCACTATGTGCATCTATCTTAGAAAATATAGTTATTTCTCATAAAATATATTATGTTATTATATAATAGTTTTATTATTATTATTTTAGAGCACTATAACATTTTCTGTTTTAATTATTTTTTTCGATCAATCTGTAGCTATAATCCCTATAAGCAGAAACACTATAGTGCCCTAAATAATGTTTAAGCGTGTAAAAGGGGTTCTGAGACCTAAAAGTCTCATAAGCACTGATTAAGTCATTTGGTTAAGACCTTATTCGGTTCTAGTTCTTTCCATATTTCCCAAGGATAAGGGTGTAGGGAGGGAAGAGAAAGGAAAGCAAATACATGGAATAGTAGGTACTCCACTGATTATTTTCATATATGTTAATTTATCTCATTCATTTCTCACAACAGCCTAATACCTATGATTACCTTATTTTATAGATGAAGATTCTAAAAAGTAAAAGTGGTGACTCACCCAAAGTCACAGCTCATGTCAAAATTAAGATCATAGCATGTATTTCTTTGATTCTGAAATTCTTATTCTTTCCACTACATCATATTTATGGCACAATCCCCAAACCAAAAATTGGTCAATAGCCAACCATAACCCATAAATGCAGAAATTTGGTCTTTATATAATTTCTGTTCTAAATCTAAATATCTAATTACATTACTGATTTCATTTTTGGCTTGTTTTTACAAAAACCAAAGAATGCTTGGTACACTTAATAATGGCTGTTATTTGGGTTTATAGAACAACATACGAATTTTCTGAGTGTTAGCATATTTCAGTCATACTACACATAACATCATAGTTCTTTCGACTTCATGCTAGTCAATATCGAAGGGTAGATTGATATAATGAAAGGTCTGTCACCTTTGCTTTTCAGGTTCATGTAAGCAAACATTTATTTAAATATTCATTCATCAAAAAGTCTACTATTTACTAGGATTTGGTAGCATGATAATGAAAATATAAAGAATGCTTTCTGATGATTTAAAACAGAATTATGACCCTTTTAATGCTTTAAAATTAAACAATTTTGTGGCCACATTCTCTGTAATCAGGTTTGATTACACTTTCTTTTTAAATAAAAACCATAAAATGAAGAAACTAAGTATGCTTTAAGGGACATTTTATTTGTCTGTTTGTTCTAAGTGAATGTTTAATAACTATATTAATATTGCTTTATTGAGCTATTAGAAGATGCAAGTAGTAATAATACTGATCTTTGATTAGAGGCTCACTTTTGTCAGGTGGGAACCACTTTTCTCCTGCCTCATGTGGAGCCACTTCAGCTGAGTAACATTCCTCCATTTCTTTCCCCATCCCTCACTCTTTTTCTCCTACAGGTGGAGTGATTTACCTAATTAGTACATTTGGGAGAAGAAACTGAGCATGCTAGACTCAGCCCTTCTGGACATCTTTCAAATCTACTTGCAGGAAGAATGCATTCTGACTTGCTTTCTACCATGTGAAAGGCAAAAGGAATGTTTGGAAGATGGACGAAAATTCATTTCAGGGGGGAACACATTAGGAAGTCTAAATTTAGCCACAGATCTGTGCCATATTTTCCTATTGAAACATCAATTAATAAGGCTGGTGTTTTGATTTCCATTTGTCTGATTTGTATGTCACACTAATCACTGGGTTTGAAACTCAGGAAGGTGAGATAGGAATATTACTTCTGGTACTGGGTACCAAAAGGTACAATGGCTGGTACCTTGAGATTGGGTTCTTTCTCAGTTAATTCTGAACTTGACAGAAGACAGAATGTTATTGGTCTTGAATTCCCAAAACTATGTGCCAGATACAATGTTCATGTTACATATATAATTATTCCATTTTTCAGAGAAAACACTGAGGTGTAGGGAAGTTAACATGTTTTAAATCACACTATATTAAATGGAAGAGCTAGGGCTCAAACTCAGGTCTACTGGAATCTGCACCTTTAATCCCACCTTCATACTATCTTTCCATAATGGATACGATTCTGAATGTTATTCAGACAATAAAAACAGGAAATAAAGATAGTTATTACAATCTGCCTTCAATGACTACAAGTTTTAAGTTAATGTGGAAGAATCTACATGCCTTGGAGTGTAGAAAATGTTTAAAATAATAAATTCTTACATGGATTATTAAGTCACTAGCTAAACTCATTTTGTCTACTTTTTAGTTATATTTTTAAAAGATTTTGCGCTATGGGGAAAAACAGGAAGAAAGAAAAGATGTAGCATGACTGGGGTATTCAGTTTCTGAGGAACACAAAACCCAACATGAACAGCAGCAGCCCCTGGTGGTCTAAGGGGAAAAATGGTGTATCTATAATTATGGGGGTGGAAATATGTTTTTAAAAAGAATATATGTACATATTTAGCCATTTGACTCAGTTCTCAACCCAACACATTAAAAAACAGATGCTTTAAAAAATGATCTGTTGGCAAGATGCTTGTTAAAATTTTATCAGTTGAAATATTAAAATTCATTATGAATTAATTAACACATTATATAAAAATAAAATGTTTTTGTTTCATCATTTTACAAAGTACTATAACCAGTGGTGATTAATGCTGGAAATTTTGTGTTTCTTGATATGTGTTGCTCAAAAGGAAACTAAATTTATAGGATTACCACTAAATTGATGACATTTTCTGTCTTCACTCTTGAATTCAGTTGGCAGATGTTTTTGAGAACAAAAAATTCCGTCTTATTACAAAACATATTAAGCAGGTTTTCCTGCCAGGCATGTCTGACATGATGTTTATTGCCTAGACCAAATCAATCCCCTTAATAAGCCATAATATATGCCAGAAAGTACATTATTTCATATTTAAGGAAAGTTGTCACATGAAACAGTAAGTACTTTGATCTCTCAAGGCCCACTCCTAATGCATTAGAAATGTGCTCCATAATCCAATAGATAGTCATGTCTATTTATACTCATTTAGTAAGTAAAATAAAATTATACTTTGTTAATCTTAGAGTTTTAGACCTGAATTTTATTTTATTTATGCCTCTGGATAGTAGATATTTGTAAAAATTTGAAAGGAGGTTTTGGCTATTTACTAGATGCCAGAGAAAAAGAAAATTCAAATACTTTGATATTTTAGGAAAATAAAATGGTTCCAGAGATTAAACAATTGATTGTAACAAAAATAAATTGATTTTTGTAGCTGAAACACTAGATATAAATGACTCCAGTGGCATCAGCACAGAAGAGAAGAGGTACGAAGGAGAAGACAGGATATTTATTAGCCTTCACCAATGTTCTGGACATAACCCAAGTCAGAACTTCAAAAACATATTTTTTCAAAGAAAGCTTCAGTTTATCAGAGTTGGCTGTTTCTGAATAATTGCAAAAATTCACATGAATGCTGAAAATATCAGTTAGAAAACTAGACACAAAATATCTCATATGTTAAGGAATAAGATTTTTGTGATGGATGTCAACAAGCAATCAATCCATAAATATTTGAGTATCTTCAATGTGTAATGCCAGGCTCTGCCAAGATTCCTATTCTGTGTATGTCTCCTCCACATTTGGATTTTTCCTTGTGTGGCCATATAATTTTATTTCCCCTCTCCACTCTCAGCATTTTTTTGTTTTTAATGTTCTGGGTCTAAGCCTTCTTCTTTACTTCCTATCACCACAGCCCACAACTAAGTCTGTTAGGGAAGAGATATTTGAGCAGTTTCAACCCAGTATTACATAATCAGCATCAAATCACTTTTGCCTATATTGTACCTACGTACTGTAAAGTTCTTCTGTCTTCTTCCTTAGCTGGAGTACTTATCTTCTTATGCTCCAGTTTGATACCAGAATAACCCTCATTTCTACTATGCAGGTCATATTATCCAGGTATTTCAAGATTAAGGCCTAGTCTTTCTATTTTAGTCTTCTTCCAGGTGGTTGGAGTCTAAGTGAGACACTTTAGTATCAGTACCCAACTTCCTCACAGTATTCTCTGTACTGCTGGAAAAACTAGCTCGTATCAGCTTATTCTTAAGAATTGACATGCAATTCCAAAATCTGCAAAGCATACTAAAAGATCTAGATGATGGTGGGGAGATTTGTTGGAAAGGCGTGAAAAGATAAATTGGTAATAATAATATGAGACAAAACCACAAGCAACATCTCAAAATAGCATGATCAATTCCATATAAATTAACTAATCATAATAGCATCCATGAGTCATGGAAGGAGCAGTCACTGATTATTGTGAGAGGAAAAGGTGGGAATCAGTGTGGCACTACCACATAGACAGAATTTGGATTAAGGGAAAGAACAGGAAGCCGGTTACAGATCCCATAAAGGACAAATGGTATACAGAGTAGAGCAAGTTCAGCAGCCTGGCTGAATTCTTATCAGCAAGTATGTAAAGTAGAAACAGCAGCTGGTCAGCATGAAATATTTCCATTTTTAACCATAATTTTAGCACCACGATGATGTAGCTAAAAAGGAAAATAGGATATCCCACATTTACACATTTGGATGAAAATGTATAGATCAAGGTATCAAATAAATCTTGACATACTGACTATTTTATCATTAATTTTCGGAATGTATTCTCAGCCACTGTATTCGGTAGGGGACCAACAATGTAATTTTTTGTTTGTTTCTTTGAATGTTTTCTCACAGAAAATCAAGTAGCATACTTTAAGAATGGCGGGCATATTTTAAGAAAAGCAGTAGTGGTTTTGGATTTTAATCCTGGCTACACACATTATTTTCAAATAAAAATTTATTGTGAAAGTTCTGCTTTACAAATGTTTGTTATGAAGGCTCTGTTCTAGGCTCTAGGGAATGCAGCAGTGAGCAAAACAGATGAAGCCCTGCCTTCGTGAAGCTTACATTGTGAACTGTGTGACCTTGGGAAAATTGCTAAGTTTTGATCCACAGTCTCCTCATCTGTAAAATTAGATCAATATTAGTATCTTATTAATAGAAAAATGTATTTTAATATGTAACAAAATACATATTTATTATTTATATGTCATAAATATATTATATATAAAATCTTAATAGATATTTAATAGTGTCTATAAAATAATAATGGGTCAAAAATCTATATAATCATCAGATAGTTTACGATATCATATCATGATTTTATCATAATTGGTTTAATTTTCATATTTTGGATACATATTTTATTTTCAACCAGTTAGAACACTGTGGTAAACCAGTAAAGGAGCAAGAATGTACAGTAATTAGAAGTCCTGGTTCCCAAACTTAGTCCTACCATCTATTAGTTATGTGATCCTAGACAAAAATGGACTATTTGTGTAGCACTTTCCTTAATTATAAAATAAGGATAAAATTTGATATACCTACCTCACAAGGTTGTTTTAAAGAATAATCAATTTCAAAATGTAAATGTTTAAGAAGTATATAAATAAAAGTTAACTTATCCCGACCACATACCATGCTCTGAGTCTGAAAATTACAAACACTTGTTATTTGGAGATATGTAGAGGGAAGAAGAGTACTAGCAGCCACTGTTCAAGTGGATCAAAATTACCTAAGAATGAACACACATTACACAAAATGAAGCATTCTTCCTTTTCCTGCTTTAGGAACATGCCTTACTATATAGAAGTATGTTTGAAAACTATCAGTTTATCTCTGCTACTTTGCACAATTCTGGAAGATTTTAAGAGAAAGTTGTTTATTAAGGAAAATAACATTTACTAACTAAGACTATCAGATATAAAGTTCTGTTATCTACATGAGTTTATTTTTGCCTTTTAGTGCTTTCCATGGGAACCCAGACTGGTGAGTGAAATGGAACAAGAAAGAAAGAAGCAAAAGACATGTGAAGGAAAGAAGTAAAAATGGCAGAAGTATAAAAGAGAACAAAGAATTAAAGAAAAACAATAAAGGGAGAGAGAGCAGATATTAACAATGAAGCAACATAAAAAGATTTTTTCTCTTGGTGTAAGAAAAAAGTTGAGGTAGGGATAAACTAAATAGATGTGAAAAATAGAATAAAGAAAATGCACACATACAAGAGAACAAAAGACAAAATAAAGAGAAAAAAAGAAAAGAGATAAAAACCTACTAGACATATCACAAATAGCTGTTTAATCTGAACATATCATAGGCAAATAAAAGTGTTTAAGAAGCAATAAAAAACAATACACAAAATCACTTTTTGTGTGAATGTGATATAGACAAAGTGAATGCTCTTAATGATTTGTACATTTCAAAAAAAAAAAAAATACAAAACCTTATACAATTGGTATTTGGAATCTGGATATTAGAGGTAGTGTTTTAAAAAATTCTGTCATAAGATGGTGGTTGACAGACTGGATCATATAGTAGGGAGCTGAGGACAACTGATAAAGAAGGTGACATAATGACCCTGACACAGTCATAGAAAAGGCAGGAATACAAATGCATTGGAACAAGCAAGCTACTTATTGATTCCAAGTCAAATAATTATTTTTGTTTTGCAAATAATATATTAATAAGATGCTTTTCAGAAATTTAAATGTAATCTGCCTAACTTTTGCTTGACTCATTGTTTGACATGATTTGGGTATTCCTGGTCAGGACACATATTTTGAGCTCTTGAGAATTTATATGCTGCTTTCACTACTGCTTACCTATCATAACTTACTCAACAGACTGACCTATAATCAAATGCTTGAATATGTGGAGTACAATTCCCCAAAGTGTAGTAATTATGCCTTGAACTAGAAATATATTAAAGAAAATAATTTTGAAAGCCATGTATTTCCCCTCAAAGGTGGTATGAAATATTTTATTAATGAGCTTTTGAAGTAAATGTAAAAATAGCTCAAGCTGAATAATCTCAAACTATACTACTATTTTACAGTATAATTTATAAAATGTTAATGTCTGTTTAAATGTTCTGAATTGCTCACTTTTGAAGAACATATCAATTTACTACTTTACTTACCCAGTAGCATTTTTGACATGCTTTACTATTAAATTATATTTCTAGCATCCATAATAAGGGCTTTGAAAATTACATGAGTCTGTCTCATATATATAATGCACAGTATATATATCAAGCAGAATGTCAAAGTGCAAATAAAATTGTTTGTGCCCCCTACAGAATTAGAACTCCTTGGGCAGTACTGCTACAATGATTTCATGCTGCCAGCATTACGAAGTGCAAAGGTTCTCTGGGTGAGAAAAGAGCAAAGGAAAGAGTTCCCTCATTACGTTTTCTCTAAACTATTCTAGCTTAAATATTTATTAAGATATTAATTACTCTTCCTTCCCCCATCTGCCTTCAGAAGTTAAGCTGAGACACTGTGGATGGATGGTTGCTTGTAGGAAAACAATGCAATAAAACTATCACCACCTAAGATGAAGACTGATGTTTTTTATGGTGCATTATTAATTGCTTTTGAGACTTATATAAAATATCACACTGATATAAGAATAATGTGTTTGTAATTCTGAACAAAAGACAGAATACATTTCATTCTGGTAACACCCATGAAAAATAAATGATTAAAAATTAAAGAATTAATATTTTCTTTTTGAAAAGAAGTAATTTATGTGAAACAAAACATAAAGAAAATAATGAAGAGAAGTAATGGTCTTAGTTATTACTTACTCTGATATACAACTGCATCATTTCTTTTTCTCTTTGAGGGTTACGATACTTCTCATAGAAATCACGTCGCTTCTTTGTTTCTTTAGAGACTTTATCTTTTCTTTCCCGTTTTTCTGCTGGTTCATATGAACTATCAGAAGACGATTTTACACGTATCTTTGGCTTTTCTACTTCAATATAGTTTTCATTGGGATTCAGTACTATTACACCATATCCTTCCTGTTTTGAAAGCAAAAAAGACAGCATAATTTTAATCTAGAAACCATTTCAATTCATAATAACCTTTTAAAATTCCATGTTATTTAATATATATGCATGTTTATTAAAATATTCCATTATAAAAAATTATAGGTTTAATTTTTCTAAAAGAAAGTCATTTAAAATTGTTTGTTTATATTGTGTGTGTAAATAAGTATAGATTACCTATAAGAACAAAAAGATGTAATTGTAACATAAAGCTATAAAGCTTAATTTTTTAAAAAAAGTATTTCATATCTTCCAGACCCCAAAATGACTGAAATAAATTATCAAATAAAAATACACTTTCAAACCACATTAATATTTATAATAGATACTTTGAGAAAGTGACCTCTTTGAAACTGAAGTTTACAATTCAAACTGCATTTTGTTGCATTTTCTTTCCTTTACATTTGTGCCTTAATAAGCATTTTTTCTTTGTTTGAATGGTAAAAAGGAATGAATATAATCTAACATTCTCCAGATTTACATATCTATATTATCAGAAATACATAATCTCCACCTGTGCACCTTGGATTTTTTTTTTTTTTTTACCTTTCTTATTTCAGGTCACAAAAATCATAAAACAAAATGCCTTACTATAATGTATGGAAGCAACTCTTTAATCCTGAAGTTTCTTTCATTTTCTGACTACTATAAATATTCTCTTTATAATGAACAGGTACTAGGATACAAGTTCCAAAGTTTAAAATACAGCTTATTGAGCTAATAAACTTTTAAAAAAGTTTTAAAAACTTGTTTTCCTGTCTGATTTAATTCTAGCAATAATACAAAAATTTCTGCATTGTTTATATTGTTATTACTGATGGAATATTCTAACCATGAGAAATTGGAAAAAGGTAAACAATTACCACTGACACACACACACAAATTTTTTAAAGTATTATGTATCTTGTCTTTTCTATTCAATTCTGTACTGTGGGTGTCCCAATTTTGTCCTGAATGACCTGTTAGGTCATACTTAAAACATGTTTTATATTATGAAAAAACATTGGAGCAATGGAAAATAAAGCTTTAAAAAATCATCTTTGCTAAAAAAAAAAAAGACATGTTTCTAAAATGTATATGTAGAATCTTCTACTTTGTTTAAAATCTAATTCTTTTGCCAAACTAATCATAAGGTGATTTAAAAAAAAACTGATAGCGGTAATAATGAATATTAGTTTAGCATAGACTAAATTATCTTATTTTTAAATATGCTACACTGCTGCACATAGTTGTTTTTTTTTTAAAACAGTTGATTTTATAAACATGTACAAACTTTACTAGGATTATTTCAACTCTCCCCACATCCCTAATCAGATGATATTATTGTCTAACACCATGTTAATTAAGATATAGATGTTTTACATATGTGAAAACTATATAATAATATATACCAAATTGATTAACAGTACCACATATTCTTCTATACATGTTTAAATAAAACTTTTACATAAATATCTCTTCACGAAAGGCTTATAAAATACTTTACAAGATTTTAAATTTAAATGTTCTACATCAAAGCACAAGAGAAGAGGGTTTTTTTTTTTTCTTCCAGTTTCTTAGCTGTTAAGTCAAAGTTTTACCAACAAAAGATATTTTATTTGGTCCTGCTTTATTCTAATCTGTATAGCTATTCAAAAGTCTTGTAATTCATTGTGATCACTGTCAGGTAGACAGATTGTCACTTGGTGATTTTCTACAGTTGGACACACTTGACTAGTTATTAAAATCACATTTGAAGGAAGTTCCTACCCCTCTTCCTTGTGGCCTCTTACAACTTTTCACCTTTTCACGCCCTTCTCAAATTTCAGCTATACCTTCTCCTCCCACCAAAAGTAAGTTAAAGAACACTGTTGCACTCTGCTAACCAGGGTGAAATAGAGGCATTCAGTACACTGTCTTTGGTATAAGGAATGTACTCAAAAAAGGTCACCATAGGCCAAAAAGAAAATTGCCTCCTTACTAGATTCTGTTCCATGAGTAAGTGGTCTCCTGTCATGTTCTTCCCTGCCTTCTCTGAGTGAATTGAACTTTAAACACACACACACACACACACACACACACACACACAACACACACCACACACACGAGTTAGCAAGTCCAAAACAGAACCTTAGAATTCTTAGAAAATAGTGATATACTACGTTTGAATGATAACTGGAAAAATTTCAAACGTGGTAACAATGTGGGACTTTAACAAATTGATAGAACATGAGCATCATCTTTTCAAAATGACTGAATTCCCAGTGAAGGCAGACTCTAGGCAAAATATAGAGTCACGAGAATTACAAACCTCTTACTCTAATTTATAACAACCACTAGAAAGAATATTTTTCATAAAAAGGTTAATTTGAGCAGAACTTTTAACTCAATTTTTGGAAATCATGGATGAAAAATTTTTGTGCCTATTTGATTTTAAATGGACTCTGAAATTTCATGTGTCCCATCTAAATAAGTATAAAACAGACACACATAAATCATCAAAGGAGTAGTATTTGTCTAAGTTATTGATTATGTAACTGAAAATTAATACATGACTCATTGTCCAATTTTATAAAGACACAATGTCAATTTTTCACTGAGGCATCAACAGATGAAAAATGATTCTATTTTAAAATCACCGCTATATAAATAAATCAATTAAAGAATTTTTATTATTTAGATTTCGACAGTAAATGTTTCTCTTTAAATACCTGAATTATTTATAAAATATTATATCATTTAGATATTTCAAGCCGTCAATTTAATTAATGAAATAACAATCAAGAAATATTCAGAAACATTTTCTGCAGAAATGAGAGCTAATTTTAATAAATGTCTTTGTTGCGAATTCAATTACATCATGTAAAAACCTTACATTTTTCAATTAAAACTTTCCTGATAGATTAATTAATGCAATATTCAGGGAGACCATTCATAACCATTTTATAATGAGTAGGAGAAAGCTAGAGAAACAAAATAAAGTTAACTATCCCATTTACATGCTCTAATCACAGATATGCAGTAAAACTTCACCTTTTCCTCCCTCTGTCACATATAAACACTGTCAAACAAATCTCTTTATATAATAAAGCTATAAGATTTTTGCCATGTCAACATTAATATATGGAAACCAAGGAGTCAAAGCAAATAGTTAAAGTAAACAAAGCCGGGCACATACCAGTGTTAATTTAACCATTTTTGGTAGAATAATATCAGTTATATTTTAAGGAATCAGGATACCATTTTAAAAATTAATTCTGCCTATTCTTAGTAACTCAATCAGTACACACATAAATAAGTTAAAAAAAAAAGATCCTAGTTTGACCTCTAACAAATGTACCCATAAAATTTTATAAAACTACTCTATAAAATCAGGCATCAAATACAAGATCATAAAAGAACTGGACATTGTCATCCCAGTAAGGAGGCCTCCATTTCTAATGTTTAGAATCTTAAACATTTTATACTGACGTATTTCTTTTATATTTAATTATTCCTTAAGCATGCTAAATTTCTCAAAAGATTAGGTGGTTTCAAATACACATGGAGACTTATGTTATCTTTAACAAGATAAAATGATCAAACTGATTATCTAAACTTCTACAACTAAATAAATAAAACTTCTGGCATGTTTCAAAATGATTAACCCAAATCAATTCCAATACCCAAAATTTCAAGAGACAAAGCATACGTAAAGTTGTTAATTAACTCTTATGTTTGACTGCACAGTTCAGTAGAAGATCAAGAAAGTAATAGGATAGACATTGGTAACAGGACAGACAACGGTGAAAGTAAGCATTATTTCTTTAATTTAATTTATCTCACTGAATTTTGTATCCTCTTGTAGCTGTAACTGTAGTTTCATTTTCAGACTTGTGTCTATAAGCTATAAACCTTGAGAACTTATTCAAAAAATCTCAAAACTTTGTTAGACATAGCATTTTATTCAGCACAAGTACTTGCAGCAATTTAAACAGAATACACAGGCCTCCAGGACTCTTTTTACTTTGAAGTCTATAGATGCACTTACTAATAAATAATAGTTCATTTATCATTCAATCAACAAATGATGGCTTAGGTCAGAGAGGTCCAAAACAGACAGGTGATGCCAAACACAAAGAACCAAAGAGGAAATCTTACTAAAGAAATTAAATCAGTATAGAAATGTACTTATCAAGAAGATTCTACAAACAGACATGATTTTTAAATGCCTAACTAAAAACATAATGTACTTTTGACCTCAGAGGAAACTTTGCTAAAACTGGAGATTTATCCGCGTTGATCTACCTATTAATTACTTATTATAAAGAAAATGAAAAATAGGAGCAAATTCTACATCTTTTCAAATCCCTTGTGGTTGGCTAAATAAAAAAATTAGCTAAAAATACTCAGCTCTGCATATTACCCTTCCAATACTGCAAGCCACATGTGACCAAAGGGGTCAGGAGCCACAGTAGAATCCTTCGACCTATGAAACTATCAGTTTTGGTCTTCATTCAAGGTTCTGTAAGAGATCGTTTCACACAGATTTATCAATCATATTTTTCAAGTTCGGCATTCTATCTGCTTGGTTTGAAAAAAGATAGGTGCTCATCCTCAAGGGAAATGGAAGTCAAGGTGTTTTATCTATAAACTACATCTACCCATGGTTAAAATGAACAAACCACTGTCCATTCATCTTTTCTGAAAGATGTATGTTGTGTTTACTCTCATCTTTTTCACAGGAAGGGTATGTATATGTCACTGTTGCAACATCCTAGGTGCAACAGTGAGATGAGGTCATGACAACCAATCAGAAGTCACTAGTGAAGCGTTAAAGTAAACATAGCTGTTGGAACTGCAGCTCTGCTTGAAAAATGCCCCCTCCATTATTTCAGCAATTTTCTCAAGACGTGACCTGGGATTGAAACGCCTGAAATGTCACTTGACTCCGTTTTGTGCTTCTTCCCAATATGCATTTAGGTAACAGCACTCTGCTAATATTTGTAAAATGTTTGTCACAACCATGCTTCAACGTGTAGCTCCCTAAATTCTAATATTGTATTCCATGGTATAAAAATAACATAATATGGACCAACATAGATTATCCCAATAAGTTTCCAACTTCAAATAGCTCATCAAGTTAGTCAGTAAAAGAAAACATGCCACAAAAAGTTTTCAGAGGACCACCTGTTGTCTATTATTTTTACATAGCACTTACTCATAAATCATAACACAGGGTAATTAATCAAGCTGTCAAAGAGGAGGTCAAAGGTTATATGGTAGAGTCAGAAGGTCATGCATGGGCTGATAGAGGTCAGGGTCACACTGCATTCCTCATTATCAAGTTGGGATGAGAGACGGCCCAAGCAAACAAAAGTGAAAGCAGATGGAGAAGTGAGTGGATAAAAAAAAAAAAAAAAGAAAATTTCACAAACAAAAAGAAAAGTGAAAGAAGACTGTCAGCTGCCTTCAAGTAGAGAACAGAAGAGAAAAGAAATAAACTGAAATGTGCTCAAAGGAGCTCAAGAACATAAAGACACTACAGTTTTATTAATTAAATAGTTGAATATAACTTTTCTTGGCCATTTTATTAGTGTATACTAAGCAATATTAGAAAATATATGTTTGTTATCTCTATACTTTTCCCTGTTAGAGTGCTTGAGATAAATTAAGGTAAAGGCAAAGAGTTCCAAGAATAAAGTATGATTACAAAAAAAAATAAAAAAAATAAAAAATAAAACTTACGAGAGGTTTTTTTCCCTTTAATTTGTTTCAGGGTTACAACACAGATGCAAATAGTTTTAAGCTATAGATAATTCTTGAGTATGATACAAAGATATCTACAAACATAAATGCATCATAAAAGTCCTTTTGAATAACAAAACAGTTATAAAATATTCTATTATTACGCTGGCCTGAATTAGATGCAGAAAACTGTGCAAAATTAGCTGTCACCCTTTGCTCAAAATCTTTGTTAATCTCATTTTGAATGTTTGCAGCTTTATCAACACATGCATCAATGTCAGCTCCTTGGTTACTGAACCGCTGTAGTTGGAAGAAGATATAATTAAAATGTTTTGGCACAGAAAAGGTGAAATTGTATCTTCCCTTGTTCCCTTAGGAGTCTGTAAAACATGAAGGATATATTGACAAACACACACCCTTGTCTCCGATTCTGACATCCCAGGTCATCCAAGTGCTATTTATTTTAAAACATTCACTTTGCACTTACCCATATTTTCGCCTGCTCTGCTTCTAACTTTTTCTAGGTTTTAGAACATTATGTTGCTTAAACTTTACAAACTTCTCTTCTACTCATTAATATCTTATAAAAAGCATTCTCTAAATGTACAACAGCATTATAAAAACATTTACTATCCATTATCAAGAACAGAAATATGACATAATACTATAGCATTATGAAATCTTTCACATTCTTATAAAAAGACACAAACATACACCCATACATTTACACATTAAACTAAAAAGAAGTAACCAGCTACAACTGTACCCAGTTAATGACTGATCAAAATCCCTAAATGGATATAGGAGACCTTAGAGACACACCTCCTTTATTAGGTGGTTCCAAGTGGACTTGGACGGACAAAGTTATCTTAAGAACTTTACTGTTCTGCATGCTAGTTGTACTTTTAGGCTTAAGTGTGCTGAATGAAAGTCCAATGTTCCTTTAACTTATTAAAATCCACTATAAAATGGTGTAAATATTGTAGCTATCAAGCTATAGGTGGTGGAAACATGGTTTTTCAAAATATTATCACTTTGGCCCAGATACCATACAAACATATGTTTAAGTTTTTAAGTTACTCTTAAAACTGGCTTAAAAACCATGATACATACATTCACTTTATCTTAAAATATTCCACCTTTCTCTTTTATTCCTAATTAAAATATCATGTTTAAAATATTTTTGGTTTTTTTCCATAATATATTAGTGCTTTGCTTGTGGTTCTCATGTCCATCTACAAGGATGGGGACATAATGAAAGATCTGAAGTATTCACTGAGTCAGTAATTCACTAAACACTGATTTCAAACAACAAATATTTAATAAGCAGCTACTATTTACCAAGTATTCTGCTAGGTGCAGTGCTAGACTCACGAATCACCTTTTAAATATTTCCATTCAATAGGAAAATTCCAAAACAGAATTAAGTACAAATCCCTAAAATGTGTGTTTTGTTCTTCAAAAGAAAGAGGAATATAAAAAGGAAAAAGAGGAGAAAGCATTATGATAAAATATTCCTAAAATCAGTTTAGCTAGACTTTTAAGAATGACAAACCCTAAATGGAAAGCTATGTTTGTTTGTGTTAACAGTAGTATTTAAAACTACTCCTTCACAATGGAAACGTACTGCTTCGGGATATCTGTATGTGTGCATGTATATTCGCATTCACATTGTATACATTCAGACATTTTAAAAAGTAAAATCATTTCATAATCTAAAGGAAATGCTTCTATATACATAAATCTCCTAACAAACAGGTGCAACTTAGTAAAGCTATGAATTTCCCTTCCCACAGTGACCTGTGTCAGAAGATCTTCTCATACTTCTTCTGCTAAATAATTTAATTACTTATGAGTTATGGTTTCTTTGTAACCTTTTAAATGACTAACTCATTAAAATGCAAAAATATGCAAAACATGATGTCACCAGGTCAAACAGCTGTGTTGGTAAAATTATGGCTGTGAATGTCCCCAAGAACATGAAAATATTAATAATTTATATTGCTCATTAGATGGCAAAAACTCTTTAAACAGATTTAGAGACAGATTAATTTTATAATCACAAAATGCTACACTACCTCATGGTAACAAATCTTTCTACCATCTGTGACCCTTTGGTATACATAAAACATATAAAAATTCATAATGGCTTAAAGTTTTCCATTATAATATGCATATTCAGGGGAAAAATGTCATAGGTACCTGAAATATGGAGGTAAAGGACTTTCTTTTTAAAAAACACAACTACTTGCCAACTTTAATCACAACTTAATTTTTCTTCAGAGATAAGACACAGCAATAGCAATGAAGTTATAGTATGAGACAGTCAACAAGTCTTACCTCTGCAAACCAGTATGATGTGATAACTGTCTTAAAAATACATGTCACACTATGACTACAAACCTTGTGTAGAAACTTCTCAGAGAATGACAAAAAGTGCTGCAATTATGCAAACAAAGTACTATCATATTTAAAGTTCAAAATGTCTCTTGCCTGTGCTTCACGGTTTAATGATGGTGCTGAAAGCAAAGGGCAGGTAAAAGACCTCCCGAACTATCAGTTGTTTTTAGACACAAAATGTTTTTAGTTTAAAAACATACATGTTAATTGTCAAATCTGTCCTATTTATCCAGGAAACTAGCTTCCTACTTATCATGTTTTTCTGTCTCTGAAGCAATTTAAACATCATATACATTATTTACCACTATAAATTATAGAAATGTGTTCATGTACTATCAGCCAGCAGCAGCAGAATTACTTTTATGTGCACTTAATAATGTTCTTTACATTAATAATCTATCATGGGCAAATATTAATGAACAGACAATTTTGACATGTGGTCCTTTAAAAACATACAATGATTAAGTAATCCTAATTTTGAAATTCCATTTTAAAGTCATCCTTAAATGTTTAAAGTAGGGGAAAAAACAGTATGTCCATCTGAGTTCTGATGTGAAATAATATTGAAGACAATTATTATGTGAAAGGGAAGGGTTAATGGGGATTTTAAACTAATGAACACAGTGACACAGGGCTCTGAAGTAAGCCATGCATAGTTCTAAGCCAACCTTAGAATTTCAACCCTTCCAGCCCTGGCTTAGATCATACAGGCTCTACTAGAAATGTCAAGAATGTGAAGAGGCGTCTTTAGCCAAAAGACACAACTTTAAGTACATA